>OX235279.1:36784520-36867234 GCA_944472155.2 Trichobilharzia szidati
GGATGAAAACCTTCATAGTCACTCACTGTGAGCCACATAGGCAGGTAAAGGCTGTCTGACCGATATCCTCAGGATTCTAGCAACTAATGGCTGCAGACTTTTGATGATTCAGCTAGCAATCGTTCTGAGTGGCGCTGATGGATCCACTCCCTGTCATTATTATAATATTATTATTGTTTCCTTTAATTCCTAGAGGAACATAGGGCTTCAGCCGTGCGTCTCTATTGCATTCGGTTCTCTGCTAGAGTCTTCACCTGGCTCCAAGTCTGTACACACGTTTTCATCTCCTCTTCACATGACCTCCTCCAAGTCACCCTCACACTGACGACCAAC
This sequence comes from Trichobilharzia szidati, assembly GCA_944472155.2. Classification (NCBI taxonomy): domain Eukaryota; kingdom Metazoa; phylum Platyhelminthes; class Trematoda; order Strigeidida; family Schistosomatidae; genus Trichobilharzia; species Trichobilharzia szidati. The sequence goes on from OX235279.1 coordinate 36,784,854, forward strand.
TCGCCGCTTCCCTTTCAGGTTCCACTCGAGTAATGGCTTGTCTAGTGATTTCACTTGATGATTTCCTCAGGGTATGGCCAATCCATCTCCATTTCTTTGTGCAGATTTGTTTCATAATCGGTTCCTGGTTGGTTCGCTCATTGCCAGAGATCTCTATTGCTGATCTTCTCTGGCCGGCCATCTGATCTTGAGTATTGAGCAAAGAAAACTGTTAATGAAGGTCTGTAGTTTGCTTGAAATGCCCTTCGCGACGTGTCGCCATGTCTCTGATCCGTATAGTAGCACTGACTTCACATTGGAGTTGAAAATCCGGATCTTATTTTTGTTGCTGAGTGCTGTTGACCTCCACACAGACTTGAGAGTAGTGAAAGCTTGTCTTGCACTCCCTGTCATATCCCATACCAACTAAACCCTGTTGTTTTTCCATGTTAGTATTCTTTGTTTCTTCCTCACATTTCTGCTTGTTATCGTTTCTTTGAATTTCCGTATTTCACACTTTTCTCTTCATTTATGTTCTACATGGATTGTGACGTCTCGAACTGGTGCACTTCTGCACAAAGTATTTTGCTGAAACCAGTCAGTCAGTTGCTGAATGGTGGTTGTTACACATTAGTTGCGCAAACTGGAACTAACACTGAGGTTCTTAACAACTTCTTTTGCATTAAATTGATTCAGAAAAAAATTTCTAAATCTTAAACCCTGTTACCTATGGAATTTGTGCCTGTCAAACAAAAATTCAGTAAATAATACACTTTTATTCTTATTTCCTTGGGTTACCAGTGGAACATACACCGCTTCAACAGTATGTTGCCCTTTTTCTCGTGTTCTCTACAGTCCTCTTAATTTGGTTCTACAATTATCCACAAGGTTTCATCTCGTCTTCATACAGCCTCCTTCATGTCATCATCGGGCCAATTATTCCCTGCTCGTTGTTTGCCATTCGGGTAGATCCACTCGAGTGGTGCCCCGGAGCGCTATGTCACCCGAAGGTCTCCCCAGCCTGTGTCCGATCTATCCATCTCCATCTTCCTCGAAACAGAACCTTGACTGGTTCGTTCTGAGAATTTCTTGTCGCTAATTCTTTCCACTGGTATTCCAATCAGAGAGAAACAGATGTGGAACACTGGTTTATATGTGTCTCTGTGTGAGTGCGTCTGTGTTTGTGTGTGTGTGTTTCGCTTAGTGATAGTGGGAAGTTAATATGAAGGGTTAACATGAGTTTCTGTGTGTAAATAAACGTAACACAAGCAACCAACCTGCTTGCTAGAACAACTGATGAATACTAATCACAGCATAAATTATATGACTTGTCGTAAGTCAACTCTAGCAACAACAACAACAACAACGCAAAAATGCTGAGTAAACAGTGGAAAGCAGAAATACTTGAAATTTATGCCTCTGTATGCGTGTGTATGTGTGTTTACTGACTTGCCTACCATTCACTCCACTTAATCACTTATTAAATTACCTGCCTAATTATCTACGCAAATAAAAAAAACATATGTTTTCCGACAACAGTGTTTATGTGCAAATAATATTAATAACTAGGAAAGAAAAGCTGTAATTCAGACAGTTTCCTATTTGATGAGTGCGTAAACCCATCTTGCTTTGCATATATATAAATATAATTATTATTATTAGTATTACTGTCTGCTTTAGTTCGTAGAGAAAGATAAGGCTTCAGCCACACATCTCAATTGCGTTCGGTTCTCCGCTAACGTTTCCACCTGGCTCCACGTCTGCCCACATGCTTTCACCTCCTCCATGTCATCCTCGCACTGACGACCAACTTGGCGCTTCCCATTCATGTTCCACTCGAGTAATGGCCTGACGTGTGATGTCGCTCGATGGTTTTCTCAGAGTATGGCCGGCCTATCCACCTCTATTTCTTCCTGCAGATTTGTTGCACAATCGGTTCCTGCTGGGTTGGTTAGTTCCCAGATATCCCTCACTATTACTGATCTTTTCTGGCCACCTGATCTTGAGTACTGAGTGAAGGCAGCTGTTGATGAAGGTTTGTAGTTTGTTTGAGGTGCTCTTTATGATGCGCTGGCCAAGTCTCTGATCCGTAAACTAAGTAGCACTGACTTGACATTGGAGTTGAAAATCCGGATCTTATTTTTCATGCTGAATGCTGTTGATCTCCACACAGACTTGAGAGGAATGAAAGCTTACCTTGCTTTCCCGATCCCCGCCTTGACTTCCTCGTCAGTTCCGTCCAGCTGTAGTTGAAACGATGCTTCCTAGATTGGTAGGTAGTTAAAGGAGGTTGCTTCATTCAGATTTCTCCCATTTATGCTGGTTGTTGTCTTTCGTCTGTTGTTGTTGCTATTGCTGTAGGCCAGGAATCTTCATCCCCTCTGTGTTCTTTATGTTCACCTGAAGGCCTATTTTTGATGCTTCTTCTGCCAAATTGTTACTTTTCACTTGTACATCTTCCAGTTTGTGGGAAGTCAGACATATATCATCGGTGTAGGTCAATTTTATGCCTGTCTCACTGTTGCCCGTTGTCTGTGGCAGTATCCAATCTACCACAGTCAGGAAAATCATTGGAGATAGTAGGCAGCCAGCTTGTCTTACTCCCGTTGTCACTTCGAAGGATTCCGTGAGTTTCCCGTTGTGGATTACTTCGCATGCAGCATTATCGTACACTTGTTGGATGAGGTGAATAACTGTTGACAGACAGACGTGCTTAATATGTTCGGTATGCTTTCCTTGATCACACATCTGCCTCTTTTGTTAAACACAAGCTTGCTACGACACAAACACGGTGCTGGACTAATAAGCGGTTGCATTCCTATTTTTCTGATAGAAAGAAATACACTGCATATAATGGGAAGTCCTCCACTAGTTTACCTACTCTAGCTGATGTTCCTTAAGGTGCTGTTCTTTCTCCTCTTCTGTTTTCTTTCTTCTTATATGGCTAACCCTATTCTAACGCATCCACTTTTCAAAGTTTGTCGATGATCTGACCATTTACATACCAGTTAATTCTGAATCAAATTGTTCCAAAATGAATACCTTTTAATGATGAACTAGTCAGTAGACCTTGTCAAATTATCTTAGGCTTAATCCCTCCAAATATCAGCCTGTTAATTTCACTTTTAGAAAGAAAGCCGATTTACAGGAGCTTGTTATATTCAATACACCTGGTGTCATAAAAGACGCTGAAAATGAAACAAAGTCCAATTTTTTAATACCTTGGATTATATTTTTCTTCTGACTTTTTCTAGTCTTCACACATAATATCAGTTTCTATACGCCCCATGTAAGGAAGCTAAGACAGTCTGGTATCACTCAGTCTCTACTTTCACAATTTGGCAACGCCTGTATTCTACCTATTCTTCTTTACTGCTTCCCCACAACTTAACCCTTCCTGAGCTACTCAAGAAGGTCTTTCTTTGTTACACTGAGAACTCCACTAAGAGCTGTGAGTAGGACGAGTGGAGTGTCATTAAACAAACTTGTTAACATTGCTGCTGAAAACTAGAGAATATTATACTGTCGGACACTGACCATCCTCTCTATACACAACTCTCTCTTTGCATCTGTGTCATCAGGTAGAACTGTAAGCAAATATGGAGAACTTTTTGCTCAGGCGAGTTAGAATAAAACCTCTAAAATACCTTATTTGGTATGCATTTTAACTGACGACAAAAGTGAACAAGGCATGACACTACTAATCTACTGAGAAACATTTAGTAAACGAGCCGTTTCATTCTTTATTTCACTATCATATTTTCGTTAAAATCCTCAATTTAATTTTTATTTTATATTCATTTACTTAGCTGGCAGCATTATCAATGTAAACGCCCTGTTTAATTATTTCCCACCGTACTATGCAATGTAGAGAGGAAATCAGATGCAGTATTGTACTGCATGATAAAAATTCCAAAATTACTCTTTCAAATAAGGCTAGTATTATTCACTAGTAAATGGATTGGCTGTACGTGTAGGTTATTGATAAGAATATTTTCCAGTGTGGTTGTTGAAACGAGAAGTGAGATATCCCGAAAAAGCACCCAATTCTTGAACATCTTATTAGTACACATCATTCAGCAGCAATGTAGAAATGTTTCAAAGTGATATTATTTATATAAGGTAAGATTAAGTGGCTCGAATGATTACCAGCCACATTCTCCTTCTATAGAGGGAACTCATGGTATGTTTTGAATGTGGAAGTGGTTTATCCAATCTCTTTCGCTGCTACGAACTGACATTTCTTTGACTTACAAAGCAATTTGATATTCATTAGATGGTTGGAGGCAGTCGCAGGAAGCCCTGCCTAGACCTTTGTTTCCGCCTAGTTGGCACTCACCAATCAGCAAGGCGTATCTGCAACCACGAAGGAAGTCATGTCCCTTGTGAGATTCGAACCCGCGTCACCCAGTGCTGCCTGCAGTCAGAGACGTTACCACATCACAATAGTTACTGGTGTCCGATCGAAGTATCCATTATAGTCCTGTAGGAGGTGAATCGCTAGCCCAAGTAGCTAGCTCAGTAGTAAGGTGTCTAACTGCAATATTGGGTGACGCGGGTTCCAATCTCACAAGGGACATCACTTCCTCCAAGGAAGGAGATACGCCTTGCTGACTAACTGGTGAGTGCCAACTAGCACTTCCTTTCGATCACATCCAACCATCTAATGTCAACAATTCACAGTGCACCATGATGGCGAGCTGCCTAGAATGGTGGCCACATCGCAGACCTGACTGATAGAATCCAGTCTGCACCAAAGATAGGACTATGCACATCTCACTAATTACAGGTGTCCAATCAAATTTGATACACACTCCATCTTCATTTCAATTATTCTCCTAATTTCTTTTCAAACCCCTAAGTTAAGGATATGCTTTATACATGATGTTTCCTAGTTTTCTATTTTTCTTACCACTAATTAACTCAAACAAAGCAAGGACGACAAATGTAGTGGAAATTCAAACGAGACTATGACTGTATCTGAGATGTTCAAATCCTCTTATTGTTCAACGACTTTAAAAGTGTCTTTAAAACTGTAAACAGCTAATGTGACACGCAATGGCTTCAACAATTCCGCTAGCCACTGAGCTACTTTGTGATATGGTGAATGAACTGTAGATATTACTGGTCTTATGGGAACGTCGGATTTATGTACCTTCTGTAGGCCGTTTAACTAAGACAGTCTGGATCCTCTAGGATTCAGTTCACTAACTTCTTCTTCAAAAGTTCTCTTAGTTTCTTGATAATCCATCTTTCCATTGGTTCAATTAGGTCTTTTCTGGAATGGTGCATTACTCCGAAGTAGTTTGACCACATGTACATAATTATCTTTATCCATTATAACAACAAATGACTGACCCTTTGTGGTGTCGGAGAATGACAATAGACTCATTGTGAATTATGTTTCTTTTTACTGTTCAGCGATCTTTTCAGGAAACTAAAGATTTTGGACTCAGTGATACAATATATTGATTAGCAATGTCAACAAGTCGAGATTTGAAGCAACCTTGTTTTTCGTTATCCACTGTGGGGAGTGAGAAGGTAGGAGTTCTGTCGACATGTAGGAAGATTCTTGAAGATCTGAACTTCACCAACGATTTATGCTGAGTGTCACACAAACTGAAAGACATACACGCACATAACTAGCAAACTGGCTGAAGAAGCAGTCAAGATAGCACTTTACGTGAACGTAGAGGAGATGGAGGTGATAAAAATTACCAATAAACCAACAATAACAAGTACCAATCACATTAGACGGAATAAATTTGAAAGAGGTCATTTCCTTCACGTACCTATGCAGCAACGTTTCAGCTGCAGGCAATTGACATGGATGACGACGTCAAAAACTGAATCACTCATTTGTACTGACCACAAAGAACAAAATTCGAATTTTCAATGCCAATATTAATTCAGTCAGTTCTTCTATATGCATCAGAGGCTTGGCGCGTCACGAAAAGCATTTGCAGAAGTTCGTCAGCAGTTTCACCCTCATCTGACTCCATCAGACGTCTGGTGGAAAGAATTAACACCATGGAACTCTGGCTTTCAAAGAAACAATCAAGGACTTATCGCTCAGCAAATATTCCGAAGAAAGTAGACACATGCTAAGGAGGGACCATTGTCTGACGTCTCTTGTGCTACACCATTGTTCAAGTGGAACTCGGATGGGAAATGACGACTTGGATGTGGGCGGCAGTGTAGGACGGAGGAGAACACACGATGAGGAACTTAAAAATTATGGGTGATCGTGGCGCCAGCAGAAGAAGATTGCAGAGAACAGAACAAAATCAACATGTTCTACTCGGCACTCAAGGGAATAATAGCAATAACCTGGTTCTCCGAAATCTAGACGAACATTAAGTAGTAGAAATGAGTATCAATGTTGATAATTTCGCAAAACTGGAACATTGTTATCCGGGGTTATGAAACACACAACGTTTGCATTCTGTTCGAAATTAAGAGTAGTGCTATTTTTGTGTAATAACAATACAACCTAACACTGACTAATGATCGAACTGCAGAAAAAATCCCGTAAATAATTTAACGAGTTACATTTTTAAAATCCTTGAAACTGAGCTTAGCTCAAGTGATACTAAAGTCCATCGTACATAATCACATATATCTACCTGCCTGTTGGACTTTGAGTTTAAAAAAACACAATTGAGAGTGGCACTTTAGACGAGTATTTTCAACTGGTGTTTAATTCTGAAGGTGATGTCGTACACAATCTATTGAATGTGTTGTTCCGAAAGTTTAAATTGTCCTTGGTAGATATTTTTGACGATAGACTAAAGTCCAAACTTTCACGTGAACTAAAAATTGGGGCAGTGGTAACCTGCAAATCACCATTTAACACAAATGATCAATGTCTACTAATCGGAACGATGTACATCGGTTGTTGTCGTCTATTGACTCTTAGAGTTTTATGTGCGTCTATTTCAACAATAATAATATTTACAGTGGAGGTCTTTGTAATTTGTCTGATTTGAATATATTCATTGTAGTTTCGTTTCACTGTGCACATCCTCATAGTATATGTCTGTTAGGCATATATGGCAAGTTAATTGATGAGGTTGGGAAACTGCATTTATTCAAACGTCTAGGGCAAGCGTTAGGCATGTCAAGCCGTCATCTTCTTCGTCAGTCAGTGTTAGCTGACAAATGATTAGGCTGGAATAGAGTTAGAGGCGGCCAAAGCAAAAAACCTAACAACCATCCATGAATTCTTTAACTGCCGAACTGAGACAATATAGGGAAGTGAAGACTATTCGGCTGATTCCTGCGACACTATGAAACACCGGTTTAAGTCTGCTAGTAATATGACTACTACTACTACTTGTCTCAAGTAGCTGACCTGAATCCCATTGACCTAAACCTATTCGACTGTTTGAGATGGAGAATTTGAGTACAGCGCTGGCGATAAACTGATTAGCGAATGTTTAAGAGTGCCTTGATCTGCATGAAGAGTTGCCATTATTTGACGCCAGTGATCCCTACAAATCCTCAAATCAGTGAATCATAGGTGTTGATAATTAACAGAGGAATAAGGAGAACAGAGTTTAATGATCCCTTCTGTAACATTAAGAACACCCTATTCAGTAAAGAAATTCTTTTGTTATCAACCTGTGCAACTTTATGTATATACGATTTTCAAAGAAACCATATCCTGTGAAGAAACTCAAACAAAAGCTGTGAATAGCGTTTATCAAGATACTCTGAAATACGATAGAATGTTTTTGTGCGAAGAAGGTGAAAGATTATGGACAGTTGCAGAGCAAGTTGAAAAGGACTGATGAGAACTGGATGAGATGCTGACAGAACTTTAAGTGAATATACAGGAGGAGGTGATGAAGATTACCAATCAACCAATCACGGGAGGAATTTGAAAGCGACCACTTCCTTCGTTCTTCTAACCAGTCAGCATCGTTTCAATTGCAGACAGTAGGAAGGAAGGGATGAGGATGTCAAAACCACAACCGGAATGTCACGACGGACATTCATAACTCTGAAATCAGTGTGGAAATCTGATGCATTCCACAGCATAAGCAATAAAATTCGGATTTTCAGCATTAATGTCAAGTCACAAGTCAACAGTATACAGAATTGTATCAACTGTTGAGCCCTTCGCTAGCTCTACGGGGAAGAACAGGAGGCTTGTCTGAAGGATACTAGGAGCGAAAAAACTCTGTGAACAAGCCAGTCAAGAACCAATTGCCCAATGAGCAATTATCTTCCGAAGGAACATCGAGGAGACCGTTGGGTGATATCGCGAGCAAAGCTCACGATTGGAAGGTGAATGGGATAAGATGAATTGGGCGTGGGTGTGAGGGTGACATGGAAGAGACCGTGTGAGGAGGAAACGTGTGGCTAGCTAAACAGGACTGCAGAGAACAGGGCAAGATGAAGATGTCGTGTTGAAGTCCTTTATTCCCCTTGGAAACCAAAGGATTTATATATATATATATATATACATACATACTGAATGAAAACAATAAGTGGAACAGGTGAAATAATACCGGAAACTGTTCAAGGTGAAAACAAAAATAATAACAATCCCAATAATATGGGGGAAGATACAACCACATAAATTAAACAAAACGAAAAATAAATAAAAGTAGTATCCCTCTTTTCTATCCTCAAGGCCAAAGTAGCATTAAAGACTTTATATTCTTCTTTTGTATAGAAACGTGTGGCTTGAATTCATGAATAGCTAAGGCCTCTATTGTTTGCAGAAGTTTGAAACGAAGAAAACGGAGCAAGTTGATATGAACTGGATAGAGAGATGATTACAGTGAGGACTGGTTGAGTAAAAGAAGTCGACTAACTTTTCGAGTATACAGCTTGCCATACTCTTTATTTTGTTCTACTTTCTTCAGTCCTCTTCAATTGAATTCATGATTACCCAAGAGCCCTTATCTCCTGGTCATTTACCATCCGCATGCCACACTCGGATCCAATCTCAAGTCATTGTTTCCCTTTCAAACTCCCCTCTGTAGAATGGTACGAGATATCACCTGACTGTCTTCTCAGAATATATCAGATCCGTCTACATTTTCTTCTACATATCTGTTGACCAGTAGGTTCTTGAATGGTTGGTTCCCAGAGTTTATCGTTCCTTATCCTTTCAGCGCTCCCATCTGATCTTCAGTATCAAGCCAGAGAGGGGGGCTGATCATAAAAATGTCCAATCATTTTTTCTCACGCATGGAGTTTTTGATCCATATAGAAGGATTGACTAACATAACATTGGTGTGTACAGATACTTTTCAAACAAATTCCAGAGCAACGAAAGTCTGATTTGCCTTTTCGACTGTACTTTTGTCATCCTTACCGGTTCCAACTGCCTATAGTTGAATGGATGCATTCGATTGCACAACTTGATAATAAATTCTTTGAAAAGAGTCTCTTCTTTGAATATTTTATTCTTATAGGAGAATTTCCCGATTGATATATTTCGTTATAATACTCATTTTTTTTATCTCTTTATCACGGGACATCTGTCCCTTTAAACTGCACCGTTAAATACAAATTTAGAGCACAAATTTCGCAACAAATGAACTATTCACCTAATAATAATAATTGATTTATTCTGGGCAAAAATGGTTACGCGATGCAAAGAATTCTTGGCGTAATTTACTGCATAATATATTTCCTCCTCATACAGGATCTTTAGGCAAAACAGCAATTTATAGCATATTATGTGACATAATGTCATTCGATCTGAAATACAGACTGATTGCTTATGCTATTTTTCCGTTGTCTCCGAGAAATATGCACTGGTATTTAGATAGCCTAGTTATTAGAAATGACTCATGGACATAACTGAATGGTTCGAAACATCAAGAATTACAGAAAATACGATGCATCTTTGTGTGGATGAACCTTGAGGTACACCAGTGATTCAAAAAGCCGCCAACAGGGCATTGTTTAATTCGACTGTTGAGTGTTACTGTCATGGGATATAAGTGTTTTCTTTTGCTTCTACAAATACCGTTACTATGAGTGACTAACATCCTCCTAGTGTCATTGCTGATGATCTTTACCGGTGAACAAGTCCGTAGATGTAAGATTCTTCTGAGTACTTTTCTAAATAAACTCCTTAGTTAATTTGAATCTGTTTAATTATTTTTTTGGTTTTTCATTTCTGAACACAGGGAGTTACATTTGAATAATGTACTGAAAATATATTTGCGTATTTCACGATTAATGTTGAACGATTCAGACTAGGCTCTCTGTTTCTCTCTTTACAACAAGATAATACTTCAGTGCGTGTGTGTTTGCGTTTTACCAAGGAGTGGTTGAATGGCATGAAAACAAGACTAACTTGTATTGTTCTCAAATTTTTCCCTTTCAAGTTGATACTCAGTCTCATTTATTGGAACAGATTTACATGATACTAAAAGTTTTGTTCCCATATTGTTGCTATTTCGCTTTCTTTGTTTTAATTAAACAACTAACTGAATAACTAAGTAAGCAACCTAATTCTCGCGCGCAATATAAACTCTGGTTGTTCTTTGCCTTTATTATAATTTTTTCTACGGTTCATTAATTCAAAATCAGCATTATTTAGCATGCTACCACCGCTCTCCCCACCCCCATAAGTTGATGAATGCATACATGCTGTTGGTTACAGCTATAGATAAAGTCTAGTTATAAAACCCCTATAGGTATTGTGTCCACTATGCATATTCAACGCTAAACTTTTCCTCTCTGTGGTTCTGCTTAACTTGAGAAGTAGGCATTTTTGGCGACGAAATATTACTGTCCAACTGCACGCTCTGAACAAATTACCATCTATTATTAAAATTATTATTATTAATACTACTACTATTATTATTGCGTTCTTATTACTCCGACCCACCTCACTCCTCATTCTTTTTAATACAGCTAATAGAAATGGTTAAGAAAAATTACAAGAGAATTTGCATTTTGAATTTTGATTTAATTTAATGAATTAACAAAGTGTGTTCGCCTGCATTTATACATATTTCCTACTAATAAAATTCATTTCAAAGTGCATTAGTTGAGTAGCAAACTGGTGTGCGTGTGCGTGTGCGTGCGTGCTTGTACTGGGGTCAGTTAAGGTCAATCAACAGGTCACATGACGAACAATAAGAACAATAATGAGAACAACAAGATGAAGTAAAAGAAAGAAAAAGACGAAAGTTCTACTCCGTTCTTACTCTCACTCTCAGTGTGTGTTCTCGCTCGCTCTATTGTCTCCAGTTTAATTACTGGAATGGAGAAAGCGAAAACTTTTGTTTCCCTGATTAACCCATATTTTTCATATATATACATATATATATACTCTGTTTTCCTGTACAGAATCAATTTCCTGTTGATTTAAATGGGGTTAGAAAATAATAATAAAAGAAAGATATGATTAGAGCGTGTAAGCGAAAGAAAGTCAGCGAGGGAGAGAGAGACTAAGATGGATGGATATCTATAGGGGGTGAATGCCACATGTGATGGAATTTACTTTTCAGGCTTAAAATTAATTTAATCCACTTAGATCAATAACAGTATACGATCAAGAGAATGTGAGATGGACTAAACCGGGAGTATCTGTTTAACAAAGTAAAAGTAAAAACAACACATTTCCTGGATGGATTAATCGAAAACAAAATGAAAAAAAAATGAAAAATCGCAAGCGTAAAATTTCCTTACCAGCTTTCTTTAAAAACACGAGATATGCCAAAGATAGTCTTACAGGAGAAAACCAGCTAGCTGAAAAAGGAGGCTAACAGAAAAGAGAGGAATTAAAGTGAACATAGACGAGATGAAGGTGGTGAAGACAGTTACCCAAACAACAACAAGCAACAACAACAAGAACCGTCCACTGCCAACACGAAGAATTTGAAAGACATCACTTCCTTCACTCATCCACCTAGAAAGCAACCTTTCAACCAAAGCCACTTGTCAAACATGAAGATGTAAACGCCAACCAGAGCTGGAAAAGCAAGTCACAACCTCATCACTCTCAAATCATTGTGGAAATATCCTCCACTCTGCACAAACAACAAATTCGGATTTCAACACCAATGTTACATCAGTCACCTCTTCTGTATGAGTCAGAGTCTTGGTTCACGAGTCATAAAGAGCGTTTGAAACAAGCCACTGAAGACTTTCTTATAAACAGCTGCCACCTTCACAGGCCAGTTTTGTCCTGAAGATCAGATGGTCGACGGAACGAATCGGCTTTGAGGAATACTGGGAGAGAACCAATCAATCAGTTACTGGTCAACAAACATTCCGAAGGAAATGGAGATGGATGGAATAGATACACGCTGAGGAGACCGTTGAGGGACATCACGCTACACGCCGTCACTCTAGTGGAATCTGTGTGGGAAACGACGAGTTGGCCGTAGTTGTTCCGAGCTCGACATTGAGGAGATCGTGGTGCTAGCTGATAAGAACTGGAGAGAGCAGGGTGAAATGGGGATGTGATGTTGAAGCCCTACATTTTACTCGGAAGACAAAGGAACAATAATATGACAAGCCAGCGTAGCAACAGTGGACGGACCTGTTTCGTTTTAGTACACAAAGTTCCTGTTGCTATGGCTTTTTCTGTTTTCATTACTCAGTGATTGGACGTTTTTGTCAATTCATTCGGTACACAAAAAAGATTTTTAAGTGTTGGCCTACTCGAACCAGATGTTCGGAAAGAGTATTCTTCGTTCAATTATCAGTCTTCTGAAACCTATACTGCGCACCTTTAGTGAATAACGTGTCTGCATATAGATCTGTGATTTGTGCCGGCCAATCGCTTTTATTGGTAACATCAATAATAATAATAATAATGGCGGTTAATCCTTCTTTGTGATCATTACGACAGGCCTTCTTGAAACGATTTTTTATTGCTTTGCTTTCCCAGTGGAACATAGGAGCGTTCAGCCTTGAGCTGGGAAGTTACAGTAGCACTGGTGTTTATTTTCTTCGGGGTCCGAATGCTAGCCTTGCTCCCGTGATCCCGTCTTTACAAGGTCGACTACTGGATAAGCGAGGTTACGGGGTTTTACGTCGGCTGGGGATAGTGTGTGGTTGGCGAGTATTATGCCACTGAACCACCGGTGCACACTTTAAACATACTGGCTTAATTTAATCTCGTGTGACTACTTTTATCTCACCAGTAGAGTAAAAGGATAAATTTTGATTACCTAAATGTGTCTTTTTTCAGTTGACCAAACCATATTTGATGAAATAGTCTTTATTCGTCCTTCTGTGTCAATCTTCACTAGTTTTGCAAAAGAACTGAATGACACTTGAGAATTACTTCTTGCGTAAAGTATTCAAAAACCCTAGAAATTATTCAATAATTTATGAGTCTATTAATGTTCACAGATGTCATTTACCTGCTTAGAGGAAACAGTTTCCTGAAGCTTTTGAAGTTATCCATCTATTCATATACAAACATATCCAGTTCATCTATACAGCTGAATTCATTCTTTCATCGAAATAGAAAAGCCAGGAACTTGTACTGTCATACGTTTAATAGGACTTCCCACTCTGTTACGTAACAGCTCATTTTCGCTTAGTAATATCGTAAATTCTACAACCCTTTCTAAGATTTAAACACTATGTAACGCATTTTGTTGCCTGATGTTTACCTGCAATCGCAGTCACAAATATTTTAGCGCAATTCATACTACTGTTATTTCAAAACAAATTCATCGAAAACAGTCTCTCAGTCTTGTTTTCTTTACATCCTAATAAGAAATTTCCATAAAAATGGAAATCGGGAACTTAAACCCGTAAACTAATTCTTTATACTCTCCTCTTAAGTATGAAAGGATTTATTGGCATAATGATTTACTGGGTTGATTACCTTTTCTGAGAGCAATCCCACAAAAACTGAGTATAACGACTACAGGGACAGACAAACGCCAAAGTATCTCCTAATCTCCAGTCAGAAGGCTTTTGCTTACTTTTAATGGTGAGGACGCTTAGGAGGTTGAAATAATCCTTTGAATGTGAGTGATATAATCTTTTTATCACCAGAATATTTTTACCGGTGGTTCAGTAAGAGAGTTTGCACCAATTACACACATGGTCTGGGCTCGACCTCGACCTGGTGAACTCCTAAAGCTCGTCAAGCTTGTGGTAAGCCCGGTAAATACAGAAAGTTGGGAGTGAGGCTTGCAGATTAACTCCACTGACAGAACGATTACTGATAATGAAGCTCTAAAGCCTAAATTTTAAGCCTTCCTATTTTCCAATTTGAGCGTTAGGGAATTATATTATTGTGCCAATGGATCTGCAACAAAGCATAGGGCTTCAACAGCACATCTCCATTTCACCTCGTTCTCTCTAGTCCTCTTCAGTTAGCCCCAAGATTGACAGCCAGCTCCTATCTCCTCCTCCTAACACGATCTCATCAGTGTCAAGCCTGGAACAACTACGGCCAACTCATCGTTTCCTACATGGATTCCACTCGAGTAATCTACACTAGCGTGATGTCACTCAACGGTCTCCTCAGTGTGTATTCATTCCATCCATCTCCATTTCCTTCGGAATGTTTGTTGACCAGTAGGTGCTTGATTGGTTTGTTCGCAGTATTCCTCATACCCGATTCGTTCGATCGACCATCTGATCTTCAGTATGTAGCTGGCTTGTGAAGGTGGGAGCTGTTGATATGAAAGACTGCAGTGTCTTATTTCAAACGCTCTTCATGACTCATGCATCAAGACTCTGACCCATGCAGAAGAGGTGACTGACTTAACATTGGTGTTGAAATCCGACCTTTGTTGTTAATGCAGAGTGGAGGATATTTTCACACTGATTTCAGAGTGATGATGGCGTGACTTGTCTTTCCAATTCTGGTCGGCGTTTACATCGTCATGTGTGACATAGGGGCTTTGATTGAAACATTGCTTCCTATGTCGATGAGTGAAGGAGGTGACGTCCTTCAAATTCTTCGTGTTAGCCGTTACTGGTTCTTGTTGTTTGTTGTTGTTTGTTTAATTGTCTTCATCCGATTGATCTTCCCTATGTTCCTTGGATGCTCTGTCTTTTCAGCCAGCCTCCGCTGTCAGTTGGTTGATTTGCACCTCCATGCCTTTATGTGATTATACACCGAAATCACCTGCTGAATCCAGACCTACCTTTGTCTTCTTTTGGTTGTTCTTTTCTATCTCTCCTGGCTCCCCCACGCACGATTTTCCGCATTCTCCGGTCCTTCGTAGTTAGAGATGTCATCGCTGGTGTTATCAGTCAGCCTTGTCTTACTTCAGCCTTCACTTCAAGCGCTTCACTCAGTTTTCCACTGCGGATCAGCCATCACTTGCCGTTGTTCGTATAGTTGTTGAATGACGTTGTTAAAAACTCGGGGAACTGCACACCGTAGTATTTTTTTTGTTTATAGCTTGATTCCACACCGTAGTTTTTAATACAAGTATTGAATTTTCAGCATGTGATATCGGTAGCCCAAATTTAGCAGGTCGACCATAGATATCGGGTGTGCATCGGCAGGTGATCGAACCCTGGACCATGTGCATGGTCGGCAAGAGTCCTAACCTCTGTGCCACCGACGTACTTTTCAAATGACTTCGTGGTGGACACTGTAGAAAGCCTTCCCAAAGTTTATGTATTTAAGGTAGAGATTTTGCTGTCATTCTTTGCTCTGTTCGACCGTGACATATAAGACTGCAATTTGATCAGCACACGCTTTGATATTCCTGAATCCAGCCTTTTCCGGGTGGAGTTCTATATTTGCAGCATCTTTTAGTCTCTCTACAAGATGACACCATTTAATATTTTGCTTGGCGTGGACAAGAGCATGTTTCCGCACCAGTTCTTCCCAGTCTTTTCAAAAAAAATATCACAGCTACTTATTAGGAATGCATCTTAATGTCCACAGAGCATCTATAGTCACTCATTACATGGAAAGTAAAACTATTAGGCCTAATAAAAAAACAGGACAATATTCTAAATTAACTTATAATGAGGTTATAATGCTATGCGCTTTAAAAATCATCCGAAACTAAAACATCTAACAGTAATAAGGGTCATAAACAAGAGTTGTAGGCGGTTAAATTTTCACAGATAACCCGGTAAATACATCTGATGTGGTTGTATTACAGTGATTATTAAGTCTGTGATCACTTGACAATTATATTTATGCTTTCTAAAAACTCGTTTGTTTTCGGCTTTTATTTCTTAAGTATTCACAGTCCAGGAAGATGTATTTTATACTCCAAAATTATATCCTGGGCCATTGGGTCCCAGTGGCCATTATGGTTTACGAGCTCGCCTTGTGACCAGGAGGTCCTGTGTTCGAACCCTGGCGGCGCGCGGGTGCGTACTGCTGAAGAGTCCCAAACAAGGATGAAACAGCTGTTCAGTACTCCCTGCAGCTTTTCCAATGGTTCTCTAACTGATATCAGCTCATGACGAAATCCTGTAACTACTCACTCAAATCCCTACAAACCAATACTTGTATATCCTAGTACTTCACTCAGGATCGTTTTTATCTCCCCCACCCTCCCCGCCACGTCCATTCAGTTAAACACTCGCTTTCTTTTCTCCCCTACAGTGTATAATGTAATATGCACCTAAGGGCATAATGCCTATTCATTTATTATTTTACAGTCTGTAGAATTCTTGTTAAACGGGTAAACTAATAAACCGACAGGTATATATTTATATATAAATGTATATTCCATTTTCTCGCCTCATAAAATTTTTTCCACAAAAAAATAGCAGATTTTCTCATTCACGTGTTGTATTCATTTTATTCAGGATAAAAATAAACGATATATAAAACAAAGTTTTTCGGTGAGTTTAAACTAATCTTACATGGAATTATAACAGTACTAATAGATTTTGATGTTGTTTAGTCCTCTGAGCTGAATGACTTAATTGTGAAGCCTGTCTACTTCCTTCTACAGACAACACTTCTGTCTTTCTTTGCATTCTGAATGGAGCATAGGGCTTCAAGCATCCAGACTGAGTTTGAATTATCAGTAGTACGAGGTTCCGCCCTCCCTTTTTTGAATTATGGCATGGGGTTGCATGGCCTCATGCCCAACCTTGCCTCCTCTTCTAGCGCTTACCATCGGCTAGTGAACTGAGTGGGTTTCAGGCGTACTTCAGTATGGAACTCCGGATCACACACACATATGCGCGGTTCACAAGAATTCTAGCAATGAATCACTGACAACACTAACTGTAAAATGAGAAGTTTTTTGGCTTTTCTGTAAACTGGATTTTCAACAGCCAAAAGATGCCTGACTTCTTCTACTAGGCTAGAAGAACGCAAACACCACTGTCACGATTGCTATCTGATTTCCAGTTACGGCGTTTTCAATCAGCTCATAGTAGTCTTGCTGTGTTGTGAATATTGTACGGACTGTTAGTAAAGCTGAACATAGGGATATACCAGGGGATTAACGAGTTTGATCCCGTAACCTTAAGGTCCTCAGGAGGTCAGTCCCTGTTGGCGTCATGGGCAGGCACTTTGCAGCAATGAACCTAGACAGTAAGTATTAATTTATTAACACACATGAGTAGTTATCTTTAATGGTAGCAGTTTCAACATGTGTCAGCAAAGATATCTCTTTCCGTAACTTTATTTCGAAGCTGTACAGTTATTTGGACGGGATTTTTATGTGCAATAGAGATTTATAACAGAGGTCAAAGGTTATTGTCAGTTAGTAAAACAGTAAATCAAAGTGGATGAGTAACAACTATTCAAAAAAATTAATGGGAGTCCTCCGTAATCACAACAGGTTGACAGCTAATTATTCCAATGATGAATAATCTTTTGGAAGCGGTTGATGTGGGACAATAGAACAAAAGACTGAGACGTTATTATTCAGCTATTCAGGAAGGCGATGAAGGAAGAAGAAAAAGAAAAAAATAGTACTAAGACCATGGTTGTAAAAGGGACTGGGTAAAACTTCTGTGAACACAAATTTCAGGTTTCTCCTTGTGGACTACCGAGGCATCAGCTTCATGAAGAAGAAGAGGGTGAAATCCTTTCGAACGGCTTGACCGTACATGACTTAAAAAGATGTCTCTGCTGATGCTGAATGACCAGAAGTAATGATATGCTCCAGAACTGAACATTTACAAACATGTGAAGTAACTGTAGAGCTTTGAAGTGTAGTTGCGAAAAGAGATCTCTTTGCTAACTAATGTGGTTTTCATCATTTTTTAATTTATTCCCTCACATTCCCAGTGGAACTTAAAGGTTGAAGTTTCGGTAGCATTGTTGTTTATTTTTACGGGATGGGATTGCCACCCTCATGCTCAACCCTCCCTCTTTACCAGTGTTCTTACTGGCTTGGCGAGGAAGGTAAAGGAGTGAGTTCGTGACCGGGGATCAAACCCCGTACCACATGAGTGACCAGTGAGCACTCTTCCACTGTGCCATCGACATAATCCACTTATTGTTTTGACTTGACGATACGAATTCGGAATAATAAAGTCTGGTACTTCCTTGCCACTTGTCTTGGCACTCTTTTGCCGGTCAGATGCAGTAGGAGAGAAGGACTTCACTTTAAGTTTGATGTTGTAGAACACTTTACTATCAGCATTAAATTGAAGGCATTATTTCTTAAAGGAACAGTGTCCGATGAATTTGACAAAATCATCTGTGAATTATTTTCAGTTCATTGATCATTTCATGGGAGATGTTTAAATTCTTCCGCAAGTTAAGTTTCAAAAGCTCTCCGGTTGCACGCCTTCAGCTGTGTTTGAAGCAACATTTCACCTAGTCATCCCTACTGTGAATGATGATTTTCTGTTCTTTCTCATCTAAACTCCCCAAGAATACTAATTTCTTCTAGCGTAGTCTGAAGGTCAAATTTTTAGGCCAACTGAGACTTTAAAAAGTTATATTCAAGTTTCGTGGTTGATTATTTACAGCATTAGTGGTATCCCTAACTAACTAGTGCACAGACGTCTCTGATAATTCATTCATTTCAAAAATGTAGAACTACTTCACCGAGAAGAGGTATGATCGAATCATCACATATATAAGCTGAGTTTTTCTAAATCCTGTTTGACTATTACTCAAATATAACTATTAGCAACATCAGTGAAAATGACATCGGTTCGTTTTACGCCCATCAAGAAATATCCATCTTTTCTTAATAATAAACTGAATTCATTCGAAGTTAGATCAGAAAGTGACATCAGTTAGAGGAAACATTAAACCACTGACTGAATACAAGATATATCGCGAATAGACAAAAGCTGGAAAGTATCTCTGGGCTGTTTTGATATCTTGGGGCCTTGTTCTGGGTTTTGGCGTGATTGGTAGTCTAGCCGTGGAAACCGAGTGCGAATGACACTGGTAGGGGTCTAGTATTCCCAGCATAAAATTGTACAGGTAGCTGTGAAGCGATTAATGTCGAAACTGGTTCGCTTAAGGAGGGTGGCCTTCAAGACTTTGTCGGACTGCTTCCGGTTACGGATTACACTTCCTAGTAACTGTGAGTAAACGAGGTGTGATGTGTGATTGGTTGTGGTCTTTAAAACTGTCTAGTTGGTTTGTGACTCAACCTCCAGTTGCTCAGGTAAGCCAGTTTCAAGGTGCCGCTCATGATTAAGTGGGAGCAGAGCAGCCATGTGAGTATCCCTTTGAGGTCCGGAAAATCAGCCTATGTGCCTTCCTTCCGAGAGGGAATATATGACCATTATCTCTACAAAGGAAAGCATTAGCGCTACTAGCGGCTCGGATGTGTACTCCGTTGAGCATAATTGTGTCATAATTGGATTTCGTCAGGCGTCCTAAAGGAACTGTTCCACGGATGCCACCTGAGGCAGTTACTGGTGAGTATCGTCGGTATTTAAGTTACTCTCGATAGACATATTGTGGGAATGTCCAACCTCCGATAATAATGTCTTTATGCAACCTGCAAGATGTCAATATAGAAAAACATACAGGATGATTTCGCATTTGTGAGATTTCCCCACGAGATTTGTTGTGACCCGTTGAGATGGACCAATGATGTACTACCTGAGAAACGTCTTGTGGGGAAACTGAGGCTGAACAGTGGGAAGCTGGAAAATGCCAACCACTAACGGGGCGTTAAAATGGCACATGGTGTCCGTTTCCATGGCACACGCGTTCTAAAACATTGTTTTCTCGGCTGGGATACTGAGTTTACTGAAGAAGGAAATAGAGAATACCTCGACTGTTCGAGACTAGGCCCGAAAATTGACGTGAAACCCTTCAAACTCATGGCCAGTTCCAGTGACTGACCTTATCGCCTGACCTGAAAGTCCTTGTTCCAGCCCCACCCTCAAGGGATCTTGATTGAATAGTACTGAAAATCCCTAAACTGGGAGGAAACAGACATCTGTGCAGTACTCCCTGGTCTTCAGTGGCTCTCTAAATGATGTCAGTTCACTATCTAACCAATATATGAAATGTATTCATCTCAGTTTTCTGTTAAATCTTTTCCAACTCATGTATATATATACCGATATGTCCAGTATGAAGCAGACGCTTAAACTATCTTCTTAACAGTGGCATGGAACTGATTATTCCGTGTACTATGGATTCAAAGTCTAGATATGACAGCTATCTAGTCCGTTGTAGACTAGACAATTTCGTTCGATTACCGAACACACACATATGTACACTTGACAAAAGAGTTTGTATCTGTCATTTTGTTACATTTGTAACAACCGCTATTTATATGACTGTCATACTCATCAGGTAAGATGGCGATTAAAACACATTCAGTTAATTATAAGAAGACTAACAGTAGCTGCAGCTAAGTACTCAAAAGTTTCATCACTACATGTAGGATTTCATTAGTATTTAGTACAAAATGATTAAGGGTTTTCTAATTTTTACCTTCACTGATTTCGTAAAACTCCTAGCCCGACATCCTTTTTTCATTCCTTTTGAGTTCCTAGCAGAACAATAGGTCTTCAAGCCTTTTCTTGAAATTTCGGCACCGGTAGAGTTGTTATCATGACCAGGATTTCTTCTTTTCCAGGCCTACTTTTAGCTAGAAAACCAGGTAGAGCTCAACAATGAGCCTGTCAGTAATCGGACCAGGACCCCATGCATGGTAGGCTGATATTCTGATAGTGCATCACCAACGCCTACCATGTTACACTGTAGGCGTTTCCAGTATGTGAAAATAACTACGTCATCAATATAACAGTAACAGTTAAAACAGGGTTAAATACACCAATAACTGATCACGCAGATTTACTGCTTTCGAACCTACCCACCAGACACTTAGTGTTTATTCAGTGTCAATGTATGGGGAACTGTTAGCAGTCCCCCAGACTGATATTGACTGCTTTGCATGGTCGACCAACGGTGCAACTACCATCATCACAGTGAAAAAATTTATTTAGCTGCATTACCTAGTTATTCTGAATGTTAGATGACAAGTGGATGTAGGATTCTATGTACTGGACTTCTTATCTTGACGGACACAGATTTAGTCCAATAGATCATTACAAAATAATTCCAGTTAACCGGAATAGTGAAATTATCTGTTACTAAGAGTTATATTACGACTACTTGCATATATATAAGGAAAAATACCGATGGCATCACTGGCTGGTCATCGCGCCAAAATCATCAATTGTTAAAAGTCAGAACTCTTGTAGTTGCAACTGAACTGGGTCCCAGTGGCTGGTGGGCTACGAGTCCATCTTGTAGCCGGAAGCTCCTGGGTTCAAAACCCAGTATATGAGTACTGGCGATGAGTCTCAAAATAGCAGTCCAGTACTCTGTGGTTTCTCAGTGGTTCTTTTACTGATAATAATCCAGTCAAACTTTATATATATATAGTTGAAGCAAGTGGGATATACAGCTTTGGTAGTGCGTCTACATTCTATTCCTTTCTGTGTCATCACTTTCAGTCAGTTCTGCAAGCTTTCATTTCTTCTTTGCACCATCTTTTTAATGTATTCCTTGGACATCCAACCTGTTCCTTCTCATTCACCTTCCACTCAGGCTTATGACTGATCACTTAATTTTCCCCTCAGTGCATGCGTAATCGGTCTCCTTTCCGTGCTGCATATTTATTGATTGGATAATTCCTGTGGACTAGATCATTGCGTGATAGAGTTCGTTGAAGTTCCTCCTTCCTGGCCAGTCATGTGATCTTCAGTAACGAGTCAGTGATGGAGATCTGCGATAGGTCATTGAAAACGCTCTTAGAGACGCACACATCTACTCCAAGCCTACGAGCTATACTTTGTCACCGACTTGACATTAGTGTTACAAATTCGGATCTTTTTGCTTGTGCTAAATACTGTGGGTCACAACACCACAACACTGATTTCAAAATAATGAATGCCTACCTTGCTTGAAGATCAAATGTCCAACCAGAAAGAATTACACTGACAAAAGCGTCAGGTGACTTCACTCTTCAGACCATCGCTAAAGTGGAGCCCGGATGACGAGTGACGAGTTGAACGTGGTCAGTCCAAGTATGACACGGAGGAGATGGAGGTTTGTGGGGAATCGTGGGGCATGTTGAAGGGGACGAGATAGAACAGGATAAAGTAATGATGTCCTGTTGAAGTCCTCTGTTCCACTTGGGACCGAAGGGAATAATAATTATCTTGCTATCCCGATCCGCGCTCACCATTGAAGTCGTTAACCATGCCTTGAAAATATATATCCAAATACATTTCTGAATACAGCATATCACTGATGCTTATTTCTAGTGTTCTGTTGCATCCCATTGAGATCCAATTCGATATCCTGAAAATAAACGAAGAAAAATGTATTAGAAGGATCATTAATTTTTGATTTTTACTTTGTTTTTCAACCAACCTACAAAAACCCCGTAAAACTAATAGGTAGTCCTGAGAAGAAAATACCTCTCAATGAATTTCGTCCTCATACATACATATATATATTCACTCATAAACAATGTTGAGTGCGTGTGTGTGCGTGTGTGTTTTCGATGTCATAAGCATTCGTAGGTATTCTCAAAATCGATAGATGATTTCGTCAGCCGAATTTAAGATTATATCTAAGTATGAAAAAGACGATAAGCGATTCTGTTGAGTGAATTTTCACTGTGAGAATGTACTGTTAGTTAACGCGATAACTGTAAGTAAGTGAGAAAATTATTCTCATCAACCGGGTTTTCAAAAAGTGTTGTTTGCGTGAAAACAGGTGGTGTTTTCATAAAAACAAAAAAGAAATTGGTGCCGTTATTAGGCCGTAAACGATGACGAGATGGTACAGAGTAGTTGTAGTATTTGGAGTAGCAGTACTAGTAGTGGTATGAGCAGTAGTAATAGTATTTTTTCTGATTACAGCTTGATTCCACACCGTATTCTTTGGTACAGGTATGGAATTTTCAGCATGTGATATCGGTAGCCCAAATTTGCAGGCCAACCATCGATATCAGATGTGCGTCGGCAGGGATCGAACCCCGGACCATGTCCGTGGTTGGCGAGAGTCCTAACCGCTGTACCAACGACGCACAGTACTAGTACTAGTGGTGTGCATACTACTGGTGGTGAAGCTTGTGATATTTAAGACTGAAATAGGATGTGTTGTCTTTAACTGTAGATGCAATAAAAACTGGAAGACAGTGGGGGAAATTTTCTTTTCAACGATTCATTTTCAACAGCTGTACAATCGTATTTATATTTAACAAAAAATTCATATGGGTCGGTGGCACAGCGGTAGAGTGCTCGCTGACCACGTAGGTGGTACGGGGTCCGATCCCTGGCCACCGACGCACCCCTTTATCTCCCTCGCCAAGCCAGTAATAACACTGGTAAAGAGGGGAGGTTAAGCATGAGGCTAGCAAACCCATCCTCCAAAAATAAACACTGCTATCGAAACTTCAAGCCTCTACCTTGAAGCCCTATGTCCCGCTGGGAACGTAAAGGAACAAGGTCGATTAAATAATGGTTAATTCGGGGATGACTAATTGCAGAATATATGTGTAGTGCTCTTGAATGCAGATAGCCCGTTTCAGATTCTGAAGAGTCATATCTGAACTACTGGCTATTTGGGATCTGAAAGCGGACCTCTGCATTCAAAAGCACTGCATACATTCACTTGCCCTAGCGTGACCATTAATATTGCTTTATTTTATTGTCTAAGTTTAATATTATTATTATCATCATTCTTATCATCTTTATTTTATTGTCACTCTGTTATTGTTTATTAATAACATTGCGTTTTCATACAGAATTTATCGTCTTTCCACTAGTTCCTCTCACTCCACACAATCTCATTGATTAGTCATTATCTCACACTCAATACGCCGTCTCAGCCTCTGCCACCTTTTTCTAATCGCCAATTAGTCATCGCCTTCTAGACCATACCGAAAAGTGTGCAATACATTTTCTAGAACAAATTTACCAGTTTCTGAATGTTCTTGTGAATTCTTAGTCAAACATAAATATGACTAAACAGCCCTTGAAAATGATTCGTCGAAAAGAAAATCTCTTTCGCTTTTTACGTCTTCTTTCTCATGACTCACTACGGTGGACATTCCTATCATTCGACTGTAGATACTACATCAGTATCGCCTAGAATCTGCAAAAAATTTCCTTCTCTATTCCTTTTTTGAAGTCTCAAGAAGGGTGATTTAAGTTTTTACCTGCTAGCCTTACGCCCAATCTCCCTTATTTGACTAGGCCTACTATCAGCTGCAGTAAACTCGGCTACACGTTTTCAGAGTGTGTGTTGGCGAGTACTCTACTACTGAACCCCTGACGCACACAGGATCAGTAATTAATAAGTACAACTGACGGATAAAATTGGCGGTCATTGTCGAGAGAGAGAAAGCAACAATGATTGTTTCGTCCTAGTTTGGGACTCTTCAAGAATATGTACTAACTAAATTACTCCACCAAAGGTACAACCCAGGATTCTCTAGTTTTCGATTATTCTCTAACTGGTGTCAGATCAAATGCCTGTAAATCGCCACTTGAAAGTTATTCTGGTACATACTGGGAAGTATTTACAGGATGAAATTGCCTGAGGTTCTAGTAAGAAGTCCTAACCAACGGGGTATACCAAGTTGGGTGTGAGATAAAACACCGCTAACCGACAAAATTTACAGCGAGTGGACTATTTGGATACACTTCTAGCGATCAATGGGTTCTCCTTGTAACCCAAAAGTCCCGGATCCGATCCTCCTTAGGGTGACGAGTGTCTACTTCTGAGGATTTCGAAACTAGGACGAAATGGGTGGTTCTCTATCCGAAATCAACGCTTATTTAAAGTCTGTTCCAGTCCCTGGAACATTATACTACTTATACCAATGAAAACATACATATATATGATGCATACAGAAGAAAGAAAATATATATGTCCGTACACCTGCTTTAATCCAACCAAAACCTCTTTTTCATTTAATTTTTTTTCTTTTGACATGTTCTAATTAAATTCATTCACATTGTTTATTCGTGGAGAAAAAATAAAATAAAATGAAATAAATAAATAGCATGACCATAACCTGAATTCGACTTATTCATTCTCTCTAAACTATGTAATATTATAATAAACACTAGCTGCAATTACATCAGAGGTTGAATTCACGCTTCCCTGGTTCAACTAATTAAATCTGCCACACCGATTCATATGTGTCCCAGCCATTCATGACTATTCCTTATTACTATTACTATTACTACTAATATTAATACAACAATTATTTAATTCCAATTTAACCATTTAACTAAATTATACAGATGATTTATAATTTTTTTTCAAAAACTCGGATTAATTCAGTTCACAAAAGGTGGATTAAACGCCTTCCAATCACCATCATCAGTAGCAGCAGCTTGCTGAAAATGACCTCAACCCGAATCGGGTTTTCTTTTTCCTCCAGCAATATTTAAAACACTAATATTACACTGTGCTCTTTAAATGACATCACCCTGAGGCGCATGATGGTGATGATGGTGATGAATCATTTTGAGTTTTATTTCAATTTCTTTCTTATGACTACTACTATTAGCCATTTCTATGTATTTCTTATGTATTCGTATGCACATATGTGTGTATATGTGTATGTATGCATGAATATGAATGAGGTCTATTCATAATTATCCCTAGTGGGCAATAAATGCGATTATTGATCGGACTAGAATTGCCTGCAATAGGAGATTTATTATCATCATTATTATTACTATTAATATTGTCCTCATTATTATTAAGAATAATAATAATAATGGTAATAATAACATTAGCATGATTGATAATGGCAGTACTAGTACTGCCAATATCAACCAATGTAAGAAACCCGTATATAAACAAAAATAACTCGAAGAGCATATTAAGTCAGAAAAAAGAAAAACAGCAATAAATAATGCGTACGTAGACTGATGAAGAGGTAAATAGGCATTTATGGTTTTCGATTTTTATTTTATTTAGTGAGTAAGTAAGTAGGGGAGGAAGGTAGGAAGGAAGGAAGCTATTGATTTTTGACAGATCACTACTCTACAGCCTTGAAGCATAAACCAGGGATGGAAATGAGACACCTAATCAATCCTAAGAAGGAATATTTCTTCTCTATTTTTTTCTTTTCTCGTCTTGAGAAATTTTGTAAGAGCTTATGGTTTGAATGATTAAAAATTTCTGAACGCTATTCACCGCTTAAAGTTTTTGGATTATGCAAGATCGAATTTTGTAATTAATCTGTTTTAAAAAAATAATTTTCTTGAGTTTCACTGTCCTCCTCTTCCTCAAATAACCTCTCCTATATCGCCCTTCGACGCCCAACTCGTCGTTTTCCATTCGAACTGTATTGCAGCAAATGGCCTGGTGAGCGAGGTCAGCCAATGGTCTTCTCTGCATGTATTAGATCCACCTCTATTTTCCTCGGAATCTTTGTTCTAAGAGTTTCTCTTTGGAAATTATCTCCACCGGCCATCTGGTCTTTAGTATGGAGCTAGCGGAGGCCTCTGTTGGCTGTTAGAAATGTCTTTCATGACTTACGCACCAAGTTTCTGAACCGTACAGCAGAACCGACTGATTTAACACTGGTTTTGAGAATCCTAACTTTATTCCTTGTATTGAGCACAGTAGATTCCAAAAATTATTTCCTATTACCGTTTTGGTCTCGGCCGTGGCATTCTAATCCGTGCTAAATGCCTTCAGTAAAAACCATGCTGCGTAGATGAATGAAGGTAGTGACCTCTTTTAAATTCCTTCCGTTGATAGTGATAAGTGGTTGCTGTGGTTACCTTATTGATTATCTTCATCACCTCCATCTTTTCTGTGTCCACTTGAACTTCAGTGTTTGCTGCCAACTTCTTCTGTCAGCTTGTTGGTTTTCGCCTGTAAGTCTTCGAATTTAGGTGACATTAGACAAAAATCATCATCCGTGAATTCCATATCTTCTAGAGTCTTCCTATTGGAAACACTGTAGGCAATATTTTGTAGACTACAAACACTTGGACTGCTTCTCATGCTTAAATGTATGTGATAATGTCGGTGACCTTCAGAAATTTCCTTAAATGTCACAGAGAATGTCGATAAAGGTCAATTATTTATGTAATTTGATAACAAGACACATTAAATTATGTATCAGGAAAAATAACGAATGATTTATGAAATTTTCGATTAAGTTGTCTTACATAGTCCATAAACAGTAAGTGATGAACAATTTTCAGAAATATGCTAATCAATAAGACTGTAATTGCTTCCTACCAAGTAAGATTACTATTTTGATATATTCTGGTCTTCTTTTTATGACTTTTCAGAGCACTACTTAACTGTACGACTTTGGTGAGAAAGTGTGAAGGCTATATACTTTAAGGTTTTAAACTCTGGGGGAAGGTATTTCTCAGTGTTACTGCCACTGTTTAGCCTAAATATTGTCTGTAGTATTGGTAAGATAGTGGTTATACGACTTTCAAAGGGTCACTAGAAAAAACAAAGCATAGTCTTAAGTAGCAGTGGTCGAAACGCTCAATTTCTGTCCTTTTAGCTAGTAGGTCGAACACACGCTCAGTTTCCTTATACTCCTGGTCCTTCTACAACACTATTTTGTCGGTTAATGTAACTGTTGTACAGGAAAATCTCGTCACTAGAGTGGATAATTCTTTTATTGTGGCAAAAATGCTACTTCATTATTTACCGGCGTTCTCAATAAATATTTTCAAATTTAATTGAATGTGAAGTGAGTGCGTCCTTTCTTTTCACATCAGGCATGAGAACGACACAATTTCATGTTGTCTACACACAGGAATACTCGATAATTAAACTTTCTACCGGGTGACTACCAGCCGATTTCTCCAGGGAGTAACCGTTCTCCTGCCTGACTTGGTGGATCCGGCTAGTCATGACTTCTCACCAAAAATCAAGGTGACTTCCAGTATAGAGCCAACCGCTCTCAAGTATTGGTTGACAGGAATTTGATTGGTTACCGATTTTGTTGCCAGTTGGTGCCGGGTTCGAATCCCTTGGGTGCATACTGCTGGAGAGTCACGAATTAGGACGAAACAGCTGCACGGTCCTCCAATGGTTCTCTAACTTGATGTCACCTGGTGATCAAACCTCCGACCAGTCAGATCTCTGCAAAATAACACTTGATATTTAATCGATCTATTGTCGTTCGACATTCTGTCTTGATTTAATGACCTCCTGAAAACTGAAACATTTAACTGGTATCAGAGAACTAATCTGGTACCCATCCTAGAGGTATAGCAGCTGAGATGCTGACTAGTATCGATCACGTGCATTATGCAAATAAAACACTTGAATTCAGAAGGTGATAACTTAGTGTTCAATGAGAAATATCAGAACTTTGTTGACTATATATATATATATATATATATATATATATATATATATGTTAGCTAAACAAAGGGACAGCCTAGTTAAAGGCTTAAAAAGCAGATAAAGAATGAGGGATTACTTTGAGCTCAGGTAAACCTTCATGTTAAAGGTGAGTATTTCATATTATCGTGTAAGTAGCAGAATATTAGTGATATGACGTTTCCGAAGGTTACACGTTAAATGCCTTTTTACTAAGCTGTCACATATACAGAGATCCTGTGATTTACTACTGCAGATCTGTGTTACTCAGTGCTTTCAATCAAGTCTAAGTTTAACACTTACTGACGGAATTTAATCCCAGAGGTGGGACTTGATATTTCCACGTAGTGGGCTTTAGAGATGCGATTTAACGAAGGAACAGCCTAAACTAGATAGCAGTTCATGAAAATTTGGTTCCTTGATTCATATTTCGTTTAACCTTCTACATAAAACAATCTGATATCCCTCAGTTCCTACTTTCACAATTCGGTAACTCTTGTACTCTACCTATTCTTCTTTACTGCTCTTCTACAACTTAACCCTTACTGGGCTACTAAAAAAAAACACTTACTAAGAACTCCACTAAAGGCTGTGAGTAGGATGAGTGGGTTATCGCCAAACCAACTTTTTAAATGCTGTTGTAAATAAACACATGAACTCATGCAAGAAATCAGCGAATATATTATCTTGTTGGCCACTTAGAATCCTCTCTATACACAACTTTCTACTTATATCTCATAAGGTAGAAGTAGAAGAAACTATGAAATACTTTATGTTCCAACACCTAAGTAAAAAACTCTACAATACCTTATTTGGAGCATGTTTTATATGCCGAGAAAAGTGGGCAATATTAGATATATATATGCTGACAATTCTATATTGTATCAAGAATACTGTTTTGAATGAAGCCATTGTTATTATTATTTAAATATTTAAATAAAACACACCTTAATGTCATGTGAGTCTCTCCAAACACATTATAAAAAGAAAATGTAATTTTACCAGAACTAAGGATCTGACAGTTACCTCGGCTGTTAACCGTCTGTGTAGATAGTCGCATTTTATAGTTTATTCCGAGGAAGCGGCTCTCTCACACTTGACGTATCTGTTGGCTTCTTTCACACCAACTGCTGACACCACCCTACATATAAGAATATGTTAGTATGACATATTCGGTTGTTATATTTGTCGGATCCTCCCTCCCTGATTTAAAGGAGCATTTCTCCACAAAATGACTTTAGTTAGAAAACTATTGTAATTATGCAAGAACCAGTTGAACAAGTTTCCAGTTCCCCCTTTAAAATCCCTTATCAGTAGCACAAAAGTCGAACCTAAGACTGCTAAGCAAGCGCATTGAAATTCAACCGACCAATTGTTTTCATATTGTCAATAGGCAACTGTTTGGGGTGAAATGAATACGAAGTAGTGAAATTTACATACATACAGCACAAATCTCTACATCTGTAAGTGTGATGACAAGAAAAGACAATATATATACATACACAGAAGTGGTCAAATGCGTATTCTTGTCCTTTTGGCTTTTACAGAACAGAGGGTGACTAGAGAACACTACTTTTAGCGTTGTTGCGAAGAAAATTCTTCCTATAGAAGCTGAATATGCCCTCTTTACGACATTGCTGAATAGGTCACCTCTGAAGTTAGTGTTCATGTAAAGTTTCTTTTTTGGTACAAATGACATCTCTTGTCTTTGAATTCTCGGCTTGATGTTCTTATCAATAAATCCTCGTGGATATCAGCGAGGGTGAATATTTTTTGTTGTTGTCGTTGCTTAAATAAATAGTCAAAAAAAGGATCCTTCTCAAATAAATCTCAGAAAAATTTATGAGATAAATTTAGTCAAGAACCCCTTTGTTTTCGAACAGCTTGTGTACAATTAGACCTCTAACAGAATCTTCACTCACCACATATTACCCATGCCTTTTTAGGTCGACTGCCTTGTTTTAGCGAAGTAATACTTAACGCAAATGGTTTGCTGGTTTTTGTTAGGACTAATTGGAATGGACGAACATGCCTGCTGGATAATACGAGGTCGTTTTCTTTTGTGGATTGTCTTCAAATGCATACATACTAAGCAAAACCAATTTGTTAGTTACAAAATTTATGAAAAATACTTTTTTCACACATTGACTTGGGTTAGAGACAAAAAGAATCAGCAACATAATTACAAAAATAATGTAAGTAGACAAGTTATTTGGTGTTGAAAGACTAACTTTTTACGGTATAATCAGACAAGAGGGTGGTAGAATTCAGATTTCATTTGAAAACAAGGATACACTCCCACCCTATAGAACACCCACCCCCCTCATCATAATATCTATTAATTCGTTCTGTTGTTCGATCTTGTATTCTGCCTTTAGTCAATCCAGGTTTCCATGCCACATCTGGACTCTATCGCTCCCTTCTCTAATTATACTATGAATAGTTAGCCCCCTTTTTAACACAGAACAATTCGTCACTTAACATCATTTTGAAATTATGTTGCTTATAACATTCTGTCTATAACTAGAAGCCACTGATAAGAATATAAATTCAGACGCTATTCTGATCAGGATGCATGCAGTTGAAGACAATCTACGAAATAAGACGAGACCTTATTATCTTGTAAATATGTCCGTTCTTTCTTTATTTAAATTAATCAGGGGAACTGGTTGTATGAGGGAATTATAATGGGATTCTAGTCAACAGTTGTAAGTTCAAAACAAGCAATAGAAATTAATTAGGCAGGATTTAATGAATTCATTAAATTTCGTTAGAACTCTTCAGGCGGGTACTCTACATTTGGGGATATATGATTAAGATAAAAATGCACTACGCTTCAAATACATCAATTAAATAAACCATTAGTTAGCTATCAGCGAGTGAAAGAACTTGAATGTATCGAGAATTTTGAACTAAATAATATTGATAATAATAGTATTAATGATGACAAGCATGTTAAACATGCGCAAGACAACATCAACAATAAGGAATCTAAATCATCAGTAGTAATTCCATACAAGGAAGAAACCTCGGAAGCTATACGCAGAATTCTTAACAATGCTGGCAGGAATAAAAGTGGTATTCACACCTACAAACTCAATTAGAAACAAGCTTTGTCGGTGAAAGGATCCTGCCAATGGAGCCTTTAAAACAAAACAATTTAGTTTATCTAATACACTGCCTGCAATGATTGTCAGGTCAAAAACATAGGTCAGAGTAGTAGAACAGGGGCAGTCAGTCGGACTAGCCGAGCATAAAAACGTAGCAAAATCTAGATTGTTTGATCCAAATAAGATAAGAAATCTAGAGAATAGTTCAGCTATAGCACTCACTACATGCAGTTACACACAACCATACAATAGGATGGGATAGGATGACAGTTTTAAAATTTTGTGTCACAGGGTGGCGAGTGGGGAAGATTGATAACGGATGCTTTGTTTATCAAATCGACTGCAAACACGTGTAATAGGAATGATTCAACACCTGTCCCAGATATCTGGCAAATTCTACTGCCCATAGGACGACAAATAGGAGAGGACAAAGAAAACTATAAAACTCAAGTTTCGAAGTCGCGTGATTGTAATTGATATGATGTGCGTCGGTGGCACAGTGGTTAGGACTCTCGCCGACTATGCACATGGTCCGGGGTTCGATCCCCTGCCGGCGCACACCCAATATCTATGGTCGGCCTGCAAATTTGGGCAACCGATATCACATGCTGAAAATTCCATACTTGTACCAAAAATACGGTGTGGAATCAAGCTATAATAAATAAATAAATAAATAAAATAGATGATTATGAACAATAAATTTTGTTCGAAACGTCATCCAGTAAATAATACTGTTTCCCTGTGTGATGCATCTAATAAACAAACTAATATGGAATTACTTACTACCACAGTGCCCAAGTTTTACACATATATTAATATAATGGTAATGATAAAATATAGTTTTAAATGAATCAGAAATAGGAATAATAAGAAACAGAATATAATATTAATAATAACAGTTAATTATAACATGTTACCATGGTATACTCAGAGTGTACACCATTTCCTTTTGTACACAGAGACCTGGTTTATAACCAGTTCAGAGTTACTGACTTAGAATGAGATAAAAACTTGAGTTCTAGGAGAAACTAAAGTGAGCTATTTTACGTCACATAACATTTACATCATAATTAAAATAAACCAGAACAAAATGCTTTAGTTTTGCAAGATGAAAGTCCGTGAGAAATTGTACAATGGAAATGCTGTCTCTTGAGACAAGTCATTTCAACATTGACAGAATAACGTTCATACGTGGATTAGCGACTTAGCAGTGTCATACAACCAAATAAATACATCGTGTATATCATAGAAATGTCGAGTGAAGTCTACTCAGCACGAAAATCCTTGGATACGAATAATAATCAGGACAGTTTTTGCATTCATAATTACTTACTGTAGCCTAACTTGCTCCTGACCAGTTCATACCTGTTTAAAAGTGCCTATAAATACAACAAAATGTATGAAAAATAAAAACAGTGACGGTTGCCATGTATCTGAAGGATTTCAAGTCTGATTACAAACAGGTTTCAGCTGAAGAACCATTGAAAACCTTGGAGCACAAGATGGTTATTTTGTGGATGTATAGTCAGCGAGATGGCCTGGGTCCAGTTCCTTGTTGGGGCGATTGTCAACGACTGAGTGCTGCAAAAAAGCACGAAACTGCGAAGAAATAGCTATTCAACACTGCCTGATTCTCGGTGGTTCGCTAACCAATTTCCTTTCGTAACCAAACTTGAAAAGATAGGGGAACAATCATGAGTGAATTCGGTTTCTAGAACCTAATAAAGATGTAGTGTTACTCATTATTGTGATTGTCGTTTGTCAGTAATCGCATGCTCTGTCTCTCCCTTGCTCACCCTCTCATACTTTCTTTCCATTTTCCACTTTAGATACAACATTTCTACCGTATTCGATTCGGGTTCAACGGAAATTCTGACACCGGATAGTAAGTATTACCTAACATTTCTACTAGCTGAGTTTATATTGATTTCTTTTTCAAAAATAATATTGATCTCTTAATCATATTACATTATTATTATTGTATTATCAGTAATTTCTATCTCAGTATGGATATTGAGTTTTATATCTTTAAGAGTTAGTTTTCAAGGATTTAGTATGTTTCAGAGATGACCACAGATTGATATCAGTTAGAGAACCATTTAAAATCATCACTGGAGTACTGCACAGCTGCTTCGGCCTAGTTTGAGAAACATTTTCAATTCGCGCAAAATAATTCCTGAAAATTAATCTGATGCTCGCTAGTGAACGACTGCAGGACGAAGTTATGTGGCAGCAGTTCCACTGAGAGTGCATCGTCGGTTCAGTGTTAGAACGGTGCAGGTGGTCCGGTGATCAAAGCACTCCTTGACTTCGATGTGCCGGTAATAAGGCCGGTAAAGAGGAAAGGTTGGGTGTAAGACTAGCCCCTCCCCATCCACTGCTACTGGAACTTCAAAGCTCCAGCTAGAAGTCCTATGCTTCACTGGGAATGTAAAGGAAGTGAGAAGTAGTGACCAGTGGGGTCAACCATCTTGGAAATGAGAACAGAAACAGATATTCAGTACTCCCTGTTTGTTCTCAACAGTCCTCTAACTGATATCAATCCGTGGTCAAAATTGGGTTTTTCATCCTTTAAGTATCAATATTAGACACCATTTGGTTTAATTTGATAATAATAATATAAATAATGGTAGGTGAATGTGGTGTCCTGCTGAAGCGGCCTAATCTCCATTGGCTAAATATCACCATGACAACAAAAACACCTTTGTACAAAGTGCATTTACAAGAACTACTCGGTAATAGTACACACACGAAATCAGTGTGTAATTCAACTGTTTAAAGTTCACTTGGTTTCTATCAGCGATTTTGAAAACAAAAACACATATTTATGTGACAAGGTGAAGAATAACAAACACGTAGACTTGTTGTACTTCTGTACCAATTAACTTAATAGCGTGTCTTTGATTGGAAAGCAAACATCAAAATATAAAGCAGACATAAGGCTAGAAGCTGCTATGGTTATTTATACTGAAATATTATTATTATTGCTCCCATTGGGTTCCGAGTGGAACATAGCGTTTCATCAGCACATATCCACTCTGTCCTACTTTCTGTAGTCCTCATAAGCTGGACCCATGATTGCCCATAGTCACTGTCATCTCCTCCAACTCACACAACCTCCTTCATGTCGCCCTCTGACCCACGCTCAACACGTTCTTTCGCATTAGGGTTCTACGCGAGCGATGACCTGAAGCACGATTTCCCCCAACTGTCTCCTCAGGGTGTGCCCCATCTATCTGAAAAATTGTTAAGCAGTAAGTTGTTGGTTGGCTTGTTCCCACAGCTTCTTCCTTCTGATTCCTTCTGGCCTGCTATGTGTTCCTCAGTATGCAGTCAGTGGTGCAACTGTTCATAAAAGTCTGCAACCTGTTGGAAATGCTCTACCTGCCAGACGAACCATGTTTCTGACTCATCTAGGTAAACTAACTGACTGAACAATGGTGTTGAAAATCCGCATCTTATTTACACTGATTTAAAGCTGATTTTAGAACAGATTTCAGAGTGAACAGGGTGTACCTTGCCTTTCCAATTGTGCTTTTGACATCCACATCCGTGACATGTGCACATAGTTGAAACGAAACTGTCTAGGTAAATGGAGGAAGTGACATTCCAACTTCTTCCATTGACAATGATTGGTGTTTGCTGTTGTTGTTGGCTATCTTCATCACCATCATCTTTTCTATGTTCACTTGAAATTTCGTCTTTGCTGCCAGCCTCTTCTGACAGCTTGTGGGTTTTCACCTGTAGGTCTTCGAGTTTGTGTGACACCGCGAAATCCAGATGTTCTAGAACCTTCTTATCGGTCCAACGTGTATCTGTCTTCTCGCATAATCCAGTATACCACAGTCAGGAATATCTTCGGTAGTATTTAGGCTAAAACTCAATCAAAACAAAAAGCGATTAACCAGTTGGTACTCGAGAGATCTGTCTGCAGTATGCGAAGATAATCACTGCAACTGGAATTGTTGTCTTGACCAGCCGAATAAGAAAGATTTTGATCAATCAGCAGGCGAAAAAAGAGACAATTTTTATCATCAGTACACAAAAGAAAAAGAATCAGCAACAACTGGAAAGTTGTAAACTTTAATAATGAACAGAAAAAATGAAGAGTGTCTTTCTCCCTGGACGAAATGTTGTTTGGACACAGGTGCGCGCGCACGTTTCTACACCTGATAATACTACACGCAAACACGATAGCAGCAACAACAACAACAAAAACAACAACATCAAGAACAGCGGGACAGTTCTTATGTTCACAGTGATTTCTTGAAAACAGAAAACCAGGCTGGATTCTTTTCACCAGTAAAACAAAAAAGAAAGTTCATTTGTCCCTCTTTGTGTGCATGTGTGCGTGTGTGTATGTGTGTGAGCGCGCCTTCTGTTTCTTCTGGAACAAAAGAAGTTAATAAAATCTAGTCACGCAAACATTTTGCAGCACATGAAAATAATAAAAGGCACACCAGATCCGCCTCCTTCTCTTTAGCTCCCTCGCGTTCTCCCTTCCTCCCTCTCAGGCACACACACACACTTTCTTCTGTGTGTGTCATTCATATAAGAGTGAAACTAGATTTATCCTTCTCCTGCCCATCCCGCTCCTCTTTATTTACCATATTTTTTTTATTTATTGAGGATTAAGTATGCATTCTATCTAGGAAACACTAAGCTCTACAAAATTGACTTTTTCTCTCCCACTTTCTGTCGTTGTATTTGCCTCTTGAATTTTTTCAGTAATACAATAAATTTAAGCACCACTTGTTTGTTACTGAAGCTGGAATAAGCCTATTTCTCCTTCTTTTTTCTCTCCGGGGAATTGATAACAATAATAATTATTAATTGAAAAATTTAAAAACATCATTTCAATCACTTGTGTCAACAGTGCATAGTAATAGTACATCATCAAGTGTACAACACCGGAACACTATTCAAATCCCCCCCCCACCTTGCAAAATGGTTAGCAATATACAATCTAGACACTTCAAGGAGTGAAATTTCCACCACACCCTCCTTTGCAAACCAAATTATTTTTGATGACAAAATAAAGGTGTTCTGTTTGATACTATAAATGTTGAACAAGAAGGCAAGTATATTTGAGTAAGACGACATACTACTGATCGGTTGAAATGAGTAGCTGTACACTGCACATATCTCAGTCAGTAGTGATTACCAGCTAGCCGGATTTTCTAGGTGGTCTAAACACCAAGCGGCTGCCTCTCTAGCCAGTTGGCTATCAAGAACACCTGGTTGACCAAGTAACTGGCCAAAATTTCGATGGATTGGTTGAAACCGGTCCCGTTATCTGAGCTGGGTCAAAGCGGATGCACTGATGATGAGCTGGGTCACAAACGGGTGACCTCGATCTGGCTGGCAAGTAATCACTACTGTTTGATGTGACAGGTATACAGCTACCCACCTCAATTATGCAGTAGTATAAAGAGGGAATATTTAGCATGGAAGACTTCCATTAATTTGTTAGTAAAAAGAAACACCCAATTGTGTTGCGCAACTGTTGAGGGAGTTAGGCAATTACCAGAGAAAGAAAATATCGTCATTAGTGCTTCTTTTTTGTTTCCAAACTTCAGACAACAGTCAAGTATAGTAGTGTAGTTGACTTGAAGTGTTGTAGTTCTTCATTAGAAAACAGAAACTATGTCCACTGCTTGAATAACTGTACTCTCAGATTCCATTGCATCCTGTGTGAACCTCTGGGGGAATGATGGCACAATTCAGTGCTGAGTGATAATGTTTGTAGTTGATCTGACGTGAGTATCAAATCTGAAACAATTGAAAACAAGTCTTTCTGTATTCAGCAGAAATTCGGCCAGGACTTCTATTGGCTACTGCTTACACTCGTGTACACGTCTTTCTGTATGAGAGTGGAAACTTAATCCTCAAATTCTTTTCTCTTCATTATTAGAAAAACTATCAGTTACACAGGGCATTCAGTTGATATTATGTTCCAGTTTGAGTACATGCGATTCAGAACACGACGTTTAAAGGTTCAATGATGTCGATGGATGGTTTATTCTCTAGTCCTTGTGTTCCGAATAGAACATAAGACTTCAAGTCTTGAAGTTTCAGTAGAGGTGATGTTGATTTTTATGCTCTGAGGCTGTTAGGCTCACGCCCAACCTTCCTCTATTCCGGCGTCTTAGGAAGGAATCAGCTGGGCATGGAATCCAGACCTACTGCGTGACTGGCTAACAGTCTACCGTTGAACTGCCGACGTAATTATCTCATTACAATGAATATCTGCCAATAAGTAGAATGAACCGATGAGCTTCCACCGTGATTTCATGAAATTCCAGCTTTTCAGTTTCCTCTTTAAATTAATAGTGCAAAAGTTCAGCCCAATAAGCAACAAGATAGCTGATAAGTTATTTTTCCTTAGAGAGATGTGGTTATGAAATGCAGCAAAGTCTAACATATGTGAAAAGAATTACCCATCTGGAGTTGTTTGTTACATAAATTCTAATCACTAGTGTTTACATATCCAGATAAGTTTCATGGTCTGTTAACTAACGTTCACCATCAATCAGAATTTTAAGGTAGTACGCATGCCTTTACTTCTGTTTACACTTTTCTACGGGAATATCTTGATAATGAGCTGGTAGTTATAATAGTATTAAAATGACTAGTGGTAAAGTGAGGAATGGGATGCCTACCTGGTATACTTCTAAGCATACCTTTGATAGAAAGCAAAAACGGGAAATGAAACAGAAATTAAGGTAGAATATGTTATATGTGTCAAGTCCGTCCTTCTATACAGGTCAGAAACTTGGTCAGCATGTCACAGAAGGGATTTCCAACAGTCTGCTGCAGACTTTCATCAACAGATGCCCACTTCGCTGGCTCCATACTGAAGATTAAATACCCAGCTGGCCAGAAGGAATTATTAACAGGAAACTCTGGCTGGGAAAAAACAACCAAGAGCTGATCGCTCAACAAAAATTTGTAGGAGAAAATGGAGATGGATTGATCAGACATACATTGAGGAAGTCATTGAATGACATCGCGCACCAGGCACACATCGCAGAAGTTGAATCCAAATGGGAAGCGATGAGTGGGTCGTCGGTACAAGAGTGACATGAAGGAGATGAGAGATTATGGGCGGTTGTAGTCCCAATTGAAGAGAATGGTGGAAAATAGAAGAAAGTGGAAATGTGTTGTTGAACCCCTATGTTCCACTCACAACCCAGGGGAATAATAATAATATAATAATGTTATATCCGCTGAAAAAACTTGATACTTCTGTGGTCATTCAAATGAGGCAGGCTTTTCATAGCTGAAATCGCGAAACAAGAATAAAATCCACGATTAAGAATAAAAACACGTAGACAGTCAACATCTCAGTCAAGTTCTTCAACATCCTGTGTAATCACCACCGCTATGAGTTATGTACTTTCCTTGCAAGCGAAAATGTAGAAATAAATAAACTAGAGAACCAGAAACCCATTAAGACCATCACAGACTCGAAGAATTACAGGCGAAAACCAACTATTTGACTGAAGAGGTGCCAAAGAGTAGTGGATATCAAGTGAACACTGAGAAGACAGACGTGATGAAGATTTTTAACCCAAGACAAGCCGTCAGAGTTAGAAATCCAAAAGAAGTTACCTGTTTTACTTGTCTGAGCACCATTCGTTCAAGTACGGTGGGTACGTAGGAGGATATCAAAGCCAATCAGTTAAGGAAAAGCTTCTTCAGTCAACACATGGGACAAGATCCGATTTCCATTTAACACTAATGTCAAGTCAGTGATTCAACTGTATGGTTCTGAGATTCAGCGAGTTACGCAAAGCATTTCCAAAGAGCTACTAGAGACTTTCATCAACAGCTGATCACTTTGCCCTCCTGTTAATGAAGTTCAGGTACCTGGAAAGGCTAAGCAACAAACAACTCTGCCAGCCAACCAGCCAAGAATCTACCATCGAACAAATATTCATCAGAAAAAGAGATGAGTTGTACATTCTCTAATACGTTTAGTAGCACTGACTGACTTCACATTGGAGTTGAAAATCCAGATCATATTTTTGCTGTTGAGTGCTGTTGATTTCCACACAGACTTGAGAGTAGAGAAAGCTTGTCTTGCTTTTCCAATTCTTGCTTTGATATCCTCATCAGTTCCACCTGTCATCTAAACGATGCTTCCCAGGTCGGTTGGTGAAAGAGTTTGTTTCTTTCAGGTTCCTCCCATTTATGCTGATTGTTGTCTGCTGTTGTTGTTGCTGTTGGTGGTGTTGCCCAGGAATCTTCATCATCTCTGTTTTCTCTATGTTCATCTGAAGTCCTATCTTTGATGCTTCTTCTGCCAACTTGTTGCTTTTCGCTTGCATATCTTCCAGTTTGTGGGAAATCAGACATATATCATCGGCGAAGTCCAGATCCTCCAAGTTTTTTGTGTCAGTCCATTTAATACCTGTTTCCTCATTTCCCACTGTCTTTCGCATTATCCAATCTACTGCAATCAGGAAAATCATTGGCGATAGTAGGCAGCCAGCTTGTCTTACTCCCGTCTTCACTTCGAAGGAGTGAATAATAATAATGATCAAAACCTCTACTGAATCAGTGGTACGGCAAAGAAATCTAGCTTACTACATTCGTTACCACGTAGTTATAGCACCGGGATCTCCGATAAATGAATAACTCTACTCACTCACATCGAAAAGTGAAAGATTTTTGCCTCTTTAGGACTATTTTACTAAGATTTCACTTTGAGATCCTTCTAAGAAGAGTAAGAGAATTCTGACACTAACAACTCTAGACTATTTGAGGGCTGGGGTGAGTGGGTTAGTTCTTAAGACTATCTCTTGAAAGTTTCAACTTTACATTCTGTATTAAAAACTGCTGTCAGTGAAGGCACATAACTTTTCGTAGCACACATAGCAGCGGTGTTCACCAACTATAAGCTGTTTTAGCGTGATGCAAATCGATAAAAAGCGGCTGAAATTGACATCAGCATTTTAAGCCAACAACTGCAAATAGTAGAGGTGTTTACTCATCAAATCTGGATTTAGTTTACCTTGTGGGCATGGATTAACCTCATTGGACAACCTGTTTTTAACCTTGGACCAGTCGCCGACCAATCAGAACAATTTATTCTCACCTAACCTAGCCAAACTTTAATATGGCTTAAAAATGTATAAATATGATGTGTTTTTCCCTCTTATAATTGATCCGTTCTTATCTTTTGCACTACATCTTCATTTTATTGACTTGTATTCATATATATATGTGTAACCTTTAGAAGATAATTTTTAATGGAATAGATGGGAAGATTAGCCAGTGAATAAGTTAACTGACAATTGCCTTATTCACAAGTGGAGATGAATGTGCAGGTGCGTGCTGAAACGCAGCATGTGCGTATGTTTTTACTGAATTAGGGTAAACGGTGCACAATTGTTTTGTTTTTTGACTTCTAAAGTATGTAAAATGATTTATTTTACTTGTGTTAGTTAACAAGATTTGATAACCTAACTGGATATTGATGCGAACAAAATTGAAACATGAGTGTGTGTGTGTGTGTATGCGTGTTTAGGAGCAAAGTAGAAACGAAAGTAGGGAGAAGTGAATAAAACTGTGTTAGTACCTGTTGTCATAATGTACAAAAGAGGTGTGCGGAGGTATGCAAGCGACACTGTAGGTGTTTTTCTATCTAATCTGGTGTAGAAAAACATGAACACACACTCCGTGATGTATCCATATAGTGTGCATGCCAGTGACTATTTGGATTCCTCTTCAACGTGTAAAGTTCTAACTTGTAAAATATGAGTGCGATTCCACTAGGAAGTGGATTTTACTAGACTTTCACTGTAAGGACCAAGCAGGAGTTTATGCCTGCAAACAATTCATCTATGAGGTCTCATAAAGTAGAGCCTGTTAGTTCTTACCTGATTCGTTGGATCTGTGGTAGAAGCCTGGACAACCACGCCTCATTTGGTTCGGGGTTCAATCACCGACTGACGCATTCCGATAGCTCGCTAAGCTCGTAAAGAGGGAAGGTTAATCATGATGCTAGCAACCCCATCCAATAAAAATAAAAACCACTGCTACCGAAACTTCAAAGCTCTAGCTTGAAGCCCTGTCTTCCACTTGGAACGTAAGGGAATATAATAAATTATAATAATGTTGGTTTGTACAGTACAGCACGTTTGTATTAGACACACCTGATAAGTATAGAGATACATAAGTGTTAATGCTTCAGGAAAGTTTATCTTTTTTAAGGTATCATAACAGCCAAAAGACCTCCTGTCAAATATTTAATCTCACATCCAGTTTAGACACTTGGCAGTTACATATTGTTGATAAACGCCGTTGAATAGTGACATTGGCTGGAGGATTTCATCATGGACTAACACAGCTTAGAGAACCATTGGAAAACCAGCTGCGAGTACTGGACAGCTGTTTCGTCCTAGTTTGGGACTCTTCAACAGTACGCACACACCGACAGGGTTTGAGCCAAGGAGCTTCTGGTTACCAGGCTAGCGAGCTCTTAGATCATTAAGCGACTGTGTCCTAATCAAATGTCTCATAAATTCTTACTTCTGCCAATTCATGACATAGCGCAACCATTTCGCAATGTCTTCTTCGATCAGTTACCGCCCCACCCTCAACCTGCTGTACGCTACTGGTCACGGCTTCCCACTAGAACCGCAGGTTAAGTGCCTGAATAGGGTCAGTCCTAAGTCCTGAGTTAGAACCCCGGTAGGTGAATACTGCTGAAGAGTCACAAACTAGGATGAAACAACTGTCCAGTACTCCGAGGTTTTCCAATGGTTCTCTAATGACATTCACCTTTCAGTAGTTATGGCTAAGGAGTAAACATCTGGAAGAAGACAAAACACTAGTCAATATCAGTGTATTTAAACCTTGAAGTGAGTCTGAAACACCGTTCCAAAATCACCTACCTAGTCGAAATCCTGGGAATAGTGCATAATTATCACTTGTTCTCATAGTCTTGTCATACTTTCTGAGCTTTTATACGCGGAGATTTTAAAGTCTCTACTTTATGTCATTTCCAATACTTACTGAACAAGTCAGG
Source organism: Trichobilharzia szidati (assembly GCA_944472155.2). NCBI lineage: Eukaryota > Metazoa > Platyhelminthes > Trematoda > Strigeidida > Schistosomatidae > Trichobilharzia > Trichobilharzia szidati. Next base: position 36,827,701 of record OX235279.1, read on the forward strand.
CATTTTTTTATCAAAATTACAACGGTCGTACTAAGTTTTTAATTCCTTACAATCAGAGTTGAAAATACGCCTTCGTGCTTTTTAGAAGTTTCAATAGCAACGATTTTGTTTCTAAGAAAAGATCTGTATAAGCCACGTGTTCAATCTTCTCTCTTTTCTCGGCTCAGGCGAGGAAATTGGGGAGTGCATCGGCCGAAAACCGAAACCGGACTACCAACCACCACTCATCTAGGAAGTGTCGTTTCAAATACAGGCAGTCGGAACAGATGAGGATGTCTAAAACAACATACATCCATCACTGTGAAGTCACTGTGGAAATCTTCTGCACTCCATAACAGACTGAACACAATTCAGATTTTCAAAAGTAAGGTTAAGTCAGTTAGTGCTTTAATATGGGTGAGAATCTTGGTGAACTCGTCACAGAAAGCAATTCCAGTAGGCTACTATAAACTTCTATCAACAGTTGCTTACTTTGCTACATACTTAAGATCAGATGGTAACAACAAACTCTGGAAAAACGAACTAACAGAGAACCTGTTTCTCAACAAATACTCTGAAAAAAAATGGAGATGGATCGGGAACACACTGAAGAGACCGCTGGGGTGACACTGTGTGACAATCCATTGCTCAAGTGGAACCCTGATTGGAAACTACTAGTTGGATTTGGGTACAAGGGCGACGTAGAGGTGATCGTGTGAACAGGAAATGGAAGCCTATGGGGAGTCATGAAGTCAGCTGAGGTGGTATTCAGAGAGCAGGACAAAATGATGATGTGCTGTTGCAGTCCTGTGTCTCACTCGGAACTCAAGAAAATTTTAATAATGACAGCTAGTAAACTAGATGGGTAAATTTCAGAGTAAATCTTCCAGGAATCGCAACCAGACTCCCTATATTGTTGATGGCTATTCTTTCATGGAGCCGATTGACGCACTTAATAAATTATTACAGAGAATCATCTCTGGACTATATAACACTTTCCATTCGGTGGCACAGTGGTCAGCACACTCGCCGACCATGCACATGATCCGGGGTTCGATCCTCTGCAGACTCACACTTAATATTAATCGGTTGGCCTGTAAAATTTGGGCTACCGATATCACTTACTGAAAATTTCATACTTATAGCAAAAACTACGGTGTGGAATTAAGCCATAATCAAAATAATAAATAAATGAAATAAATTTTATTGTAAATGTCCAGTCTCCTTTGGAAATTCATTCCCCATACTGAAGTTCTGATAATAGCTCAGTTTGTTATTGTTGTTACCCTGGATACTGACTGCGGTTAAATTATGTCAACCTTCAACCGATATCCTAAATCTGAGCTGCCATTTTAGTTTGATTAGATGTCACTTTCAAAGCTTTGTTGTACCACTTAAGTATAACTTGTTGATTTTTATTTATCAATGTACTGATAATAGAACAAACAATATTCTTGTCGGTAACTTGCTCTTCATCTAGCTGTACAGATATCTATCCAGAATAATTAAAGAATTCTTGTTTTTGACGACACTGATGTTTTAAAAATAATAATAATAACAATAACATGGAATCTTTGACATCCAAATCCTGAGAGTTTTGTGTGAATAGATTGTTTAATGGATGATAGTTCACAATATGTGTATATGATAAGATGCACCAATGTAACACTAAATTAAACGAACACCAATGCTCGTGTACTAGTGTTTGAGTGAATTACTTAGTCGAAGTAAGTTTTTGCAAGTACAAAACGAGGGGTAGGAGAATTCATTTTGTGCCTGGTCATGCCTGGAAGGTGCGATGTACTACACATACTCATGCATTTATCGATTTCGCGGCAGGCCAGGGTGGCCATGGTTGCTGGACGTATTTCTTTGGTACATAGCTCTACGGTTGTTGTAAGCGAATTAAAATAGCCCCTGTTATTTGGAGAACTTAGTACTAATTTATTTGGTATGCAAGAGAAAGACTTATGGCATATTTGAATTAGGTGGTCTAGTACCGTCGAATGGCTGATGGTTTCCACTACACGTTTGTACCCGAGCCCGATAAACTAAGTTTCTAGAGCAATGACCAATAAAAGCTGGCTGCACAGGAGCAGACAATCTGGCAGATACATGAACAGTTAGCCAGCCTAGGTACTTCATCTTTCAGTTGAGAAATAACAACTAGTCGTGTGGGGGAAAATGTGAACTACAACTTAGTGGCATTAGAAGTTCTTTTAATCGATTTTCTTCACTTGTTGGTACATTACCCTTCATATTTGCCGATTCAGAATATTTCTTTTCCACTTTTTTGGCCTTGTGCTTCCTGATAAACTTTCCTGCTCAGCTATTTCGAATTAAAGGTAAGGTGTCATATACAATCAACCCTAAGTTCGTCTTCGGAGGCGTCTTCTGAGCAGATAGGTCTGAGTCTGTAGGTAAGGGTCTTTGTTAAATTTGAAAATATGTATATTGTTCTGTCTATGTACTTTTTTTTTTCAAATTTCTCCTTCTACTACCATTTGGTTTTGTTGTGAGAAGGCCATCCAAGAAGGCAATTCTTTCTTGGAATTCATTTGCACATCTGAACTTGATAGCTAGATAGATTTCGTTGTCACAAAAGATGAACGTATTTTTTGATGACATCATTTAAAGGAGTTTTCTAATTTACTAACATGCGAACTGATAAAGAGACCGTTGCTACTCTGTCCACCTGTCTGTAGAGTGTGGCGTCAAATTTGAAATTTACATTCCAGGTACACTTAAGTAGCAATCCATTTGGGATCTCCATTGGGATGCTGACATTTACCAAACTGTTATGTTGTCTATAACAATACTTCTTTCATTGGTTGGAAGATGTGATCATGAGCTGACATCAGTTAGAGAACTATCGGAAAACCAGCTGGCAGTACTGGGCTCAACAGTCCCAAACTAGGACAAAACAGCTGTCCAGTACTCCAGTGGTTCTTTAACTGATGTCAGCTAATGATGAAATCCTACAACCAATCAAACAAAATCCCTACAAAACCAATACTTGAAAAATTCTTTCATTATTATTGATAGATGTAACTGTAGAATCTGATAACGGAGAAGTTAGGGAAAAGAATATTACCTGTTCTGCAATCAATCTTCTTAGAGTTCTAATGAGGAACTTTATTCAATTTATCAATGTACCGTTTTCCTTTTATATGTCTTTTTCTTAATGCGCTAACATATCTTCTGACTGTGAGTTAGAGTTGAACCCCTAGATTCTGTTTTAATACAACTTCAATAATGCCATTATTAGTTTTACGAACAGATATGTGGAAACATTTACGCCTCTCTGTCAAATTGGCATAATTTCTCTACAAACTGTTCTAGTTTTATTTTATGCAAGTCAATTTTCAAAACATGTCTGTAGCCAGTTGTTTTCTTTTTTCAAAAAGTGACACCTTCTTTTCTAAAGAGCCTACGCAGTAATTAGGTCATTAATGGAAAAAAAAACTCACGCTCTACTGAGCAATACTCTAATTTCTCTCCGGCTATTGTTATTGTAACAATTATGCCTACGCTTAGCTTTAATTTTCTTTTTTATGCGGTAATTGTGACAGAATCTGGCGTGTCTAATCTTCTTGAGCAGAAAAAAATTACACTGCAAGGCTTTTCTCCACTTGTCTGTTAAATTTTGCACAGTTTAAACATGCACTTGCCTAGAATACTGGACTGAGTGACTTGTGTCAACGTAGAACTTTTACACTGAAGTGCACCAGTGCGAGTTGGATTCGAAAGAAATTTAAATCAGCAGAAAGACGAGTGGAGAGGAATAGCAACAAGGAAAAACAATGGAGTTTAATGGATATGCGACTAAGCCGTTGACGACGATTTCCCGCCATATCACCAATGGTCTGCGGCAGCTGGTCTCTAGAATGTCCACAACTTCTCTATATGGCTCAAATTCACAATCGTAGATCCCACGGAATAATTCTAAGTGTAGAATAGCGGTGCAGAAGGACAAAGAGACACACCTATAATGACAGTTTAAAGTTCAACAATTCAGTTGAATTTCCTATGCATACCGTAAGAAGTTATTTTCAGCGAAATTGTTTCACGCTAGGGAATCTAATTTTAAATATAATTTACGTTATATAGCATAAACCATGAACCCACACCAAGACAATTATGAGAACAAAGAAACGAATATCACTCTGAGCTTGAACACCGACATTCAGAACCAATCTTGTAATATTTCACTCTGTTAAAAGCAGCTGTCATCAGGAAGAACATCTATTCAGAGAACAAAATTCTCATCAATACCGTTCATTTTCACTTCTCCATAGATCGCGCCTTTCTTGTGCGATACACTATTTTCATTCACTTAGACACTGCATTGATTGCACATTCGCAACACTATTGAATGTCGACAGTAAATACGGATGATAAAGTTGAAAAAAGAATATTTCTCTACTTCTTTTTACGTAAGCAGTCCGTCATTTGGTCGCACAGTTATATATATATATATATCCGTGCTAAGGCACCTGTTTCTCTGACCTGATTTCATGACAGAATATGATTTCTTTTTTAGCGAGAAATTATACGATATTGAAATTCAATAATAATTAAAATTTTAATAGGAAGGAAGCACATGCATAATTTAGAATCCCACCGAAATTTGATGAATAAATTACAATCCTGCTTTATTAACTTTTGTTGCTTGTTTTAATTGCATAACATTTCAGCATGTGTAGGCTGCATATACGGCATAACAAACACTCAGTGGAGACAATGATGAAAATATTTTTTTAAAAATATCCTCTTTTATGCTAAAGTAATTTGAATTCATGATAATTTCTATTGGGCATATCCCCGATAACTCTATGGAAGTTTGTATAAATAATAAGTAGCTATGTCGCTATGTCCTCCTACTTCATAGTTGTGAGACATGACCAATGAAGGCGGAAGACATCAAAATGCCTTGCTAGCTGTCTTCTTTCTATATGTCTGCGCTCTGTCTCTTGTTAGGTAGTTTAATACGGTGAGTAATATTAAGGTTAGACTTTGAATGTTAGGTAAGCATGGAAAGTCAGACGATGAGGTTATGAAGCTACACAGGTTGAGACGACCAGAAAATGTGGTACTCATGACTAGTCACAGCCTTCCTCAACAGTCGATCTTAGCTGATATAGGATCCATGCAGTTGGCTAAGGATTAATGGTGGTCAAATCAAAACTTTAAATCGATCCAAGAAATCTTTAACAGTCAGTTCTGGCTAAACACGTAGGGGGGGGGTGTGGACTGCGTGGCCGATTATGGAACTCGGGACTCTAAGAATTAATGACTGGTGATATGGCTGAAAACTGCCATCAGTGGAGCGAATGTATTCACCCTCTGTGATTCCCATATCCACTAAACCATTATGTTTCGCCATGGTATTATTATTTCTTCCTCACTTATCTGCTGATTACCCTTCTTTTGAATCTCTTTTCTCTGCCTCCTTCCTTTGTCTTCCCTTGTATTCTACATAGAATGTGACGACTCAAACTCATGCATCTCTGCGTTGAGTTCTATGTTGAAACTGAGTCAGGAAGTCATCAGTATAGAGCTGAACATGACTGCACAGAGATCCAAGTTGGCACACCACACCGCCAAATGGAAAGTTATAAAGGCGTAATGCACAGAAGAATTAGTGAATTCAGGCTAGTAGTGTGACATTACAACTACAATTATGAATGTACCTTTGCTACTGTCTTCAGTTATGAGGGATAGGTTTTCATTCCCATTATCTGATTAACTGCTCTGACCCCTTCCGCCACCTCCTCCACGACTTATATCAACAAAATCAAAACCTCTTTAGCATTCTTAACTAAATTTTTCCGTTTTCAAAATATAACAGCATCGGGAATCCCTCAGTTGTCCAGCTTTAAGGAATTGCAAACTAATTCACTAGGGAGTGTAACAATATGTTATCCTGAAACACTTATCTGTTTTGAAGCAGTAGAGAAGATCTGTAGCTCAGGTGGCTGATTTTGACTCGGTTGTGTTTTCTGAGCTGGTGGATTTAACTACTAATCTTTAATTGTCCCCCTTCTAGACACAACATATTCAGCGCATGCTTTAATATGAAGGGAAATCGTTTGAATTTTCCATGAATGGTGGTATAATTGTATCTCCTGACAACCATTGTGTTGTGTTTGGTTGGAAATTTACATTTATACTGAACATTTTATTGCCTTGGAATTTTAACTTTCTTGTCATGTCACTTATCCTTTTTATTAGTTGGTAAATTTCATCTATAGTAAAGTGCTTGTTAGTCGGCCGGCTGATTTATCTGAGTATCAGCCTTCTAGAAATCCCCTGTCATTACTTTCCATATTCCCTCTGTATAAAACTCCTACATCCTGTCGATGAAATTCGGGTCCGTAATTATCTGCATGCATCGATATTAAAAAAAATACTTAAACTCATTATAATAAAGGTTTTTTGTATTTCCCAATGAATGAAAAACAAAACCATATTATTTTCACTGACGTTTCGCTATGAATGCCAATAGCTTTATCAAAGTACTATTAAACCAGAATTTACAAAATCTCAGCTTATATATAACAACTTAATCACCGTTAGTCAGCACTTTTGCGTTGTAAAGATAACAAAACCAAATGTAGATTGTTGGATTTGCTGAGTGTATAAAATCATGGAAGCAGCGTGTGTTTACATAATGGAATTACTTATCACATTCGTGTATATTTAGTCATTTCATGGGGAAGGTGGAGTGGTGGTGTTGTTCTTGTTTTAGTCCATCATTCCTGTTCAGATAATTTGGATTCCATTTGTTATGAAGTGCTTCTGATGATATGAGACGTTCTTTGTGATTTCTGAAATTTTTCTGGATTATTTGAACATTGTCACAATCAGTTTTGTAGCCTGATTCTATAGCGCAGCATGTAGACGACCTATGGCTGATGATTTTTCAAGCTTTTCTAGTCCAACCGGATTTCTCGGTGGTCTGACAGATGCTCTACGGTGTTCGTTTCTTCTAATTTTGATTTCTCGAGATGTCCGTTCAATGTATATCGCATCACATTCCAAGCATTTTATTTTATTGACACAATTAGATAGAGAATCTTTAGGAATTCGGTCTTTTATATGGATAAGGTTGTTTCTTGGTGTGTCTGATGTTTCGAAGAAAACTCTAATATTGAGCTGATTGAGTACTCTTCTGATATCATCTGACTTCTCTGCTCTATATGTAATGACAGCTGTTGAGGTCCATGTTTTCGGAATACGTTTTTGACCATACTTGATGTCATTGTTGATTTTGTTGATGAAGTTCCTTGGGCAGTTATTCAGCTTAAGAGTTTCAGTAATGTTTGATATTTATTCTTCTTTTTCTTTCTCATCCGTTAACATCAAATAGTGTGCTCGTCTAATAAAACTTTGATAAAGCTGTTAGCAGCATTAAATAGCGAAACGTCAGTAAAAACAGTATCTTTTTGCTTTTCATTCATTGGGAAATACAAAAACCTTTATTATAATGAATATCATATACCGAATGGCCAAATTTTTTCAAACTGTTTCAAGTGAACTTGGTTTGGACATAAATACATATCCTGCCTTTGCACAGCTAATTTATGTTCTTAAAATTCTCAGTCAAAGGAGATGCCCATCTTGACCAACCTAGTGTTTATCGCAGTTTATGCAGTTCATTTGGTAAACGGTATTGATCTCATCCTTTCGGTAGAAGTTAGAATTCATGAGCCATTGGATCGGGTCCCAGTGGCTTAATGGTCTATGAGGCTGCTAGCCTTGTAACCAGAAGGTCCTGGGTTCAAACCCTGTCGGTGGGTGCGTACTGATGAAGAGTCCCAAACTAGAACGAAACAGCTGTCAAGTACTCGCAGCTGGTTTTCCAATGATTCTCTAACTAATGTCAGCTCATAATGAAATCATATAACCATTTGCTTTGATGAAACTGAATTATTGCAATAACCCAATGCAACCTAATGAAATGATGAAGTTACCGATGGGAAACATTGACATTATAGCACTGACAGCTGCTGCACAAAGCGTAGTGATGTAGTCAAAAATTGACCAATGTAATCTTTTCCAGTAGATTATGATATAGTCTGTCTAAATATTAATATATCTGCACTTTTAGTTGACTAAAAGCATGTATTGTTGAGATTTTGAGCGCCAAACGCATTCCGAACATTTACCAATTCAATGCTGCTGTGATTTTAAAAGACAGTCTTCCTGCGGTGTACGGTTGCATTTACCTTCCCCGGAAATGCACACACAGGAATGATAGTCTTTTAAGGAAAAAACTGAGCATAGCTGAAAGTCAATATTCAAGATGCATCCACTCTGATTGGACACTAGTGACTGGTGTGACGTGTCTAGTCATTTCTTTTTGTGCAGACTGAATTCTATCAGTCAGGTTTGCAATGTGGCAATCATTCTAGGTAGCTTACCATCACGGTACACATTGATTTGATGATATTAGATAGTTGGAGGCAATCGGCAGGAAGCCTTGGACCTGGGTGACATGGGTTTGAATCTCAGAAGGGACATGAGTTCCTTCAAGGTTGCAGATACGCCTTGCTGACGAGTTCCAACTGGCACGAAACCTAGGTCTAAGGCTTCCTGCCGATTGCCTCCAACTATCTAATGCATCCACTCTGTTTGTTTTACCTAGTGTTGAGTTTAACTTAAATGTTCAAGACAGCTAGGCAAACACATTCCTAACACTGTAATGTGTAAATCTTTAGGTAAACTTTTCTTGAGAATCAAAACTACTACTACTACTCCTCGAATCAAGTGGATAAGTAGAAATGTGTTACCATTTACCGTTCTTTCGTAAAAGAAACCAGGGAAATAAGTTGGAAATGAGAGTCGTTTTCGTTTGAGATCTCTAAGACGATTTTAGGTAGCTCGCTTGCCAAAGTTTAATGGTAGTAGCATTTATTGACAGCGTTTCAAACAACACTGATATCATATTGGTACCTCATTGATGTAGTTTTTTTCAATTCCTAGCCTTCCCTAATGAAACATGAATCTTTGAAGTTTTCAGTAGCATTACTGTTATTGTTCTCTTGGGTTTCGAGTTGAGCATAGGGCTAAAACACAACGTCTCCACTTTGTCCTACTGTCTGAGGTCCTCTTTACCTGAACCCACATTTAACTATAGTCTCTTATCTCCCCCTTGCACGATCGTCTTGATGTCACACTCATTGCTTCCCATTTAAGCAATGGCTTGGCGCTCGATGTCATTCTACGGCCTCTTCAGTGCATACCCAGTCCTTCTCGACTTTCTTCAGGATATTTGTGGAACGATAGGTTCTTGGTCAGTTTGTTCCCATGGTTTGTTGTTGCTGATTGTTTCTAGCCAGCAAAGTAGGCAGTCGTCGTCTTCGTGACACTCTGGCCAAGTCTCTGAGGCATATAGGAGAAGTGACTGAATTAATATTGGTGTTGAGAAACCGAATATTGTTCAGAAGCATAGGCATTGTTTTTGCTGGATCGCTGGACTTACGACCAGCTAGGGGAGATTTAAGATTGCGTCAAACGGGAATCGAACGTGGACCTACTGCTTAGGTGGTGAGAATTCCACTATGGAATCACCAGCTTCCACATTATTTTGTGGTGATGATTATTAAATTCTGCTCATTATGTGTCCAACTACGTGACTTTTTGTTTCATCACATATCTTATCGCACTAATTAATTCACTGTGTTACTATAGGTGAGAATTTCTCAAAAACAACTGAAGGCTGGTGGACCAGTAAAACTGAACAGCCTCTTCGTCCTAGTTTGGGACTCTTCATCAGCACGCAAACCCAGGACATTACACTTACAAGGAAAGCTTGTAGACCATTCAGCTACTGTGAATCTATCAAACTGCCCATGAATTCCAACCTCTACAAATTCATGATTTTACTGAGACCACCAGTCAGTGTCATCGGCGAGTATCTCTCCTGACACCCAACCCGAACTGATGGTCACGACTTCCCTCTCGAACTCCAGACAACTTTTTTCTTTAGCTAGCTAGTCACTAGTCAGCAGTCAGCTTTTGTGACCGAACTTATAACAGATCGAATCCCTAAAGACAAAGTCTTCAAACAGACTCTCACTGGCTTTTTTAAGCAGGTGATGACTGAAAATGAAGGATTTGAATTTATTTATCGTCTATGAATAACCAGTATGGAGTTATACCTCCACTCGTCTGAGTTTTGATCATCTTTTAATCAAAAGCATAAAATTAAAATAAGAAACAACTTCAGTTCCTCTTAACTGTAGTGCATTTTCTTATAGAATGTCACAGCTTATCAACTCTTGAAATCGCCGCTTTCTTTCAGCCAGTCTGATTACACATTAACATCCCTTATCACTTTCGTCCCCTTCTTCTCCCATTCTCTCTCTCTCTGTGGATATATATATATATATATAATTAGACGGTAAACACTTATTACTTTTTACAAATAATTAAGTAACCATCAAAAAATCAATTATCCGAATGAAGCTACTCACTAACTCACGTGATTGACTAGAAAATCTCAGTACTTAGTCGGGCTCAACTCACCTACTTATTGTGTATGCATAAAACATATTCGGTGAGATTTAGATGCGATAAATAACTCTGAAATGACATCATTCGCTGTTTTGTCGAAAATTTGTTAAACGAATTTCTTTTCCCTTCAATTATATATATATATATATATCCCACTCTAGACATCAATTATTATATTTCACGCCTTTTGTATTAACCATGACTGGTTGTGTGTATTAGATGGTAACCGGCGATGACTTATCCATCTAATCTGGATTAAATGCTTTACTGCTTATGATGTTTATACACTAGTTAGCCTTAATTAAATTAGAGAACGATTAAAAACCAGGGGATACTGGACAGGATAGTACTGGAACTCATCAGCAGCACGCACGCACCGCCATGGTTCGAACCCAGGACCTTCCGGTGACAAGGAAAGCTCGTCCAGCCACAGAGACCCGACTCATTGGCCAGTGCATGTACTCTAACTTCTATCAATTCGTGATTTTAGCGCAACCACCAACCAATGTCATCCGGGAGGGGACTATATCTTCACTTCTGACTGAATGGACCACACTGGTCACGACTTCCCATTAGAATTCCAGGCAACTTCGTCCCGTGACCAGTCACTACAGAAAGTCAGATTAATATTCAAGAATTAGTTTGCAGGGATTCTTGAAACCGTGGAAATTTGGATTTCGTCTTACCAATGTTATTACTACTTGAGGTGCAAATTTGTTGTAAAATTGGGTACTACATAATGCACACATGTGTTACAGGATTCGATTCCAAACTGACTGACTCCTGAACCTCTCTTAGTCTGTAGTGAAACTAGTAAAGAGTTGGGAGGTTGAGAGTGAAGCTAACAAGCAGTACTACCCCGTGCAAACAAACTCCACTGCTTCTGAAAGCCTGAATTGAAAGCCTTGTGACCATACGTTTCACTTGGAAGGCAAAGGAATATGGGATCAGGCGTGCATATTTATCAAATTGGCGCTGATTACTTAATGAGAGTTTCAGAAATAAAGGAAAGGAGAGAATTAATCACATGTTCAGTATTGATTTTGATTCTCATCTATATCTGATAACGTTTTGAGTCACTGATTCGAATGTTATCTTGAACCCACCTTCAGAGTCATGATGTATCAAGACATTTGCGGAAAATTAGTACTTTTATGGTCAACATCTTTCTTTAAGCCTAGCTCTATTTGATACTTAGTAGCGGTATTAGGTGCGGCCTGTTTAAATACGGCCACTCGTTATAGATCACTCGTACGATTTGTGACAAATCGCAGGATAATCGTGGCAAACAACAAAGCATGATCAGACTCCGTACTAGTTTTCCAAAAGTTGGTGGAAATTTGTTCCTTTTGATTGGAAAAAGAAGGATGTTAAGTTGCAACACAGTTATAGCTTTCCTGGAAGTTGGCGGTGGTTAGAAAGAGTAGATACTGTTGTCGCAAGTGCAGAAGAAAGTCCCTGTTATTATACTTGCCATCCTTAAATCTCAAATGACCACGTAAACGTCTCTGTCCCTCCCTCGTACAAGCCCTCCCTCCTGTACACTTAAGTCCCCGGTAAGAAACGGGTCATAAATGCTTGTAGTCTGGTTTGCATCAATGTTCAAACAGTGTAGACGTCAGACTTGAAAGAGGAACACTGCATCACAATAGGCGTCTTAAATGTCTAAACAGAGACAAACTCACTAAAATTAGCTAACTGCCGTTTCAAACAATAATAAACGGTTGATTATGTTAAAAACACAAAAATGACCGGAGGTAATCAGCAAGAAGCTGTAGACTTGGGTTTCGTACTTGTCGGCACTCATCAGCCAACAAAGCATATCTACAATCATGGAAGAACTCATCTCCCTTCTGAAACTCAAACTCCTTGTCACCCGGTGAGTGCTGCAGTCAGAGACGTTACCATCTGGCTATTCCGGCTGGTGATTGACCTCCTGTAGGACCGTATTAGATAATTTGCTTGGACAGTAATAGATTTCGCTTATAGAATCTTTGTCTGATGAAGAAAGTCAAATTATCATTAGCCGAATTTAGTTCGACTTGATTCAGTTTTTGAGAAAAGTTCCATAACGTATCACTGTGATCATGTGAATCGCTATAAAGAACAACCGATTACTGCTTGCTTAACGGGTATATATATAAATGTTCTCACGTTGCTCATAGCAATTTCTTGTACAAATTTCTTCTTCAATCCCCGGTAGAACCAATTGTTTCTGAAAGTAGTTCAGATTGGAAATATGAGCAAACACTTCAGTCAAGAGTCTGTCTTCGGCAGATTCATTCACTTAGCTGTACAGTCGTAATTGTATATAATTACTTTTTGTATGCGTGTGCACATTAGGTTTGTAAAACAAGAATAAAAATTAGTTTGCTTTATTGTTTACGTCATCGACATATTTCAATAAATATGGCGAATAATCATAAAATCATAACTAGGGAGTGAAGTGGAATGGGGATTAGTAAGTCTGGACTAGGGCTGAATATTATGAAAATGCTCAGAAGAAGTTAGATGTTGATAAAGGGGCATGTCGATGAATTCCAAACTAGCAGCTATCTAGTACTCCCTGGCTTTCAGTGGTTCTCTAAATACCTACAAACAAATTTATGATATTAAATGTTAAATGAAGAATGTGCAAAATAGTAATAATAACAAAGTATTGATAACAGTTCAACTTGCAGTTATAACCAAGGTAGAAGGAGGGCAATGGAGGCGTTTCTTCTGTGTACACGAATCAGGGTTTCCAGTCCGAATCACTATGGCCTCACCCAACAATGCAAAGTATTAGGAAGCTTACAGTCTCTGTGAGTCTTCTTTTCATTGTGTATTATTACTATTGTTCCCATGGGACCTGAGTGAAACATTCGGCTTCAACAAAATATCTCCACTTTCTTCTATTTACTGCCATTCTTCTCAGCTGAGTCCATAATCGCCCATAATCTCACATCTCCTCCATGTCACCCTGGGACGACCCACTCTTTGCTTCCCATCTGTATTCAGCTCGAGGGCCCGGCACCCGATGTCATTCGACGGTTTTCTCAATACATGCTCGATCAATCCATCTCTCTTTCATTCCACTTATTTGTTGAGCGATCGGCTGTTGGTTGGTTTGTTCCTGGCCAGAGTTTATTGTTACTAATTCTTCCTGGCTATTTGATCTTCAGTATGGAGCCATCTAACTGCGTAGCTGTTGATAAAAGTCTGCAGTAGCCTGTTGGAAATCCTTTTCGTGACATGCAGTACAAGTTTCTGACCCGTATAGAAAGACTGACTGACTTCACATTTGTGTTGAAAATCTGAATCTTTTTCTTTACGCTGAGTCAGTGTAGAAGACTTCTAAACTGGTTTCAGGTTGACGAAGGCGTATATTGCCTTTCCGATTCTGGCTGGCTGACTTTGATATCTTCATCCGTCCCTCCCGTCTGTACTTGAAACGATGCTTCCTAGCCGGATAGGATAAGGAGGTAACATCTGTTAAATCTCTCCCGTTGATGGTAATTGGTGCTGGTTATTGTTATTGTTGTAGTTGTTGCGGTTTGTTGGTTATCTTCCTCACCTCCATCTTCTCTATGTTCACCCGAAGTCCTATCTTCGCTGCCTTGACTGTATAATGCGTCGGTGGCATAGTGGTTAGGACTCTCGCCGAGTATGCACATGGTTCTGGGTTCGATCCCCTGCCGACGCACACCTGATATTGTTGGTATTAGATGGTTGGAGGCAATCGGCAGGAAGCCTTGGACCTAGGTTTCGTGCTAGTTGGCACTCATCAGCAAGGCGTATCTGCAACCTTGAAGGAACTGATGTCCCTGATATCTATGGTCGGCCTGCAAATTAGGGCTTCCGATAGCACATGCTGAAAATTCCATACTTGCACCGAAAAATAGGGTGTGGAATCAAGCTGTATTCAAAAAATAAAAAAATTTAATAAATAGATAAATTTAAATAAGTTTGCCTTGCATTTTGAGTGGTCAGTGTTGAATATTTGTTCAGGTATAGCACTCCTTATTCATCCATTATCACCCTTTCGTGGCCAAATGGGATATTGTTCCTTGACTCTTTTAAATGAAACGCGCATCGAAAGACCCATATACATCTTTTCACATGAGTAAGGGACTCGCTACATTCTCAAGGTAGTGGTCACATTCGACAGTTTGTATTTATAGTTGGTGAAGAGAGCTGACTTAAAAGAGAATAGCAATCGTAATTTAATAGCAAAGATTGACTTGAAACGACACAAGTACTTTATCTTTCATATAAGCACGATAACTTTTATGCTGCGAATTGTATCAGTATTCATTGAGTCGTCATAATATAAAATGTAGGGTATTTGACAATCTCACTCTATCTTCAGCGTTTAGACAAAATAATTAAACCACGTAGGAAATTCTCGTAATTAGGTTTAAAACTGAGAACAATTTTGTCCTCTTTCAATAAATGACTTGTGATGAAGGTGACTTCTGATTACGGTGACCAGCAATATCACGCTGAAAACACCGGCCCTCATCTGATCACAAAAGTTAAGCAGCGTTGGGCCCTGTCATTGCTTTCATAGATAATCGGTTGAGAATGCTGGATGTTGACGGCTTTTGAGTCCGAATAACTTAGCGGTAATGCCTCTCTGTCTCCCGTACTGAGTGACGCGGTCTCTAGACTCAAAGTGAACATCACCTGCTTAGAAGGTTGTAGATACACCTTCATTATGTAGATACACCTTGCCGATGAGTACCATGCATGTTACCTAGGTTCACTTCTTTTTGTACTGTCTGGATGCATCAGTCCTTGTTTATCCCTGATGAAGGAGCCATGTTTAGTGTAGCTCCTATCACAATGTATCTATGCAAGAAAAATAAAACACTTAGATTAAGCGGATAAAATAACATGGTGAAACTAGTAGCTTGTAGCGAATGTAAGGAACTAGATAGAAATGAAGGACAAAATCGTCACACACAAAACAGTTATTCACTTTTTTTCAGTCTTAATTACCTTTCTGGCTCACGTTATTTCGTGACAAAAATTAATTTTTTTCCCACACACAGAATTGTCCCAGCTAAGAAACTAATTAATGTTGATTAAATTTACCACACTATATAGATGGATTCACGAAAGCCCATAAAAACTTGCTAACTACCAACGTGGATAGGGATAACAGTGGATAATAATGATCTTGTATCGTGTGAACCGGCGAAGATCGGGAACTAATTAATCGATTAATTATGATTCATTTAACTACTGAATAGCAAGCAATAGCAGAAACTTCATACACCCATTCCCCTTTGAATACAGCAAAAAGAAAAGAACAGTTTGTGCAAAACAAGATGATGTCACTGTCTCCCTTCAATTGTGTACAATCTTAAAACTTAATTGAGTAAATGTATAGGCGTACTTTTAACTTGTGAAACTGAAATGATGTCACTTAACAGGGG
Organism: Trichobilharzia szidati; assembly: GCA_944472155.2. Classification (NCBI taxonomy): domain Eukaryota; kingdom Metazoa; phylum Platyhelminthes; class Trematoda; order Strigeidida; family Schistosomatidae; genus Trichobilharzia; species Trichobilharzia szidati. The sequence continues at coordinate 36,843,624 of OX235279.1, forward strand.
ACATCGAAAATACGAAACGTATATAACCATCTAAACTCTTAGAATATACGAAGAATGATGTCACATCCCAGTGTTTCTGCCACTTTAAAAGTACGTGTGTGAATACATACATTGGGGGACTCATCAACCGTTGGGAGCAGTAAGAGCTTCACAGCATGTCTCTGAATGGCTTTAGAAGAAAACCTATCGATGGTGAAAACAAGCGATCCAGATCTTCTATTGCGAAACATATTATAGAGATAGAATATAAAGCTGATGTTTACGCCTCTTTTAAAACTATCTATAAAACATGTTTGGGGTATGATCCTGAGGTTTGTGGAAGCCTTAGTAATTAAAAAATAATGATGACAAAAAAACTGTTTAGATTCCATGATAGGTGACGCTGATGTTTTAAAATGGACGCCATAATCTACCCACTTCAGTATGAATCGTTTATGATTAATACGGATAGTAACTAACCCCATTGGGTTCACTATATCACTGGCGAACAACACTAGTAGGCTGGTAACGCTCACTAGCTCACATTAATGTAAGTGTAGAACTTTGGCACTGTGGTAGAATGCAATTCCATATTAGATAAGTTTGTTTTAAATATCACACAGTAATGTAGTAATAACAACTGGATTTTGCAGTGTTGAGTCGATAAACAAAGCTTCAGAGATTAAGCTCTTTCTCCACCCAACTATATCACTATTTAATACTGTCACCCTCTCTCACCCTATTTGTGATTATATGCAAGTGAATGTAATGCAATGGCTGAGCTTTATTCTGGGTTTCCAGTTGTTAATAGTGCATCACTTTGTGATATTTAAAATAACGTCACCTATCATAGTTCACTTTTTTTTTAAATTCCTTTACGTTCTCAGTGGAACATAGGGCTTCAAGCTAGAGGCTTGAAGTTTCAGCAGCAATGGTGTTTATTTTTACGGGGCGGGTTCGCTAGCCTCATGCCCTACCTTCCTTCATTACCAGTGCGATTACTGGCTTAGAGAGGTTTAGGAGTGCATCGGTGACCGGGGATCGAATCCCGAACCACCTATGTGGTTGACGAGCATTCTACTTCTGTGCCACCGACGCACAATATAGTTCACATAACCTGAAGAAACTCTGTCGAAAGCCTTATTTCAAATCATTTGTAAGATTTAAATACTCTCTTCAGAAATAAATGTATTCTAACTTTTAAAAGATGGCAGGCAACTGCTTTTCGTTGAAAAAGCCTTCAACAGCGTTGACTGTGGAGTAATTTGTAAACTACTTCAAGACTACGGTGGTTGATTCTCTGATAATCAATCAATCAAACATCTACTGCTCAACATATATTCCGAAGGAAACAGAGACGAGTCCAACACACACACCTGAGGAAACCATCCGGTGACATCTCAGGTCAGACCATCGCTTGAGTGGGAGTGAGTGAGGAGTGATAGTGAGGGGATCGTGTGAAAAGAAGACGAAAGCATATATGGAGTTTTGGCCGGTTAAAGAGGGCCTGAGAGAATAGGATAAAGTAAAGATATACTGCTGAAGTCATATATTCCACTCACAATCCCAGAAAACAATAATAATCATAATAATAACTCCTATTTATTGAGTGATCCCAACCACTAGTACACAGAATCTCAAACAGGAAAACTTAATATGTATATTTCAGTCTTATAAATACAAATTTAAAAGTTAAACCTACACTATATATGCAGCGAGATTAAGGGAAAATTTCACATTCTTCACGGAAGGCGTGGCAGTAAACTTGAGATAATTCGACTAATATAGTCTGTCTGTTATGTATAGAAATTACAACCGTCCATCATTATTTCAACCTTCTGACTAAAAATATAGCAAACCACTTTCACTTTCTGTTTGTTCATGAAACACTTCTAATTTTGTGTGTTGTTCTTTGTTTCCTTCGCATGAAAATTCATCCCATTACAAATAGTTGTCTTAAAGAATTCTATGTATTCACGTTAACCTCACATTTCAGTCACACATTTTTGTCCAGTGGTTTGTGTGTCTGTTAATCATACATGCACTAACTTTTCAGCGGAATGTGATTCTAGGTTTACAAAACGACATTGCCTGTTCGTGTATGACTGTGATACTTTGCTAAAAAGAGTCTTTTCTGTTTTTCTTTGCTTACCTTCTACGTGGAAAATAGGGCATCTAACTTTGAAGTTGTATTTTTGTTTTTACAGCCCGTGTCACTGTTAACCTGATATCCAACCTGCCCTCTTTACACGGCTTAATATCAGCTTGTACGCCAGAATACATTTTCCAGTAAGTCGGTTGGGAATTGAATCCCAAGCATGTCGGTGGGTCGCAACCACTAGGAACCACTAAGTCAGGTTACGGAACGGTTACCTACTGATAACATTGGCTGACCGTTACGCTACATATATTTATCATGAGTTAGTAGAAGTTAGAACTCATGCACTGGTCACTGAGTCGGGTCCCAGTGGCTGAATGGTCTGTGAGCATGCCTTGTAACTAGAAGGCGCTGTGTTTAAATCCTCACGAGCGCGTACTGATGAAGAGTATCAAATCAGGACGAAACAGCTGTCTAGTACTCCTTACTAGTTTTTAGTGGTTTTCTAACTGATATTAATCCATGTCAACGATTCTGTAGTCGTTTTTTCCTTTGATTAATGTGTACTTACTCTGAAGAGGGTGACTTGTGAAAGTCAGTATGATTCACTCGAAGAATGATCATCAACTACGCTCAGCTTACTAGTTGGCAGTAATCTCAGTGAAAGAGGGAAGTTTGGAAGTGGGGCCAGCATCCCCACCACGTAGAAACAACACCAGTGGTTTTGGGATCCCACTGCCTCAAGCCTGTAGCCCTTTGTTCCGATCAGAAACCAAGGGAATACATATATATGCAGTTGTAGGAAGCTCTATTGACTTAGGTTTTCCTTAATACGCCTATACTAAAACAAGTTTGGGTATGCATTGTTATGAGTCATAGGATGATATTTTATAAGTGAAGATATTTACACCGACACTCATAGAGCGTATGTGAATTCCTGAGTCATTTGTCTTAGAGCGAACTTTGTGTTTCTGTGTCTGTGTGTATTTTCGAGATTCTATGAGCACAGTGAAATATGCCTACACCAATTCAATGTGATCTGGTTACAAAATTATCATGATCTTTCATATCCTGGACACCAATGAAATATTTACAGTTCAGCAGTTAATCAGATCAGTCGATATAATAGCTGCATTTGATGTGGTTTCACTAAGCTGCCCAGTAATGTGTAATATATGTGCACAACATACAAATATCGTCTGGAGAAGTTGGGACTACTCTTTCAGCGCAACTCTGAAAGGTACTTAACACTTAATAGTTTATGATATTTGAGCTGGTTAGAAAATGCCTTAAATATTATATTCTATTCCTTTACGTTCCCAGTGGAACGGAAAGGGCTTCAAGCTAGAGTCTTGATGTTTCGGTAGCAGTGGTGTTTATTTTTTGGGGGATGGGGTTGCTAGCCCCATGCCCAACCTTTCCTCTTTACCAGTCTTATTTCTGGCTCAGCGAGGTAAAGGAGTGTGTGGGCCGGGGATCAAACCCCGGACCATGTGCATGGTTGGCGAGCGTCCTAACCGCTATGCCACCGACGCACAATGCCTTGCTGTTAAATAATTAGAGTGTTCTTTCTCACATAGGCCAATTTTAAGTTATTGAACTGAGCTTCTACCTTCGATGAAACACCACAGAGTAGATTTATTTGATTAAAATCCCTCTGCGATACAGTATTATTCACTGATCACGACATTTCAAGCACAATTTATTGCTTCTCATAATCACATCAACTTCGTTTATACAGTTACATTATTCCTTATACCTTGATTTTATCAGTAGTAATATTTTGCGTATTTCTGGTGTTGAATTATTCGCACTACAAGTGTTACATGCACATCTGATGGAAAGAGATTCAGTAACCAAATCGCTCCCTCCACCTACCTATATTACTTCCTAGAACTGTAGCTCTATCCCCTCCTAGTGTGTGATTGTGTGTTAATGCATGCACCATTTTTTTCTTCTCTCGTGAGCTTTTGTGATATTCTTAGTGCATTTTTTGAGATAGTTATTCAACAGCACTGCTTCTTCCAGCTGTTCCATTTGACATTTTGGCTTTTTGAAGTACTGCTTAGACTTATTGTTCCATTTGTTAGACACTTTAATTAAGCCTGTCTTTACGTTTAACGTATGAGATGAGTTAAAGTCTACATGTCTATTAGCAGAATGCTTTGGCTTTTGTATAAACGCTAGTGAATACTTCGCCTTCTTCTGTCCTCATTATTTTACACTCTAACACGGCTAATCCTCCTTGTTCATTTTCTCATTCAAGTGTAAATTTTATTCCCCTTACTATTGAGTTGATAAGTGTATAAAAAAAACTAGATATATGTTCTGATTTTAACCCTGTGAAAGTGTCATCTACATATCTCCACCATATCTTTGGAGTAGGATTAAATGTATTAGGAGAACGGTCACTACAGTACCTCGTCGGTAATTCTAAAGTTTCTAAATTGAATCTTGCAATATATATATATATATATGCTTCGTATGTCCTTTTTGGTGTTACTACGAATGTGTCTGGTAATAATTCCATATCAGAATGTCTTTATCGACAGGAAAAAACGCAGACTAGTGAAAAAAGATGGCTGATTGAAACATAGAGGAAACTGATAAATCACTATTTGTAGATGATATGTACATATATATATATATATACAAACATCAGAACCTATGGAATTCATTACAACTCTATGATATACAAGGCAGTGTGTAGAGCATTAAGAGGAAATCAGGATTAAAGCTTTTCGAACTGAATTACTACTACTATTTTTATTGTTTTTTCATTCGCCTACTTAAATGTGACGGAGGATTTAAAGGGAATAAAATGAGGATTAGAACTAGAGGAAAGAGGATATTCTAAATAATATAATCACGTGAATGTGTAGAATTCTGTTGAAGTCAAATGTTTGTAAGAACATGGCAGACGACAGATAGGTAGATAGATAGATAGAGAGAAGCATAGGATATTGTGTAGATTAGAGTATATTGAACTGCGAGTTGATCACGGATTGATGTCAGTTAAAGAACCATCGAAAACCAGGGAGTACTGGACAGCTGTTTCTACCGCCTAGTTTGGGAATCATCGGAAGTACGCGACCACCACAGAGGGGTCGAACCCAGGACCTTCCGGCTACCAGGCCAGCAAGCTCGTATACCATTCAGCCACTGGGACCCGTTTCAATGGCTCTTGAATTCTAACTTCTACCAATTCGTGATTTAGTGACACCCCAACCATTGTCTGATGCTTGATAGTGACTTGCTACAGGATGGAAATTCCTGGATTTCTAGTAAGAAGTCGTGACCAATGAGGTCCAATTAGATGTGACGTGTGTGGATGGATGCCCCACCAAAGACAATGGTTGTGGTGTCGCTAAATCACGAATCGGTAGAAGTTAGAATTCATGAGCCATTGAACCGGGTCCCAGTGGCTGAATGGTATACGAGCTTGCCTTGTAACCGGAAGATCCTGGGTTCGAACCCCAATGGGTGCATACTGCCGATGATTCCGAAACTAGGATGAAACAGCTGTCCAGTACTCCCTGATTTTCAATGGTTCTCTAACTGATATCAATCCGTGATCAACTCGTAAAACCAAAACTAACCCTTACAAACCAAACTATAGTATATTGAATTAGTCAAAGCATAACATGATATCTTCCTACAAAGTGTTTAGCCGTTTTCGTTGCATACGATTTTATGACAGTAGCTCATGAACACTAAACTACTAGGCAGAACGTCATTCCTTGACATGAATATATAAACTGAAATATAACGGAGATTTGTAGCTCAAGTGGATGATTTCGATGTAGTTGTGTTCTCTGATATGGATGATACTTCAGTTGCCTGTGTGACATTTCTGCTGTTTTACTGAGGTTTTATTTCGAGGTGTTTTCCTTAATGTATACTTGAAGCCAGTGGATGTTCGCATCCAAATCCACATTAATACCACTTTGATCTGATATTCTAAAGATCCTAGTGAAATGAAAAATGGTACTGTGTGAATCACAGTCCCCTGGCATGCGAAATGAGCTGGAATACAAAAATGGGTCTGCAATAAATTAATACTAAACAAGACTGCAACTGTAATAACCTATCGAAAAGGTAGTTGAAATAACCAGGGGAATATACATAATTATAGATCTACTTAACTGACCAGAGTGAAGCCTCTGACAAATAATTGTAATAGTTGAAAAGTTAGATTGTAGGACCTTCCGATTACGAGGAAATCTCGTAACCTATTCAACGACTGGGACCCGACCCAGTGGGTAGTCTGTGAATTCTACCTTCTGTCAATATGTGATTTCAGAGCCACAACAAGCCAATAATGTCACCAACGAGTATTTGTCCTCTCAACCCAACATGGTGGACCCCGCAAGTCATTACTTCTTCTCACCAGAAATCCAGTCATGTAGCCAGTCATTAGTGAGCATCAGATTAGTTCTCGAGAGTTAGTTTGCATAGATTTAATTTGTTTTGGGTTTGATCACCAGCATAACTGAAAGGCGCCGGTTTCGAACCCTATCGGTTGCGCACTACTGAAGAGTCCCAAAACTAGGATGATAGTAGGAGCTACCCAGTACTTTCTGGTTCTCCAGTGATTCTCTAACTCATATCTGCTCATCATCATACGTGAGTTGTAATGACTATTCTCTCATCTTGTTAATGTTAACAATTTCTCTGAACCACTTTCTGAACCCACACTCTTAACACTAAATAACTTTCAGCTGATACATTAATTAATTTTAGGAAAATGATTCGGTATCTGCAATTGATAGTGTTCTCTGAGCTGGTTGGTTTAGTTGCGGAGCTTTCGTCATCCTTCTGGACAAAATCTTCAGCTCAATATTTAGCATAAAGTGAAATGACTTAAATTTCTTCATGAGTGATATAATTGCGTCTCCCGGTAACCATCTTTACATATGTATTGACCATTTTCCATTGACTTGGATTTTAAACTTTCTGGTCACCTGATTTACTTTTTATTAGTTGGTATATTTCGTCTATATTAACGTGTTTGTTAATTGCATTTTCGTTTGAGTACCAGGCTTCTAGGAATTCCCTGACTGCACTTTTGGTGTTTCCTCTGTCTAAGATCTCGACATTATCCCAATCAAAATGATGTCCATAATTGTCTATATGCATTGATATGAAAGAATATATATCGTGTCTTTTCACGGCTGATTTGTGTTCTTGGATTCTAACTCGAAGGGGACGCCCACTTTGGCCGATGTAATGCTTGTTACAGTTCACACAATTTATTTTGTAAATGGTATTAATTTTATCTCCTTTTTCTGTTGGATCTTTCGGTTTGCATAATATCGAATTAAGCGATTTAACTGGCTTGTGTGCTATATCTATATCAAACGCTTTCAGTATTCTAGCTGTTATTTCAGAGATATTTCTCATGTATGGTAGGATGAATTTTCTTGTGGTCTTTGATGATGGTTTCTTGTTGGTGTTTTGATTCGACTTTAAACACTTTTTGATGAAATTTTGTGGATAACCATTCTTTTTGAAGACCGTTTGTAGGTATTTTTCTTCCATTCTCTTCAACTCTGGAGTGCTAAAATGTGTTTGAATTCTTTTAAACAATGTTTGCATACATTTTCCCTTGTGAATAATTGGATTATTGCTAGTATAGTTGAATATTTGATCTGTGTGCGTTGATTTTCTATATACTTGTGTTTCTGAATATCCTGTGTTGGTTCTCTTCACTAAGACATCTAAAAATGGGATTTTGTTATCTAGTTCTTCTTCTCTTGTGAATTTGATTTCTTCAAATATGTTGTTTATTAATTTATGGGTATATTCTAAATCATTTCTCCTTAATTATTATAAATTTATCGTCAACGTAACGTACCCAGATTGTCGGTTTAATTATAGGTGGAGCTATCAATTCTAATCTTTGCATGACGGCTTCAGGTATTAATCCTGATACGGCCGATGACCCCACTGGTGTTCCTTTTATTTGATGAAATATAAGGTCAAACAAGCCTGTCAGAGAAGTCTTCACATATCATTCATCCTGTTCGAACTTCTGCTATCAAACAAAATCTATCCTTTTTCTTAGATTCATACTGATGATGAGTTCTAAATATGGACGAAACAATCGTCCAGTACTCACTTGTTTCCAGTGGTTCTCCAACTGATGCCACTCCAAGGTCAAATTTTAAAAAACCACTACCAGATAGACTGAAACTGTCTCTTACCTAGTATTCTACTTATCTGTGCTGTTGACACACAACCACTGGGTAGAAACAAATTTGAATGAAATCAGAAGTTGAGTAGCTTTCTAGGCTGTAAAATCAGTACACATGTGAATTTTTCAATATATATTTGAATTGGAAGCTTTTTGGTCACTTGAAGTAACTATCAAATGAAAGAAAGAAAAAAAGAAATTTAGCAAACGCATGTCTTTTAAATTTCATGTCTATCACTGAGAAACCATTCACTGTTCATTCACAGCAGAGTAAAGGCAACAACCAAAAATAACTCTTCTTATCAACGAGTCTAACACGATTTATCCGAGCAACTTGTAACAAAAACTGACAGGTAGTACAATGCTTTTCACAATGCACGCTTGTCATTCACAAAACAATCCTTGCGAAACAATAACCTGTGAATTGGTTTGGCTTTTGTTATATTTTCCCTCAAATCCTGTTCCTGTTTAAAGACAACATGGATCGATAACTTTTCTGAGAGATAAGCAACCTTACAACAGAGAATTTCAGTGGGCTAAGGAACAGAAACAGCCTTCAGGAAGCGTGGTTAGATTTGTATTCCATTGGTTTTAAATTGTTATAAAAATTTCATAGCATACGCAACGACTGTGTATACAGAGAATATAGATCTCCCAGGGTTAAAATTTTGGTTTATTGACATTTAAACCACTCAGTTGAAGCTCTATGATAACCAGTATGTGAAATCAGATCAAGCCTCAGTAATAGCATTCTAACACTTTAAAATATTTCTCTACCACATTTCATTTGCAAACTCTCAGTTTTCCACTGTCGTGTTTTCGAAATCTTCACTTACAAATCCTTGTTTTCTAACGACATATCATCAATTCAGTTCATCTATATTAAATAAGCCAGTAGACATGCTCCAAATTCGTCGACTGAAGAGACATTCAAGCATTTAAGAGTAAAATATCCTGGAAACGTTTCTATCTAACAGCCCAGTTGTACTGTTGTTGGTTTTAGTGTAGACTTTAAAAATGAGGGATCATTCAGAGATTCCCGGTGGAGACATATCTCAAAGACATGTCAGTGTATGCATCAGGCTTCACTGACGGCTAGATGAATACAGTCAAAATAATGATCTTGGGAATGCTGAGGTCACCATACACTAATGGTCTGTTGAATTCATCAAAAAAGTGAAATAAAGAAACCTATGGTTTCACTAAATGTAGAGGTATACTATTTTATTCATTGTAGATAATACTCGTCCTGTGAAATGGGCACTTAGGGTAAACTTGGATTCTGAAAGGGACATAGGACCACAAAAGAACATCGTCACTTCTCCCTGTTCTCTGCAGTCCTCTTCAGATGCCTACACGACTGTCCATAAGCTCCTATCTCCTCAATATTACCCTCAGACTCGTCGTCTCCATTCACCTTCCACTCAAACAATGTCTTGGCAGGATTTATCAACTAACCGTGTGAGCATTGTGTGTCTGATGCATCTCCACCTTCTCCGGAATATTTATGTTGAGCAGTAGGCTCGTGATTAGCTCCTTCCCGGAGTTGCTTGTTCTTAATTCTTCTCGTCGACCATATGATCTTCATTATGGAGCCAGAGAATCCAGATGTTGATAGACGTCTGCAGTGGCCTATTGGAAATGCTTTTCATGACGCATGCATCAAGTATCTTACTTACATAGAAGAACTGAATGGCTTAACATTGATGTTGAAAGTCCAAACTTCGTTCTTCACTCTGAGTGCGGAAGATTTTCAAACAGATGTCAGTGTGGTGGAGGTCATTCTTGCCTTTCCGATTCTTGTTTTGACATCATCGTCACCCATTCCGACTGTTTGTAGTCAAAACGGCAGTCCCTAGATAAGTGAAGGGACTAACCTCTTTCAGATTTTCCCGTTAATAGTGACTGGTGCTTGTTGTTGTGGCTGGTATATAGGTGGTTAAATTATAACTTTAGGGCTGCATACAGCAGATAATCAGACAGATAATTGTAACTAATTTGTCATTTGGCTTCAATATATTCCTTGTCAGTGAAACCCGTGTGCCTCAATTGTCTTTTAAGTGTACTTTTAAGAATATTCGCCAACTATGCACACGTTTTGGATTTCGATTCGCTACCTACTGCCTTCTTGACCTCCGTTAACCGGTAGTAAGTGTGGTGAAGATTGCAGGTTAGGCGAAACCTACCTCGTAACAATGAAACCATGGCTACTGAAAAATCAAAGCTAAAAATTGCAGCCCTATATCTTTCTTGTCAGACCTTTCACTGTCAATCTCTAAATAATAATAATAATAATTTGCTTTATTCCAAAACAGTACATGTGATACAGAATGGAATTCTCAGCATTTTTACTACAGTATTGCATCCAGTTAGTACATTATCAATAAATAGAATTCTACATAGATTAAGGAAACCACAGTTCATTATTACAATAATACATTGGCATGTCGGTAGCATAGGTAAAGCTGAAACAGTGTTTGAAGGTGTTAGAAAAGTGGGAGCTGTCTTACTACCTAGCGTAAGCGAGAGAAAGAAATAAAGCAGCACATAACGGAAAAAGAAGAGAGAGAAAAGGAAAAGAAAGAAAGAAAATGTTGTACCTATTGATGATGTGAGTTGGAAAGACGAGATCCAGTTGTAATACTGACTATTTAATGAATTATAGGTGTCACGCCTATTGCTTTCTGTATCACACAGAACACGAGTTAAGCAGGGTATGGTTGAGTTTTTGTACTTGCTGGTGCGAGCATATAGTTTTCTATATTGGCTTCTGGCTTTACCTGATGAGATGCAAGGGGAGAGTTGTGAGTGAAGAGAGTTGAGTGAGTCAGATAAAATGGACTTGGCCCATTTCTCACATGAGTCCATGTGCCTGTCGACCAGAATATTAACAAGCTGGTTAAGTGGCACGTTGCTTACCCTACTGACAACCTTTAACATCCTGCGTAATATGTTATAGTCTTTCTTCTGTAGCCCGGGAGAAACTAAGGGGGAACAATAGAGAATAATAGGCAGGATGCGAGAATTAACGAATTGTAGGAGTAAGGGTTGGGTAATACCAGAATGTTTTAACTTCTTAATGTAGAAGGTAAGACGGAATATTCTCTTAGAAATTGCTAAGATATGAGACGACCAGGAGAGATCAGCAGATAGAATGACGCCTAGGTATTTAATTTCCGATTTGGTTTCTATTTCAGTGCCGTCTATGTTGCATACCTCGTGAGAGCCAAACAGTTTGTTTAGGTCGGATTTATGCCTAAAGGTGAAATTGAATGTTTGGCATTTGGAGGGGTTTAGGGTAAGACCATTTTCCTTGGACCACTGGCTGATTTCTGACAGAAAGCCATTAAGTTTAGAGTATTCGCTTTGAGCCTCAATTCTCCTACAATAATACTTCCTTGAGCGCCTGTAAAAAGCTATTTAAGAGCATAATGATCCGAATTCATTAATAATTCAACATTTGAGAGGAAGAGGGGAAATTTCGAATTCTAACCGAACGCCTTATACAAAGAGTATTAGCTGTAGGTTGCATGGGTCGCACCCCTGTGGGTGCGTACTGCTGATGAATCCCAAACTAGGATAGAACAGCAGCTATCCAGTACTCCTTGGTTTTCAATGGTTCTTTAACTGATATCAATCCGTGATCAACTCGTTAATATATATACACGCAGTAATGAATTATTCTAACTTCTGAAGCCGATGAACGTAAAACTGGGAGAATTCAGTATGCACCAACTCGAAGGACTGGAGGCATGACATTGGTTACTACCTAGTGACCAGACAGAGCGCCCAATACAGTCCTACACGAGATCAGTTGCAACCATGAATAGCTCAATGGTAACGTCTGTGATTGTCTGGCACTTGGTGACACTGGTCTGAGCCTCAGAGTGAATATGATTTCCTTAAAGACTGCAGATACGCCTAGCTGACGGGAGTCATCAAGCACGAGACCAAGATGGAGGGCTACCAGTCAACTGCCTCCGATCTCATTTAACATCAGAGTTAACTTCCTCTCAGTTGGTCTTTTCTTATAAGTCCGCCTTACAACTAGTCAAACATTCGCCAAAGCTATTAGGTTAAGTGTTTACTGTCTTCACTCTACCAAAACGTAATGGGAGGTGTTTGAAATACTTTCACTACAAGACAACTATTCAACTTAATAGTTTTTGAAAAATTTAGAGAAAAAACAACCCAGTGTCACTACAGCATTTCACACAAATCTCTAGTATGTCGGTAATATGCGCATATATATTTGTCCCATAAAAGCGGAAAATGTCATCTATGATTATGATTATTATTATCATCGTTTAACATCATTGTGATTATCAGCTTAGACTGATGTGGAATTCTTCCGAAAAGTCGTAGCCTAGCGAAAATGTCATGTTCTAATGTTAACGACTTTTAAGCAATCAAAATGCAACTAACGTTGCGAGTTAAGAAACATATATATATACATATACATATATATATTACTTTTCTCTAGAATTTGAACATCTAATCACCAACACTTATAATGAAAATAAAAGGAGAAGTTAAAGACAAAGGAGGTGGGGGGAAGAGAACATCTCTTATCCATACACATCTTATGTCATTTCAAATGGCATTTAACATATACGCATAATTAGGTATCCGTAAGTAGACAAAAGCTAATATAAATGGTGTTGCTGAAAACATTATTTGGTATTTAGTTGCTTTCAAAAGCTGCTTTGCTTTTGTGTTGTTGGTTGTGGTATTTTGACAGGACTATCAACATCCTTTTCTTTCTCTCTCTCTTGTGACAACGAAGATAAATGGAAACAATAGTAAGATGGTTCTACTGAGCACATTTCATGAAGCATTTTGTTAAGTAGTAGTGTATATCCTCCAGTGACTACTTTTCAAGTGGTCAGCAATCTCCTTTAGTATTTTAAAGGCTTTCATGTTCCAGTGCTGTATTAACAGCTACTTTCCTGTAATATATGCTGACCCCTTTTGGTTGTGTGTCTAAACTGTAAATGACTTTCCAGTTTTTGGAAATCTGTGTTCTACTATCTTGCACCTACTATACCGTTTGTAAGAAATCTTGTTACAGGCAGACTGCTCTGGTGACTGGATGTTATGGATGTGTTCATCGCTACTTAGCCTAGCCGACGAAGTGTAGCTACTTACTCCTAGTATTCTGTATGTCCTTTTATAGTTTCTGTCCTGGTAACTGATTGCATGAAAAAGAAACAGGAACTCATTATTGTTATTACTACTCCCTTTGGTTGCGGCTGGAACACAAGGCTTCAACTGAACACATCCACCTCTAGTCGTTCTCTACAGTCGTCTTTAGATGGTCCCATAAGCTTTCATCTTCTCCTGACACAATCTCCTCCATGTCACCCAACTCGCCGTCTCTCATTCAGGTTCTACTTGATGAAGTGGTCTGAGATTTCACTCAGTGGTCGAGCCCCCTCTACTTTTCTGGGCACATTAGTTCGTTGAACAACAGGTTACTAGCTGGTTAGTTGACAGTCAGATTCATTTGTTCCTTATTCTTTCCGAGTGGCCAAATGATCTTCAGTATGGAGCTAGTGAAGGCGGATATTGATGGAAGTCTGCATTAGCCTTTTTGAAATGGTTTTTGGTGACACACCAAATGTGTGAACTATCTGGAAGCACTTAGGTGCTTTTGTTCTGCATGCTTAGTGCAGTAGATTGAGGAATTCCCAATTAGCTTCAGGATAAGGACAAATGGGATAAGGAGGAAGAAAAAGGCCCTCGAAAACTCACTAGAGATTTTGACTACTAGAAGTGAAAATCGTGAGAAATCCGCTTTTCTGTAGCAATGTCAAGAGCGGAGTGTAGTTCGAGTTCTCAAAGTCAGATAGCCTGATTAAGCAGCAGAACTACCGATATTTCAGTTATGGAACTTGTAAGGATATGCACTAATTTCAGTTGTTACAGTTTGTCATGAATCAACTCATCAGTTAGAGAGGTCACTGAAATTAATAGGGAGCAGTGGATAGTTGTTTCGTCCTATTTTGAAACTCCTCACCACTGTGACCTTACGACTCCGGCAAAGATCTAACCTTTGGCCTTCAGATTACGAATTCAAGCTCACTGATGATGCAACCACCCGGGGTGGAATTCAATGACCGGTAAATTATAAATCTTGTCTCTACAAGAATATGGGATGTGAAAAACATGAACTCGACAAATCGAGACAAAGCATACGTCTATCACAAATTGAAGTGATTACATTAACATAACACTTTGAGCTCAGCAAGTGTTTCAGGATGGGAAGACCAGTTAGGATGTATCCTAACAGGTCATGATTATAGGACTACACAAAATAAGCATAATGAGAGGGAATTCCTACAAACATTATAAAACATTTTGATGTGAAAACGAAACTACATTCAGTATTAACACTGCTATCTATCTTTGTTACTAAGGTTATTAGGACTCCAAGTCATCTCTTTATTGATACCAAACGACTTACATACCTAGAGTGTGTGTGATTTACAAGGTAATACCGGATGAAGCAGTGATACTACTTGAGTCTATGAAACTCCTTTGTGATCATTCTTAGTCTGTATTGATTAGACACTAGGCAGTAACCACTATCAGGTGACTAGTCCTTTCGCTGGTACAGACTGAACTCTATCAGTGAAGTTCACAATACGACCATCAATGCAAAGGGGCTCGAGATCATGGTGGCTTTTGAATTGTCGTTATTGGATGTTTTGTGGCAATCGACAGGAAGCAGTGGACATAGTTAAAAGGCTTCCTACCGAATTGATGAAACACAGTGTAAAGGATACTTTTGGATTTGTTGAAAGGATGACAGATTTAAATATTGACAATAAATTCATGGTATAATTTGACGTATCTTCCTTATTCACCGATATACCACTTATGGAAACAGTAGACTTTGTATGCGAAGAACTCACAAGATGAAACATCGATGTCGGCCTTCCTACATCTTTTATAAAAGAGCTTCTCTTAAAATGAACAATGAATGTTCACTGTTTATTTAATAAGGAAATATACAGACAAATCGGTGGTGTGGCAATAGGGTCACCACTAGGAAGCGTTCTAGCTGACATTTTCCTTGCGAAACTAGAAAATTGGCGGGCCTTCGAAAGATGCTATTGATGAACCTGAATTCTGCTGTCGCTATGAGGATGATACACTTTTGATTATGAAAAATGAGGAGGAAGCAAATAATATCCTGGATAAATTTAACGAGGTTCATCCTGCAAAAAATTTTAATACTGAGAAGAAAAGAGGATGGCACAATAAAAAGAAGTGTATATAGAAAACTTACATCAATGGGACAGTACACACATTTTCTCAGCTTTGTGCCTTTGAAATACAAACACAATCTGATAAAGTGCTTGGTCCACCACAGAGCAAGAGCAATCTGCTCGGATGAATGTCTTGATGAGGAACTTAATAATATTAAATGGTTGTTGAATCAAAATGGTTATCCAGAAACGTTCATTGATAAGAATATGAATCTAAAATCAAGGCAACCTAGGATACCAACAGTTCCTAAAAAGCCTTTATTCGTACAACCTCAGTTCCTCGGGGAAAACATCAGCGAGATACGAAGAAAACGCCTTAGAAGTGCGGTAAAAAGAGCATTCCCTGCTGCTGAATTACGCTGTATCTTCAAAACCACCCCTACTTTGCATTCAGGATTAAGAGATAAACTGCCTAATTTCACCTCTTCCATGTGTACCTACCAGTTGAACTGCTCCTGTGGAGCCAGTTACGTAGGCCGTACAATTAGGCGTGTTTCTCATCGGGTTTCCGAACATCACACTGTGAGGTTAAATAAAGGACAAACAAAATCCATTCATATCTCTATTCTATCTCATCTTGTGGTTACAGAACACAAGATCGATGTTAACCAGGCTTTCAAAGTCATTTACCGCATACCAGTAAATCTTAATTTCGCCTTAAGAGTTCGATTACTAAATATTGCTGAGGCTGTTGGGATCCATATTAAGATACCTAATTTATGCGTCCAAAAGAAGCCGGTTCAGAAATTATCCTTACCTTGGGCATCTAGCTTCGAATGATCCTCAATTTTTGTGGAAATTTCCCTAATTTTAATTGATATTCTATTTGCTACTATATCTTTATTATTAATATTACTATTATTATTATTTAAGCATCTTTAATGAACTGTAATTCCACTGGTCTTACTTAACAAATCGATATTATTTAAAAAACACGAATACTGTTATTGACTACTATTCTAGAATATTCTTTGTAGATAAACATCTATACATATAGTTGTACAGCCGGAAGAGGAATTTATCGAAAAGGATATTCTTTGTTCAATTATTTTGTGTTTGAAAGATGTCTGAATGAATATTTTCGCTATAGATCAATCAATAGTATCAATAGGTTTAGTTCAATTCACTAAAGCATAAGTAGAAGAGAGATAATATGGATTATTGTAACACTAAGCAGATTGAATATTAGATCAGATAAATCAAAGGAAGTAACACAAAGAATTTCTGGATATATATAAGTCCGACAGAAGTCCAAGATGGTAGCAATAGCTGCTGACTAAACCTTCTTCTTTTGCATTGGCCTCTCCAGTTCGAAGTGTTCAGTATCTAGAAGAGGCCTTCGGTAATTCATTCGATACACGATAAATGATAGAGAAAGAAAAATTAGGTTCCTAGATCAATGGCTGATATAAATGATTCGACAATAGCAGGTGAATGGATGCACACAAGCAGAGGTAGCTATCCTAGGTACTTCATCAAATGTTCAGTTTAGGAATCGCAGCAGCAGCGATGCAGCTAACCAGAATTAAACGTTCTTTGAATCGATTTTCTCAGTTTGTTGGCTATTATTTCACTTGGATATATAAAGCCTTTGAATTATAGTCGCAAATATAGAAAGGATTCTTTTTAACATATATAGAAGACTTCTTCTCTATTCTCTCGACCATGTGCTCATAGAATTGAGCCATTCAGGGAAGCTGTTTTCCATTAACATGGTACAAACAACCTTAAGTTCGTTTTCAGTAACATCTGGGCAAACAGCTCTGACACTACGGCTGAGGGTCTTTACCAAATTCGCTTTATTCTGGAGAGAAACAAAATTGGCCTGTCCAAGCACTTTTCTTATGCGGATTCCCTTTAATTCTGCTTACCGTCTGGTCTTCTTGTCAGCTGGACGTTTAGTGAGACAATTTTACTCTAGGATACTTCCTCACGCATTAATTTGAAGGCTGAATGGACTTCACCGAACTGGGATCTAATCCCGTTCTTGTCCAAATCATTTTCATTAAGAATGACGCCATCATCCATATATTCCGTCAATAAAATGATAATTTTCTGTTCTGAAAAGGTGGTGTAAAGGACTATTTTCTAGTTTACTCATTATACGATACCTTAGGGAATTAACTTTTTGTTAAATAACCGAAACTTTATCCCATTTTGATTGTCTTCACAGTATGCTAGAATGTTCCTTTCCCCTCTATCCTCTAACGCCTTTGTATTTGTGCCTGTTCACATTATTTAAGGTGCTGAATATAAGGCAATCGCCAATGAAACACTTGAAGAATTGGAATGGTGCTTGAAACAACTGGAAAATATTCAGACGAAGCGACCCGTTTCAGATATGGCATTTTCAAAAGTGAGTTGTCCATTGTCATCATTAAAATAATTATAACTGTAATAATAATTGAAACTTTGCCGCCTCTTCCGAAACAACAATATTACAAAAAGTAAATCCTGAAACAATTGAATCAAACAAAGTTCTAAGAAATCCTGAACTCTGATGAATCAACCATCTTTCTGTTGTGGTTTCTGTTCAGCAATTTCGAAATTTGTAAACTCTGTACAACAGTTTCCTTTTTTTCAGACGAGAGTGAATAATTTCATTGCATATATTTTGTAGCATTGAGTCGAACAGTTCTCAATGCATGGAATGCCGAGAAGCACTTGTTTCTCTAACTTACAAAGGAACTGACAAGCATTTTCTTTGTTGAATCATGTAAGGGAGAGAGAGAGCATTTCTGGTATACCAATGTGCATAAATGTATCTCTTCCTTATCTAAATAAATGCTCATTTGCAAATCAGACTAAATGAGGTCAGCTGATCTTCACTATAATTCTGGTCATTAGTGAAAGGAGTTTTCGCCAATGATTTCGGCACAGATATAACACCATACAGTCTTTGGAATAGAGCAATAGCAACAGTTTGTGCAGAATAACATAGCACCATTGTTTATTTTTATGGTTTCTCATCAATTGCGTACAGCCTATTTGATGGGTTTTACTCACTAAGCAGTCGAAGGTATTTATATAATTTTTATCAGTTTTTATGGTCGCTCGCCGACCATGCACATGGTCCGGGGTTAGATCCCCGGCCGACGCACTCCTCTACCCCGCTAAACCAGAAATAATACTGGTGAAGAGGAAAGGTTGGGCATGAGGCTAGCAACGTCATCCTGTAAAATAAACACTGCTACAGAAACTTCAAGTCACCAGCTTGAAGCCCTATGTTCCAGTGGGGAACCTGAAGGACAAAACGTTATTATTCTCTTAGGTTCCGACTGGAACACAGGCCTTCAATAGCACATCTTCATTTCATCTTCCTTTCTACCGTCGTCTTTGTTTGACTCCACGATTTCCCATGAGCTGTCATCTCCTCCTCACACTATCTCCTCCATATCACTGTCTAACCAAACGTCACGCAGCTCGTCTTTTCCACTCGAGCAATGGCGTGTCGCATGATGTCACTCAACAATCTCATATGTGTTTGTCCATTCCACTTACATTTTCTTTGGCATATTTGTCGGTTGGTTCTTTGTTGTTAATCACTTCTCACCACCCAGTCTTGAAGGAATTCATAAGTTACTACTTATCAAACTTAGCAAAACTGATTCATGACAGTAACAAACAGTGAATCCTTCAGTTATTCGGATTTCCAATAAAGTAACTACAACGTTGTTATGTCACCTTCAAAGAATATTTCAACTAAAGAATTCTTATCGGATAGTTTTCTCCGTATTTTAACCACTGAACACTATAATTTTATATTCCTACAGCTATTCATCCCTAATGTAAGCGTATTTTCTTACAATGTCCAACAGTCTTATTTGTTTCTTGCATTTCCAAGTAGACTTGTTATTATCTTACATTCCTGTTTCTGTTTGCAAACTCTTCCTACATACTTCCAAAATATGGAGCATATCATAACAAGTCTTCATGGAGTTTGAATCAGCTGAACAGTGCAATGTCGAGAGCCCACAACGACAGCATCTAGATAACTGACATAATTGCCTACATCCAAGCTCTATCTTTCTCAGATGCTTCTCACAATATATATCGGAAGTTTTTTGTACCTATTATGCTTATGTGATGTCCTAGAACTACTGACTGCCTGGATGCTTCACATTTTTATTCTGAGTATATAAAAAAAACCTGGATGCTATCCACATTTTTGCTATTTGCAGTCGTTGGCTTAAAATGCTGATGTCAATTTCAGCCGCTTCTTGTCAATTTGTATCACGCTAAAAAAGCTTATATTTGGTGGACACCGCTGCTATGTGTGCTACGAAAAGTTATGCGCGTTCATCGACAGCAGTTTTTACTACAGAATGTGAAATGGAATATTTCAAGAGATAGTCTTAAAAACTAACCCACTCAATCCAGCCCTCAAATAGTCTAGAGTTGTTACTGTCAGCATTTTCTTACTCCTCTTAGAAGGATCTCAAAGTGAAATCTTAATAAAAACAGCACTGAGAGGCAAAAGTCTTCCACTTTTCGATGTGAGCATGCTAGCTGAGCAGAGTTATTCATTTACCGGAGATCCTGGTGCTATAACTACGTGGTAACGAATGTAGTAAGCTAGATTTTTTTGCCGTACCACCGATTCACTAGAGGTTTTGATCATTATTATTATTCACTCCTTCGCAGTGAAGACGGGGGTAAGACAAGCTGGCTGCCTACTATCGCCAATGATTTCCCTAATTGCAGTAGATTGGATAATGCGACAGACAGCGGGAAATGAGGAAACAGGCATAAAATGGACCCACACAAAAAACTCGGAGGATCTGGACTTCGCCGATGATATATATCTGATTTCCCACAAACTGGAAGATATGCAAGCGAAAAGCAACAAGTTGGCAGAAGAAGCATCAAAGATAGGACTTCAGGCGAACTAGAGAAAACTGAGGTGATGAAGATTCCTGGGTAACACCACCAACAGCAACAACAACAACAATCAGCATTAATGGAAGGAACCTGAAAGAAACAACCTCTTTTACCTACCTGGGAAGCATCGTTTCAACTACAGGCGGAACTGATGAGGATATAAAGGAAGGATAGAGAGAGCAAGACAAGCTTTCACTACTCTCAAGTTTGTGTGGAGGTCAACAGCACTCAGCATCAAAAATAAGATCCGGATTTTCAACTCCAATGTGAAGTCAGTCAGTGCTACTATATGGATCAGAGACTTGCACTGAGCGTCATGAAGAGCATCTCAAACAAACCACAGACCTTCACTAACTGGCCAGAAAAGATCAGCAACAGAGATCTCTGGCAATGAGCGAACCAACCAGGGACCGGTTGTGAAACAAATAGGCAGGAAGAAATGGAGATGGATTGGCCATACTCTGAGGAAACCATCAAGTGACATCACTAGACAAGCCATTGCTCGAGTGGAACCCGAAAGGGAAGCGGCGAGTTGGTCGTCAGTGTGAGGGTGACTTGGAGGAGGTCATGTGAAGAGGAGATGAAAGCGTGTGGGCAGACTTGGAGCCAGGTGAAGACTCTAGCAGAGAACCGAACGCAATGGAGACGCACGGCTGAAGCCCTATGTTCCTCTAGGAATTAAAGGAAACAATAATAATAATATAATAATAATAAGTTTACAACTCGATATATATACATATATATTCTTTTACCTAAGATTCAAGCTATGCATGTTCACTTCATTTTTCTTCAGTTCAAACGTTTGCTAAACAAAGAGTTGAGCAGTTTTGGCGAAGCTGATAAATCTAGGCATCAAATATCTGCATACATTTGTGAAACATTTTTGGGTAAGTAAATTTTTGCATATTGTTTTTGTTCCCTCTCATCATGATAATTACATTGTAAGCTATTATTAGTGTAAATCAGTTTTTAAATAACATTTCCACTCGAGTTATTGTTTTATTTAAAGTGACAATTAATAACAACATTGGTTAAAAACATAAGGCGGAAAAGATAAAATTTTTCAGTTCGTTTGATAAATGTTTCTAACGACTAGTACTTTGTGTTAATCGAGTGCTTTTAAAATTTTGTATGACGTGATACAATTTTCCATTCCATGAATAATCAATCCTATCCAGATATTAATGAAAAACAAAAGGAAGTAATTCAGCGAAGAGGCTCTTTTCTGCAAATTCATTTTTTCTCCCCAGCTGTACACTGGCATTTATATACAATCTGTTTTTCAACGAAAGAGGATAGTAACATAAGTGATGAGTGTTCTTAAACATAGTTGTGAATATTAGCCAGTGCACAAGAGGAGTTGAATAAGTGCATTCGAGTTATGTAATAGGATGAATAGTTTAGTGAACGAAAGAGTTGTAATGAGGATACACACAGAAATGAAAGAAAGTATGAAAATAATTAGGAGTTTTGAGGAAATACAAGAGCTATGAGGCGTTGGAAAAGCAAACTAACCAAAACAAAAATCAAGCTCGACAGAAATCAGCAAGGTTGTTACTGTGACAGTAGAAGCGGTTGAGTAATTTTCTTTCGATTGCATGGAGGATTTCATCATGAGTTGACATTAGTTAGAGAACCACTGGAAAACCAGCTGGGAGTACTGGACAGCTGTTTCGCCTTGGTGTTGGACTCCCCAGCAGTACGCACCCAGTGGGGTTCAAACTCAGGACCCTCTGGTTACAAGGCAAGCAGGTACACCATTGAGCCACTGGGACCCGGTCCAATGGTCCTTGAATTCTAACTTCTGCCAATCGACGACATAGCGTGACCACTTCGCAATATCTTCTTCGATGAGTTACTGCCTCATCTTCAACCTGCTATACCCTACTGGGACCACTGGACCAGGTCCCATTGGCTCAATGGTCTACGAGCTCGCCTTGTAACCAGAAGGTCCTGGGTTCGAACCCTCGGTGGGTGCGTACTGATGAAGAGTCCCAAACTAGGACGAAACGGCTGTCCAGTACTCCCAGGTTTTCCAATGGTTCTCTAACCAATGTCAGCTCACGATGAAATCGTCCATGCAATCAAACACATTCCCTACAAAACCAATACTTGGAAATTAATTTTCTTTTGTATGCGTAACTCTGGTTCCTTTATCCAGATGGCTAGAGCTTTAGCGATGCAGAAAAGATTACTTTCAAGAAGGAGTTTGTTGAGATTGAATGACCAGTATTGACTAGGTGTTCGATTATCGAACTCACTACAGAGCCAATATTGCCTTTCCAGAATCATGGAGGTAGGATACGCATCGGACGAAAAATATACTCGGCTCTACAGGGGAACTGGTATTTTCAACCGCTATTCGACATCAGACAGTAATAAATCTGACTATGCAATACTGTCAGTTGTCAATATATTTGAGTTTAACATGCACTGAATTTGAGATAAATCTATTGACTTTACTACGTATTAATGTCGTGCTGAGTTCCCCTGTGGCATGTGCTGTTTTGTCATTACATTCAGAACAGGTCTGCTATGTTTTGCACGCTTTAAGCTACATGATTAACGCGTCAGGACTGATGATAATTTTTCCCATTTGCCCAGAATGGAGTAGATAGACTGAGGTCTGAACCTGGGACCCACACGCCTGAGATGCGGGTGATTAAGCTAGCGATAAATTCAACTGATACGTAATAAAGAAATGTAAACTCCCACAGCAATCTACTAATCCAAATCCGATGAAAAGTTGGGTTGGCAGTCCCTGTAATAATAAAACAGGTTGGGATTTCATAATTCAACCGATATAAGTGGTGCTCACTCTATCTGATGACTACACTCGTATTTCCAAGCGAGTGAACTGAGAGGAAGAAAACAATCTATGGTTGGATTCGTCACAAAAATCTTTCTCAATAGCAACGCTTCATAAATTTTTCGTAAATCTTTGTTGAAGTGTGTCCTGAGGCCTGAAGATACTCAGTTTATTTGTTGTACTGACTTCAGTTAATTAATTGGATGATGCGTTCACAGAATGGCGTCCTTCTTGTAACTACTATCTCAAATAAAGAACCGTTCGAGCGTCATATGTATGCCAAAAGAAAGTATGCCCATCTACAAATATTTAAGTAGATGCTGCTTACCGACTGTTGTCTATCGCAAGACGTCGAAAATTTATGCGCATAGTTT
>OX235279.1:36867733-36967045 GCA_944472155.2 Trichobilharzia szidati
TCATGAATTGGTAGAAGTTAAAATTCATGGGCTGGCTGGCCATTGGATTGGGTCCCAGTGGCTTAATGGTCAATGAGCACGCCTTGTAACCAGAAGGTCGTGAGTTTGAACCCTAGCGGTGGGTACGCACTACTGAAGAGTCCTAAACTAGGATGAAACAGCTGTCCGGTACTCCCAGCTGGTTTCTCTAACCGATGTCAATTCATGATGGAATCCTTCAACCAAATAAATGAATTCTTTCTGCTTAATTAATTCAGTCGTATTGTCATAGGGACAGAATTAAGTTCAACAAACGTAAACATCAATGAACGCAACACTTATTTCAAGAGTGGACTTCTGTAATTTGTTAATAAGCTGCCTTCAGTATTTAATCCACTAAGCTAAAAGTACGTACACAAGTCAATTGAAATGATATTCTCCCCTGGTACAGTGCTCACTAACCAATCGCTGACGTGCGCCAGGTTTGATTTCAGGCCAAAACACACTGCTCAAAAGCTTCGCAACTAAACCAACCAGCTCAGAGAACACTATTAATTGCAAATCATCCACCTGAGCTACAAATCTTCTCTATTACACTGCTCAAAATCCTCACCTAGTTCACCAGCAGTGAGGATACAGGCTGTTATGATGCCTTTCCGCGCATAGTATGGGTTATCGTGTTCATGCCTAAAGAGGCATTATAATCGTCTATTTTTGTGAAAATGGATAAAATTTTGTTAGTTTTAGGCTTCTGTAGTTGAAGTAATCAATATATTTCCTTGTTGGTCTTTTGATCGTTTTGTTGCCTTAAAAGTGTTTTGATATCCCAGATGAATTATTATGAAGTAAATTATGCACTAAGGGAAATAATGCATAGAAATGGCTTTTTTGTTTGTTTGGAAGCTTTAAAAGTTTGGTATTTCTGAATGGAAAGGACAATACTTACATTTTAATAACTTTTGTCCAAATAGCTTTAAACGCTGACTAGTCAAGACTCTGTACTATAGAGCGAGGAGAATATGCCCCATAGAGAAATTAGAGGAAGAATTTGAGTTTCTTGAAAAGATATTGAAGAGCAATAATGGGTACCCTCAAAGGTTCATCAACAAGTATGGAAGATCTGAAGTCACAGATGTAAAACAAATCGCAGTAGGAAAAAAGCCAATCTACTTTCAGCTTGATTATAAAGGTGAAAACATTGCAGAGATGATCAACAGAAGGTTGAGCACGTCACTGGCCATAACCTATCCTGCAGCTAAGCTCGTTCCCGTCTTTCGAACAACTTGCTCCTTGATGCAATCAAAAATCGTTAGATATCTTTCTCATGTTAACTCCAACTGTATATACAAATTTACATGTATCTGCAGGAGCAGTTACATTGGAAGGACAGAAAGAAGAAGGGCATATCTACGATTTTCTGAACATGTAAAAAAAGCTAACATCTAAAGGGAACAAATGCTTTAAACAGTGCCATCGCCAGACATCTCCTTGACACGGGTTATGAGGTGAATGTTTCAAGATCGTTCAAAATTATCAGTAGGCGAAAGAGCTCAATTCTTCTCAAGTATGCCGAAGCAATCTCCATCAAGCGCCTGAAACCTGATTTATGAGTCCAGAAAGAAGCGGTTTTCAGTCTTTCCTTACCTTGGTAACTGAATGTTTTCATCCTCTCTTTCATCTGAATGCGAAATGCTGAAAAGTTTCCATTGTGTATGATTATTATTGTTTGGAATAGTGTTTAATATTGCATATATATATAATTAGTGTATGTGTGTATTGATCGATTGATTTTTGTTTAAAGTGAACTCTGTGCAAGTATGTTAAAATTTCATACATTTGTTCTCCTTAATGAATTTGAACAAAGCAAAAACTACAGATTTAGCAGAATAAAATGGTACCATATTTTATTTCGCCGCATTCTCTTCAGCTGCTTACAGGGCAAAAACATTATTAGATGTATCTACAATAACAATTTAACATACTTACACAGAGTTCATTTTAAACAGAACTCAATCGATCAATAAACACATACACTAATAATATATATATATATGCAATATTGAACACAATTCCGAGCTTGATTATAAAGGTGAAAACATTTCACCTATGCTCAACAGAAGGCTGAGTACATCACTAGCCATAGCCTATCCTGCAGCTAAGCTCGTTCCCGTCTTTCGAACAACTTGCTCTCTGGTGCAATCAAAAATCGTTAGATATCTTTCTCATGTTAACTCCAACTGTATATACAAATTTACATGTATCTGCAGGAGCAGTTACATTGGAAGGACAGAAAGAAGAAGGGCATATCTACGATTTTCTGAACATGTAAAAAAAGCTAACATCTAAAGGGAACAAATGCTTTAAACAGTGCCATCGCCAGGCATCCCCCCGACATGGGTCATGAGGTGGACATCGAAAAGTCGTTCAAAATTATCAATAGGCAAAAGAGCTGAAGCCATTTCCATCAAGCGCCTGAAACCTGAGTTATGCGTCCAGAAAGAAGCGGTTATCAGTCTTTCTTTTCCCTGGTATCTGAATGCGAGATGCTGAAAAGTTTCCATTGTGTGTGATTATTATTGTTCGGAATAGTGTTTAATATTACGTATATATATATATGAACTGATAAAGGCAACTCTTCTTATCTGTTTCTTATCAAACACTGACGTGTTATCTGGTTGACACAGTAATCAAAGTCGTTCTATGTGATCACACTGACAATAAAAGGTTTTCCATACACATTCATAAAAATCCCTGAGATGTTTGGCTCTCACTTCAGATTTGTCAGATATAAGACTATAATGTATTATTAGTCTAATCCTTTGCGTTCCGCGTGGAACGTGGGGCTTCAAGCTTCACCTTTGAAGTTCTAGTAGCAGTGGCGTTATTCTTTATTATGGGGTTGAACTGTTACTCTCAAGCCCAACTTTCCCTCTTTACCGGGCCTACTACCGGTTACGTGAGATTTATGAGTTCGTCAGTCGAGTAGCAAACTGTGGCCATGGTAGTGGATGGTGAGCATTCTACTACTGAGTCACCGACTCAGTGCTCATCTATTTACTGGAATCAACTACTGGTTTAGAAATTTGGAGTGAGACATAGTTAGTTATTTATGACGGGAAAGACCCTTTCAAAATTCGGAAACTCGTGTCATGTGCAGTGAAACACCTAGCTATCTGTTACATGTTCATTTTTGTATTCAGCAGTCATCTATTACCTACCGTAGGGGAAATAAGCCATGATGACCTAAGCATATTAGGGACATAAATATGTTTGTGCAATTGCCAGTCTGCCATGGTACTGTAAGCGGATTAAATCTAGCGTGAAACTTAACTGTATTAGACAGCAATGGTAAGTCAGTCTGACTGGATACTAACTAGTGACATGTGTCCAGTCATTTGTTTACTGCAGACTGTATTCTATCAGTGAAGTTGGCAGTGTGACCGCCATGCTATTTGGTGGCTGGGCATCACGGTCCACTGTGAATTTTTGTTATTACATTGTTTGAGGCAATCGGCAGGAAGCCCCGCTTGACCTCAATTTCGTGCTTCTTAGCACTCATCAGCCAGCAAGGCGTATCTGAAATACTGAAGAAACTCATGTTCTTTGTCAGATTCAAATCCGTGTCAGTCTTCATCGACTGAGGTGACTGGTTCATCACGTACATTATCTAACTTCCGAACTCACTTGATTAACATTATTAGCTCAAATGGAAGTGGGCAGAAAAGAAACTAAGGCTGTCTATATCAGGACAGAAAGGCAAACAGATCAACGTAGAACCTCGCATAGAAGTTTATCAGTTCAGATTGGCACATTTGCCAGATGTGCGCAGAGCAAATATGAGAACTGTTGGAGAATTGA
Organism: Trichobilharzia szidati; assembly: GCA_944472155.2. Classification (NCBI taxonomy): domain Eukaryota; kingdom Metazoa; phylum Platyhelminthes; class Trematoda; order Strigeidida; family Schistosomatidae; genus Trichobilharzia; species Trichobilharzia szidati. The sequence continues at coordinate 36,871,571 of OX235279.1, forward strand.
TGGATTAGTGTCATGCTTTTGTCCTACTAGCCATAACATCATTTTTTTTTATTAATTTTAACCTGCTTCAGTTGATATTACTTACTAATTGGAGGGAGGCTCTGGTTCCTGAAATATTATCTATCTCCCAAGTATCTTATCCACTCAAGAGTCTCTACCCTAATCTGTATTTCTCACTTAACACTATACATCTAATCTGAAGACTGCCAACCATGTGTTTCCGATTCACATACTCCATAAAATAAAACAAAGAAAACTCACAACCTATCCAATATATTCTACTTTCGATGACCATATATGAGAGAAGGAGTAGGGTAGGGTGGATCTATGTAAATGAATAGCACCGTATTTATTATAATAGCCACCATGTTGTATCCATTAAAATGTATGGCTGTCAGCTGGGGGATGTTTAGGAATGCATCGGCCTTGGGTGAAACCATGGACCGCATGCGTGGTTGATGACTACTATAACAGATTTTTTTATTCCTTCACGTTCCCAGTGGAACATAGGGCTTCAAGCTACAGGCTTGAAGTTTCTGTAACAGTGTTTATTTTTACAGGGTGGGGCTGCTAGCCTTATGCCTAACCTTCCATCTTTGCTAGTTCTGTTACTGGCTTAGCAAGGTAAAGGAGTGCGTCGGTGGCAGGGGATCGAACCCCGGACCATGTGCATGGTTGATGAGCATCGTAACCGCTGTGCCACCGACGTACACTATAACACTGTACTACCGAATATTTCATCAATACACTTTATAGAAAAAAAATTATTCTTTGGAATAAAACGAAATACCAAAAATATATGTAGATAATTTTATACAATCTGAATTCACCAAAACTGGACAAGACATCTCCTTTTCCGTATGTTTTTGAAGTTTCGAATGAGTCACAAATATAAAACAAACAGATTAAAACTTAGATAATTTATGCATACTTTTTGTTTATTCACAAAAAATATCTAGTCAGTGAAAACTGACTGCGAAAAAATACAGTTGCATGAATAACTTCTATGACCCAGCAGCTTGTATTCATCAGCTTGCGCAATTTTAAACAACCTCACCACTAGACCGGCAAACGTGATCAATCTTTGTAAATGGATTGATTTAGCGTTTCAACTATAGGCATAGATGTCAAAGGCAGGGGATTGGAAAGACAAGACAAACACCTTCATTACTCTGAAATCAGTTTGAAAATCTGCTGCACTTAGTATGAAGAATAAGTGCCAGGTTTTCAACACTAATGTGAAGTCAGTTGGTGCTTATACATGAAACATGGACTTTTCGCGTCACCAAAAGCATTTCCAATAGGCTGTTTTAGACATTCATCATTAACTGCCTTCACTGGCTCCACGCTGAATATCAGATGGCCAGACAGGAAGGATAAGCAAGAATCTACCATCCAAGAAATATGCAGAAGGAGATAGAGATACATTGAACTGTTGAGGGATATCAAGAGTGGAACCAGAATAGGAAACGGCGAGTTGGACATCAGTCCGGGTGTGACGTAGAGGATATCGTGTGAGGAGTAAATGAAAGCCTATGCGCAATTGTAGAGTCAGCCAAAAAAGCGAAATGAAGATGCGCTGTTGAAGCTCCATGATCCACTAGGAACCCAAGGGACGAATAATAATACTAATAATAGGACCTAACATGAAAGCTCGCAGTGAAGGTGTTGTCTAGAAGGTCAATGAAGACTGCAATTAAATAACCTAGCTGCCACATCAAAATAGAGTTTAATAACTAAACTGTTCATGCGCCAGTCTAAGAACTGCAATTACCACGTTACGGCTGATGAAACCATCCAGTAGTTGTCCAGGCTGAATTAGGTGAACTCTCGACGCATTGGTTGAAAGATGAATGCTTAAGTCAATGAACTACATACCCACTTCCTTCACAAATAAATAAATGAATGTGTCCATTAAACTGTCTATCATCACCTGTTTCTTGACTTAGCGCAATGTATTCCTGATAAATTAAATCAGTAATATCACAGTTTCGATAAATTTTATTGTTTGCAGGTGTTTTACTGCTTGCTGCTACACTTATCCGAGATCAATGCTGCCATGATAAAATGCAGTGAGCTATTTTCGAAATTATGCGTGCCTTAAAAGTCTAGTAATATATACTCCTATGTAAGAATGTAAAACAGAACTAGTCAAAATCTGTCTTGTTTCAAGTTTGGTAACGAGCCAACTAACATTAGTTGGAGAACCATTGGGGAACCAGGGAGTACTCAACGGCTGCTTCGTCCACCTATTTTGAGACTCCTCAGCAAGACTCAACCATTGGGATTCGAAACCTGGGCCCTGTGGTTATAAGGTGAGCTCATGGACCAATCAGTCACTAGGACCTGATTTAATGAGCCATGAATTCCAACTCCTGCTAGTTGGATATATATATATATATATAAAGCGCAACCGCCGGCCAGTGTCACCGGCGAGTATTTTTCTTCACTCTTGACCTGGTGGTAGGCCACCCTGGCCACGATTTCTCACTGGAACTCCCTCCAGGCAACTTCACCCTGTTGCCAGTCACTAGTGAGCATCAGATTAATTTTCAAGAGTTACTTTGGATCCCTGTAAAAGTCGTGACCAGCAGGGCCCACCACTGTGAGAAGTGAAGACAAATACTCACCGATGACATTAGCTACTGGTCGTGCTAAAATCAGGAATTGATAGAAGTTAGAATTCATGGCCTGGCCATTGAGTCGGGTCCCAGTGGCTACATGGTTTTCCAGCTCGCCTTGTAACTGGAAGATCCCCGGGTTCTTGTTACTGAAGAGTCCCAAACTAGAAGGACGTAACTGTTGTACAGTACTACCTGGTTTCCTAATGCTTCTGTAACTGATTTCAGCTCATCATCAGAACTGAACAAATCAAACCCGTTGGAAATCTGACCTACTGATCACAGGGACAATGGATTTTAGGTATTGAGCTACACGCATGCAATAAATTCAGTCTCCAAAGTGACTATTCTTTTGTGCTTGTAAACAGTTTAACACGGGAACAAAACCTAGATTACAGACTGTCCTGAAAGCACTGGACAACTAGTCCCTCCCGCTCCTAAACTTTTCAGTGGTATGTACTCACGCCCCACCCCCCCGGGGGACGGGACCCATACCGAGGCGAGCCAGTACTACACATACGACTCTGAAGAGTCTCGGACTGGGACGAAACAACTTTCCAGCGCAGACAAAAACTTCTGAATAAAAAAAATCTTGTAACCGGTGTGTTAGTTAGTCGCAATAATTCCAGACTCATTATTGATTTTTTAAGTGACCTAGCCCATCAGTGACCACTTTATGACAAACACTGTAAAAGAAAAACACCATAGGTTTAAAATTCCAGTTCTGAGATGAGTTGAAATTAAGTTTTTGTCAGTTTCTATAGTATGGCGAATATTTTTAAGTTATACACACATTTCAGTGACTATCTAGTTGTAATTCCACCGCTACTGTTGTTGCAGTTTTCGAAATTAAGCGGTTAGTGCAATACTTCCAATCAGGACTAACACTGATAATATACATAACAATAATAATAATAATAACAATAATAATAATAAACTGACCAGAAAAAGTGATCCAGGTCCATGGTGTTTTTTAGCAGCTCTCACACCGAATATTGAACTAATTTGACTGCTTAATACATGATAGGATGAACCAGATGTGTAACCAGACACCATGGATGGTGCTAGATATGATGTGAGTTTACCAAGTTGACAGAGTCCAATCACCAGCTTTGAATTAAGGCAGGAAGGAAAAAGAAGGAGGAAGTTAGACGTTGGATGTTTTTGATCGTTGAAGTGCGTGTGTGTGTGTGTATAAATAGGTAAGACTAGGATCATTAAACCGCATTCTGTGACTAGGCAGGCAATGATTTTAAACAGCAATATCACCTGTGAACTCGACGTGAAAGTGAAATGACCATGTGTTTCAATAATGCACTTCTTTGATAACCATGTGAATCAATCAGTATATAACTAAGATAAAAACAGGAATATAAACTCGTCAGTATGTATAACTTATAAGATAAACTTATCAAAAATTGAAATAGGCTAGAGAACAACTTATGAAGGCAGTATCGTCTTAACTACAGGCAATCACAACTGATGAGGATGTAAAAGCCAGTCAGTCAGTCAGTCAGTATGGGAATCTTCTTCACTCAGCATAAAGAGGAAGATTCGAATTTTCAAGTCAGTCAGTTGTTCTGTATAGGTCAGAAACTTAGCATGCGCGTCATGAAGAGAATCTCCACCATCCAACTGCAAACCTTTATGGCTCCACATTGAAGGTCGAATGGCCGGTGGAAAGAATTAACAACAAGAAACCCTGGGAAAAAAACTAACCAAGAACCTATTGCTCAACAAAAATATGTAGAAGAAAATGCAGATGGACCCGACACACGCTAACCAGACCGCGGAATGATATCCGGTGGAACCTGGATGAGAAACGACTAGTTGGGAGTAGTCGACCCGAGAGTGATATGGAGGAGGTTGTGTGAGGAGGAGATAAGAGTCTACGGATAATCACGGGGTCAGCTAAAGAGGACTGTACAGAACCGGATTAAATGGACATGTTCTGTTGAAGCCCTATTTTCCACTCGGAACCCAAGGGAATTATTATTTATTTACTGTTCCCTTGAATTCCTAGTGGAACATACGGCTTCAACTGCACGTCTCCACTTGATTCTGTCTTCTGATGTACTTTTCACCTGCATCCATCTTAGTCCATACTGTTTCAACTCCTCTTCATACGACCTTCTCCATGTCACCCTTGGACGTCCCACTCGCCGCTTCCCCTTCGGGTTCCACTCGAGCATTGGCATGACGCGCGATGTCACCCAGTGGCCTCATCAGCGAGTGTCCAATCCATCTCCACTTTCTCCTGCATATTGGTTGGGCGATTGGTTCTTGTTTTGTTTGTTCTCATAGTTTCTTGTTGGTGATTCTTTCCGGCCATCTGATGTTGAGTATAGAACGAAGACGGTTGTTGATAAATGTCTGCAACCTGTTGGAAATATTCTTTGTGACCCGTCAAGTTCCTGATCCGTATAGAAGAACTCAATGACTTGACGTTTGTATTGAAAATCCGAATTTTGTTGTTGAGTGTTGCTGAGTGACGAAGATTTCCAGATTGGTTTCAGGTTGGTGAATGTGTTTCTTGCCCTTCCCGATTCTCGATTTGACATCTTCGTCCATTCTTCGTGTAGTTGAGACAATGCTCCCTATCTGGATAAGTGAATGAAGTAACCTCTTTCAAATCCCTCCCGTTGATGGTGATTGGCACTGGATGTTGCTGCTGTTGTTGTTGTTGGTTGTTTTTTTTCATAACCTCCGTCTTGTCTATCTTCACCTGGAGTCCTGTCTACTCTGGCTGCTTCTTCGACCATTTTGTCGGTTTTCGCTTGTAAGTCTTCGATTTTGTGTGACATCAAACATAAATCATCCGCGAAATCTAGGTCTCCTAGGTTCTTCACGTCGGTCCAGGATATCCCTGTCTTCTCGTTTCCCACTGTCTGACGTATAATCCAGTTCACCACAATTAGGACTATCATTGGCACCCTTGTATGACTCCTGCGTTTACTCCAAACGCCTCGCTGAGTTTTCCGTTGTGGATCACTCGACATGTGCCATTGTCGCACAGCTGTTGAATAAGGTTGATGAATATTCAGAGCATGCCTTAGTACTCGAGTAGTTTCCAAATTACTTCGTGGTCAACGCTGTCTGTCGAAGGCCTTCTCAAAGTCTATAAAGTTGAGGTAGAGATTTGATTGCCATTCCATGCTTTGTTCTGTGATGATGATGCGTAGAGTTGCAATTTGGTCAGAACATGATTTGCCTTTCCTGAATCCAGCTTGTTCTGGTCGGAGTTCTATATCCAGTGCGTCCTTTATTCTCCCCAGGATGATGCGACTCAGGATTTTACTTGGCGTCGACAGGAGCATGATTCCTCACCAGTTCTTGCAGAGTCCTAAGTAGCCCTTCTTTGGTAGTTTCACAAGGTAACTTTTCCTCCAATCAGTAGGCACCCTTCCCTCCTTCCAGACCTTTTGCAATAATTGAGTCAGCATATCTGCTGTCGTCTCTGGGTCTCTGGGAATAAAATAATAATAGAGAAGGAATGGAAAGGCTAAGGAGTGGATTCAACAGTTGCCTCTTCTTCTTCTTTCTACTTTAGATTTCTTATCAGTGATGAATACTCCGATAGGAGACAATCATATTTTATGCTTTACCACCACACTATGATTCATTAACCGGATCGAAATCTGCTGCCGCGTGTTTTCAAAATTCTGACAATTTATAAGACAAGCTGTTTCAACATAAATCACTTTTAGACGATAAATTTTTCGTATAAATATCATTTTTCACCTATGTATTCGAATATTTCGCGTTAAATAAAGTAATAATAATAATAACAATAACAGAATAACGTATGAATGAATGAATTAGTGAGTGAATATAAAACCACATATACGAAACTTAGTCAGCCAGTGATTTCATCACAAGGAAGTTCAATGTTCCAACAAAATATACTAGCATATCCGGTTTCGAGTTTAAGGTAGACGGATTATACACAATAATAATAATTATGCATATTTGTAGACAACAGTTTACTACTTTCTTCCCTCATTTAGCACAAAGAATGACTAGGTATGGTACACTTTTAACCTTATTTTCAAAGGTGTCTACAACAAATAAAAAGCTGGTGACTGCAAACACGTAAATTCTTCGCTTTATATTTGATGTTTTTAGGACCAGTCTTCTATGCATATATATATATATATATATATATATATATATCCACTAACCTGTCTACCAAGGCATACAAACTTTAAAATATTTTGTTTATATATCTCATACGTAGGCCATACTGTCGACTAATATCAGTAGGTAAACTGGTCAAGTTAAAATTTTATAAATCGATTTTTCAGCCTTTGTCAAGATGATCGCGTTATAAGGTAAAAATACGCTCTTAGCACACTTATACTGCAACAGGTGTATTTCTTGTGAGTTGTGACACTGATAACATCAGATATGCGTGTATGTGTGTGTATGTTTCCGTGTACTAGTCAAGAAAATTATTCCATACAGCTGTTTCCCACTAATAGTTTAAATAAAGAAAGAAAGAACTGGTCTTATTTCACCGATTCTCTTCAACTGTCAACATCCCAAGGATGCATTGAAAAGAACACCTTCCGCCTCTGAAACACTCATTCCACTCAATCAATACCGTATGCTCGTTTACTTAGTCAAAAGTAGATAAGTATCCTGCTCTACCATGTCAACTTCAACTGTATTTACCAGTTCACCTGCATTTGTGACAGCAAGCACTTAGGAAGGACTGAGAGGAGATGAAGAAGCCATTGCGAAGTGGTCGCACCATGTCATGAATTGGCAGAAGTTAGAATTATGAGCCGTTGGGTCGCGCCCCAGTGGCTTTGTGGTCTACGAGTTCGCCTTGTAACAGGAGGTCCTGGGTTCGACCCCCCGTGGTTGCGAACTGATGAAGAGTCCCAAATTAGGACAACAGCGACAGCTGTCCAGTACTCCCACCTGGTTTTCCAACGGCTCTGTAACTGATGTCAGCTCATGATGAAATCCTCCAACTAATGAAGATATGTTTTGCTTCTCTGATCCTAACTTCGACATCCTTACTTATGACTTCTGTCTGTAGTTGAAATGATCTTCCCCAGTAAGTGAGTGAAAAAACAATTGCCACCAAAGTTGACGTATCGCAACCGATGGGATGCGAACGCACGAGTGACCCTGAGCCAACTAATCAGAAAAATGAATGATTTTTACACAAAAACTGACGTTTATTTACAAGAGGAGTGCATGAAGACACATTAAACAGGGTATTTTTCTCTGACATGACTTAAAAATACATCCCAATTATAATGAGGAGTGTCAGTTTTGTCGTCGAACCAATTTCTATACATGAACTCATCAAGATAACTGAAAATGAGTTCATTTTTTGAGCCGTTTATTGCTTTCAGTCTACCCTAGAAGCCCTTGATTGACTTTGTGTCGGCACTAGGATCTGGAATAGCCTCCATAATCCTCTTCTGGAGTTCAGTGTTGTAAATACACAATACACAAACGTTGTTTGTCCTACGGCGACCGCGGTTGTTTTCTTCTTCATAGGAACTGTTTCATCGACATGAACAGTCACACCAACTTCTCCTAACAGCTGCGTAACAGTATTCAACTTCCAAGACACTATCTCTCTGAAATGCTGGTACCATTACACAGTAGATACCAACGAATTTTCTGTCTCCACAGAAGTTGATCTCACTCCCGCCTTTAATATCCAGTGATGGGACATAAATGAGTCAGCGGCACAGCGGTAGAATGCTCTTCAACCACGCCTTACATGGTCAGGGGTTCGATCCACGGATGACGTACTTCTAAGCCTCGCTGAGCCCGTAGTAAGTTCTATAAAGAGGAGCGGTTAGGCCTTAGGCTAGCAACTCCACCCTGTAAAAAGAAAACCACTGCTACAGAAACTTCAAAGCTCTAGCCTGAAGCCCTTATGTTTCATTAAGAACCTAAAGGAAGAAAAACGCACATATGCAGTATATTCACCAGTTGTAGTTTCGTTTTAGAAAAGCTAGTTCCTGGAAAACAGTGAACTGAATTTATAACTTACCAGTGCGAACACTCATTAGTTTCCTACATTTTGTGCATCTAAATACATGGAAGTATGACAAGAACATTTATGGCTACATTTATGGCTCAACTGCAGAAAATCAACTGAATCTCTACAGAAACTTCGCTGGAATCTGACAGAAGAAATGACGTGAGTTGGTGAAAGTCTTCGGGAAGCCAGTGAGCCGATGGGTCTTCTTTGCATATAAACAAATTCAAGCATGGGGGACATGGAGTGTTCGAATGGCTGTTCAGATTGCAGAAGAAATTAGGAATGCTTATGTAACTTAGTGTTATATTTTTGTATGTTTCTAATGGTTCTACAGGCCTGTGATATAGTTTAGGCTTCATTATCTTTGTCTTGGAGGCACTAAGCAGAAAATGTAGAGTTATCATCATGGCAGAAGAAGGTTTTAAAAGTCAGAAATTGAAAACTCTGTAGCACATTTCATCATGAGCTGACGTCGGTTAGAGAACCATTGGAAAATCTAGGAGTACTGAACATCTGTTTTGTCCCAGTTTAGGACTCTTCAACAGTACGCAGCCACTAGGGTTGAAACCCACAACCTTCCCTACAAAACCGATACTTGAAAATCAATGAGATGTTCACTAGTGATTGGCCCTTCGTGCTGATGAAAGGTCTCGAACAAGGACGAAACAGCCATCCAGTACTCTCAGATTTTCCAATGGTTCTCTAAGTGGTGTCAGCTCATGATGAAATCGAGTAAACAATCAATCAGTTCCCTACAAAACCAGTACTTGAAAAACAAAAGTGATTGTTGTTTTTGTTTAAGTAAAGGTCAAAATAAATGAAATTAATCTATTAATTAAATAAATAAATAAGCGAATTAATAGCAAAAACCTACTTGTACAATTCCAACAAGGAAGGTGAGCGTTATAGCGACTAGCACTCTCGGCTCTATTTCTAATGGTGGTATACCGTCTACCATTTCGTCTTCAATATTCGTCAAATTCACACTGATCAATGAATTACGATAGTGCCGTTCAACTTTTCCACTGTATTGTTCAATAGGTCCAGAAATTAGCAGGCTGACAACGGCAAATGTACCTGAAATTATCAAATAGTAGATATATTTTCAATGGGTAGAGGGTGATAATCAGGCGTATATAGTTATGCGTCATTCGAAAGTATAGCGACACATATTGGATGAAGAATGTTGGCAAATAAACTTATCAACTTCGACAGCATTATGTATAGTGAATGATAAGAGTCTGTTGGTAAACATTTCAGGAAGAATTTTCTCCTTACATCTTCGTCTAAAAATGAATCGATTTTCAGGGGACTACAGATAATTTCATTGAATATGTTGATGGTCTGACCATTTCTGTCCCAGTCGTTTCTGCATTGCTTTGTCATGATATGTTGAATACTTTCTTATCTGAGGTTAAGCAGTAGTCCTATTAAACTAAACCCTTCTAAATGTCATACTATTGATTTTAGTTCCAGACACAGACAAGACTTGCGTGGAGTGATTCACTCCCATGTTTACAATATCGACATCACTGTTATACAGAGTGAATTGAATATCTCCCCGTTGCTCGTCTCATATCCTGCTGATTTCTAAGGAAATCTTTCGTCTGACTTATTACATAAAAGAAGTTGACACTTCCTGCTGACATCAATCAATCTCTTCTCTTCTTACAATTTATTAATCCAATGTCTTCTGCCTATTTTTGCCTTCTTTATTGTTCGCCTCACTTATTCTTCCCTTGGCTTCTCAAGAAAGACTGTGTCATACATATTACGTGGAACATGGAAGGCTGTAAGTAGGGTTTGGGGTATGCCTTTGACTCAACTAACTAACTGATACTGTTGTTGACAGGCAATTTAAATTTTGTAAGCAGTTGGCTTATAGTTATCTTGTCTGATACCGAACATCCTCTTCGCTTATTCACAACTCTTCCCTTGTATCTTTCCGACAGTGAGACCAGAGGGAATTTCATATGAATTTATACTCGTACAAAATAAAAAATATAAAAATCCAAGCATACCATATTTAGCACGGGTTTTGTGTGAAAGAGGAGACAAACGTCAGAAAGGAGCTTATAAACATTTTTAAATCAGTGAATGAACAGCAATCAATAACCAGGATAATAATTATTATTATTTCGTATATTATTTATTTATGATTCATTTTATCCCACTAACTTGCAGTTTTCGTGGTCATATTATTCTCATTATTTTACGTATTTGTATATTTATAAAAGGAGCCAAATTGTCGCAGTATGTACAAAGGCTGAAAATTTCATGCTGTAAAATTATTATTGTTTGGAATAGAGTGGCTATATATATATATATAGGACACTAGTAACTAGTGTGACATGTCTAGTCCCTTCTTTGGTGCAGACTGAATTCTATCAGTCAGTCAGGTTTGCAATGTGACCACCATTCTAGGTAGCTCGCCATCACGGTGCACATTGATTTGATGATATTAGATGGTTGGAGGCAATTGGCAGGAAGCCCCGCTTGACCTAGGTTTCGTGCTAGTTGGCACTCACCAGTTAGCAAGGCGTATCTGCAACCTTGAAGGAACAGCTCATGTCCCTTCTGAGAATCCAACCCGCGTCACCCAGTGCTATTTGGGCTCACTGGTCCTACACGAGGTCAATCGCGAGCCCGAATAGCTCAGTGGTAATGTCTCTGATTGCAGCACTTATTGGGTGACGCGGGTTTGAATCTCAGAAGGGATATGAGTTCCTTCAAGGTTGCAGATACGCCTTTCTAACTGGTGAGTGCTAACTAGCACGCAACTTAGGTCCAAGGTTTCCTGCTGGTTGCCTCCAACTATCTAATATATATATATATATATATATATATATATCGACTGGTAAACGAGAATCGGGAATCGAACCCAGGCCATAGACGTAGTTGTTTCACAACCTAAGGTATATTTATTCACTCGTCTCTCAACTGAACATGTGTCAAACAACACCAAAATATCAGCATCACAAATAAGTCAGACAAAAAGCAATTATTCCTCTGAATGACTGCAATCAAAAGTGATTTGACTGATACCAGATAAAATAAAATGTCCAAGTGGAGGTAAGTACTCTGTCTCTAACAGTTGTCTTTCTTTTTTTTTGATTACACCTTGATTCCACACCGTGTTTTTTTTTGGTACAGGTATGAAATTTTCAGCATGTGATATTGGTAGCCCAAATTTTGCAGGCCGACCGTAGATATCAGGTGTGCGTCGGCAGAGGATTGAACTCCGGACCATGTGCATGGTCGGCGAGCGTCCTAACCACTGTGCCACTGACGCACAGTTTTCATTGTACCGAGAGGACTTTTCAAGAAAGTGGCAAACACAAGTTAGCAATCACGAGTAATTGGACTCCAATACATTGTGGTTGAATTTACAACTGACCCGGTCTGTAACCCGAAGTTTTCCAGGTTAGATTTCTGCTGCTGTGATACGTGCGCGCTGTTGAGGAATTCCATACTAGGGTGAAACAAGCATCCAGTATTCTCTGATGTTAGTTCATGACGAAAATTAAGCATACCTACCTGTAAAAAGTTAGCTGAAAACGTTTCAATACTAATTTACTGAATAATGCGCAGCTTGATTTCTGATTTTTAGTAAATATCTGTGTGGCTGTATAACAAAGATAGTATTACAACATCCGCTTTCAAAATAAATAAATTGTTTTGAGTAAAAGTTCAATTTCATGAATTATTCTTCAAGTGAAGAGATAAGGTTTGAGACTAAATGCCTGCTGTAAACTGAATGTGTATTGAAAATGGATCAGGAAACTGCAGCGGATATGCTGACACCAATATTGCAAAAGTCTGGAATAAAAAAAGGTACCAAGGAAGGACGACTAAGAACTCTGCAAGAACTATCGCAGAATCATGCTCATGTCTATACCAAGTAAGATATTGAGTCGTATAATTCTGGAGAGAATAACATATGTAATGGATGCAGAACCCCGCCTGAAACAAGCTGGATTCGAGAAAGGCAAATCATGTAAAAATCCAATTGCCACTCAAGGCATCATCATTGAACAGAGCATAGAAAGGCAGTCGAATTTCGAAAATCAGCTTCATCAAATTTGTAAAAGCCTTCGACAGGGTTGACTGTGAAAAAATTTGAAAACTATCTCAGCACTGTGGAGTACAGTGTCATTGTCCCATGTCAAGTGATCCAAAACGGAAAACTCAGCGTAGGCTTTCAAGTGAATAAAAGAGTAAGACAAGGACACCTATTATCACCAATGATATTCTTCATTGTGGTGGACTCGATTACGAATCACGTGATCCATGGAGAGGCAGAAGACAGGAGTACATTGGACCGATGTGAAGACTCTAGAAGATCTGGACTTCACGGGTCATTTATAGCTAATGTCACACAAACTCGAAGACTCACAGACGAAGACCAACAAGTTGTCAGAAGAGACAAGAAGCAAAGACGGGACTCCACGTAGACATATAGAAGACGGAGGTGATGAAGTTAACCAACCAACTAACACCACCAACGTGAGAAATTTGGAAGAGGTCACTTCCCGCCTTCACTCATACAACAAGCATCGTTTCAGTCACAGGAATTCGGAATGGATGACGATGTCAAAGTCAGAGTCGGAAACGCAAGATACACCTTCATCAACCTGAAACCAGTTTGGAAATCTTCTACACTCCACATCAGAATAAAGAACAAAATTCGTATTTTCAACTCCAGTGTTAACTCAGTCAATCACTGCTCCTGTATGGGTCACAAACTTGACGAAAAGCATTTTGAACAGGCCAGTGCAGACTTCGGTCAAAGCTTGTCTTCACTGATTCCATTGTGAAGATCAGATTGTCGTTGGAAAGAATTAGAAACAGGGAACTCTGGGAACCAGGCAATCAAGAAGCGAGTGCTCAGCAAATATGTTGAAGGAAGTGGAGATGGATATGTTGGACACTCAGTGAAGAGATTGTTGAGTGACATTGCACTACCTGGATCATTGATTGAATGGAACCCGAATTGGAGAGGACGAAATGGGCGTGTGCCTGAGAGTGACATGGACGGATTCTGTAAAGAGGTGAAACCTTATGCGAAATCATGGGACCAGGTGAATAGGGCTGCATAGAACACTACAAAATAGAGAAGTTCTGTTGAATTCTTATGTTCCACTTGGAAACAAAGGGAATAATGATGATAACAAAAAGAAGAATCTGGGGCATATTCGTGCTTCAAAAATACTATTAACAATATTATTTGTCTGTTGAGTAGTAAGTGGGAGATTGGGCCTAGCCAGCAAACCTTAATTGTTTTCTGTTTCCTGTAGTCTTTTATAACAGCTTTCCCGATTACCTACAAACTTTTATCTCCCCTTCACATCATCTCCTCTATGTCACTGTCCGAACCATGTCCTAACTGTCACTTCCCATCCGGGTTCCACTCTAGGGTCATTGGGGAGTGTGATTTTACTGGAACATCTCTTCAGTGTATTTCCAATCCATCAGTATTTCATGCAGCATATATGTTCAGTGATAAATTCTTAGTTATCTCACTGCCTTGTTCCATGTAATGAGTGAGAGTGGTGTAGATCTCCAAACCGATTTAGAAAGTAACGGACACCTGTCATACTTTCCTGATCTTGTCCTGACTGACTTCAACATTTTCATCCATGCCGCCTATACGTGGAACGCGATTGCCTCTGGAGGTGAAACAGGCGACTTCTCATCAATTTCTCCCGTGTTGGTTTTGTCGGTAGTTAGCAGTACAGTAATGGAAATGATATCTGTAGATAAAGTCTCAAGGAAGTTTATCTGTTCTCTGGGCATTATTTAGGCATGCTGCATGAAAGGCCACTTATATAACTAATCTGTAATTTGTTATTGATCGACAGTCGTTTAGCTGTCTCCTGATTTAGTCTGATACAGCCAGGAAGTGATGAAACAGACAGAAAGGATTGGAAAAATAAAATAAAAGCAATGAATTTAAACAAGAACGATTGTTGCACTTATGACAACAGGGACAAATGAACAGAATTTATCAATCCAGTAAAAATCAATTGAGCAGTGCAAATCGATTATACATGGAAGTGCATCATGTAAAATTAGAAATATATGAGAGGATACATAGAAAATGGATATATACTCTTTTTTATAAATGCACTTGATTTCTAGGCTAAGTTAAGATACGTCTATTTAATGTTATGCCTTCTATTTAGCGACTTCACAAGTCATTTATATTTAATTCGCTTTTGTTTGCCTCATTGACCGACTGAACTGAATTTTCCGGACTCTGTTGACATGTTAGCGGCTTATGCGGATGCTTCAACGATGTCTGGGGATTAATTTGAAGTAATTTTCGTGGATGATGACTAGCAGTAAGATCCAGGATGTACACACTTTGTCCTGTCTGGGACTCATCTTCTGAAGAATGTATCTGCATTATTTCAAGCACCAAAGCGTTATTTACTAAACCACTTGGAACCCACGAGAGCCACCTCTTGTGCAACGAGTGTCAGCTATTTAATTTTGATTTCGCCGTTCAATGACTGGACCGAAATTTTCAACCTGTATGCTGTAGCATTTGAAACTGTGGGTACTTGGTTCGAGCCTCAGTGGGAACATCATCACTCACTGGGGAATGCAGGTACATCCCCCAGCTGGCGAGTTTCAAACAGGACGAAGTATGAATATCTTGTGTTCTACTGTTAGTCGCCATCCTCCAAAATACTTCACAACTAAATTGAGTGACTCATTCATGCATATTGACGTAAGATCTTACACGCCTAACCTGAAAGTTTGAAGTGCTACACTTATGCGCTCTGCAAATATAACTTTTTTTTAATTATTCGTCCTCTTAGTTCTGAGTTGAACATGAAACGTCAGCGCCACATCTTCATTGTGCTTTACTCTCCTCAATCATATTCAGCTTGCACCATGAGTGTTCACAAGCTTTCATTTCTTCTTCTTTTTATTCATATGTCCTCATAGGTGCCACCTGAGGACCTAGTTCTAACCCATCGCTTTCCAACCAAGTTTCACTGTGTGGCCTGGAGCGTGATGTTACTCACTGGTTTCCCCAATGTATATTGGACCCGTCCCCAGTACTTGCTGCACATATGTTTGGTGGGCAAAAGATTGTTCATCCTTTCAGGAGGCCGACAATCTGATCTTCAGTATCGAGATAACAAAGGCAGCTGTGTATAAGAGTCTGTAACCTGTTGAAAACTATTTCGATAACGCATGCGCCGAGTCTGTGAATCATATAATAGAAGCACTGACTACGTATCAGTGTTAAAAATACGTAGATTGTTGCTTGTGCTGCTTGGTGTAGATCTCTGTATTGATTTCTAAGCAATTAAAGCATACAAATCTAAACTGATGGGATATTTACAATTTTCAATTACAAGACACAACAAACGACCTTATTGTAAGTCTAAACAGATTATTTTATGTCAACTGAAATGGGAAAATAATCCCTCATTAAAATTATATTTGCAGGATAATACTACTATCAAGTAGTGTGTGATTTAGTTTACAAAACCATCTTACAGCCCAAAAAACCCCAGAATTTGGTGAATTTCCCTTTACCCTGGAAGATACATTGGGCAAACTAGGTGTATCTGTGTGACACAATCATGTAGTGATAATCTTGTGTGGAAATTTTGTGGTTTTCATTGTCGTCATCATTATGTATGCTAGGCAGGTTAACTTGCCCTTCTACAGGAAACAGTTATATTCAGTTTCAAACAAAAAATGATTGGTATTTATTTGGTGGATGGTGACTGGCAGTGGAATCCAGGCTGCGCATTTCGTCCTATTTGGGACTCGTCAGCCGGATGTGCCTGCATTTCTCAGTGAGTGATGATGTTCCCACCGAGGCTCGAACCCAGTGCCTATAGTTTCAAATGCCAAAGCGTTATCCACTAGACCACTTGGGCCACGAGAGCCACCTCTTGTGCAACGGGTCATATTAATTTCAACTGAATTTTAGATTTTCCCGTCGACTGATTGAACATCCAGATGATGAGTCCCAAATAGGACGAAATGCGCATCCTGGATTCCACTGCTAGTCACCATCCACCAATTAAATACTAATTAAATGCCCAGACATAGTCGAAGCATCTGTACAAGAAGCCAACATATCAACCTGAGACCGAGCACTTCGGTCTAATCAATCGACCGGAAAATCTAAAATTCAACTTAAAAAAATGATAGACTTTCATATTATTATTCCCTTGGGTCCCAAATGAAACATAGGATTTCGACAGAACATCCCCATTTCATCCAGTTCTCTGCAGTCCTCTTTATTTGGAACCACGATTGTCCGTAGACTCCTATCTCCTCCTCACACAATCTCCTCCATGTCACCTTCGAGCCAACTACGCCCAACTCGTCGTTTGCCATTCGAGTGCCACTCAAGCAATGGTTTGGAGAGAAATGTTACCCAAAGGTCCTCTCAGAGTGTGTCCGATCAGTCGCCATTTCCCACGAAATATTTTTGTTGGGTAATAGGTTCCTGACAAGTGCGTCGGTGGCATAGTGGTTAGGACACTCGCCGACCATGCACATGGTCCGGGGTTCGATCCCCGGCCGACGCACTCCTTTAACTCGCTAAGCCAGAAGGAATGCTGGTGAAGAGGAAAGGTTGGGCATGAGGCTAGCAACCCCATCTTGTAAAATGAACACTGCTATAGAAACTTCGAGCCACTAGCTTGAAGCCCTATGTTCCACTGGGGAACGCAAAGGAAATAAAAACAAAATAGGTTCCTGACTGGTACGTTCCCAGAGTTTCTTGCCTCTAATTCTTTCCACCTGCCATTTGATTTTCAGCATGGAGCGAAAGTAACTGCCGAACACTGGCACTGTTGAGAATGCTCTTCGTGACTCTCACACGAACTGTGGACTGTTACTCACATAGTAGAACTAACTTAACACTGGCGTTAAAAACTCGACTTTTATTTATGCTGAATCCAGATGATTTTCGCACTGACTTCGGAGGAATGAATATCAGTCCTACCTTTCAGATCCTACCTGGCTTTGAAATCGTCATCTTTTCCACCTGTGGTTGAAACGACACTGTCTGGATAAGTGAAGGAAGAGAGAGCTTTCAAATTGTTTCCGTTGTCAGTGATCCCATATTTAATAGCTACTCAAGCATACATGTAGAGGATCTAGGAAGTCCATATTGCGTCATCCCCTTTAATTTTATGCAAACAACTACAAAATCCCCAGTTATTATCTAGCAGATAACTTAGTGGTTAATAACCAAGGGGGTCGCCTTATTATACCCTGTGGATTCTGAGTTCGATTCCTCGATGGTATCATGGGTGTGTACTGTTAAAGAGTCTCGAATTGTTAACCAGCAGTACTCCATGGTTTTCAATAATACTTCGACCGATGTTAATTCATATTGCCAACTTCCAGCTATTGTTTGTGCCACATAATTTTGGAAGATGTCTGACAGAATTCTCCTCATGATCAGTAACAGCCTTGTGGTCCATTTTGTCAACACGTATATAACTATATACTACATCATGTTATTTTTCTCTTGGATTCAGTGTGGAGCATAGGCCTTCGACAACACGGCGGTTAGGACTCTCGCTGACCATGCACATGGTCCGGGGTTCGATCCCCTACCGACGCACACCTGTTATCAATGGTCGGCCTGCAAAATTTGGGCTGCTGATATCACAAGCTGAAAATTCCATACTTGAATCAAAAATACTGTGCGGAATCAAGCTGTAATCACATTAAAATAAAAAATCCCCACTTTGTCCTCCAAAGCTGGCTCCATAATTGCTAGTAGTCTCCCATCTCCTCCTCACACGATCTCCTCCATGTCACTCTCGGACACACGCCCAATTCCTCGTCTCCCATTCGCGTTCCACTCAACCAATGACATAGGTTGTACAATGTAACTCAACAATCTCTTCACTGAGTGGCCAACATATCCATCTCCATTTCCTTCTACATATTTGCTGAGCAGTCGCTTCTTAACTGCCTGGTTCCCAGAGTTCCCTGTTTTTTAATGCTTTCCAACGACAATGTGATCTTCACAATGGAACTAATGAAGACAGGTGATGACCGAAGTCTGCACTGGTCTGTTCGAAATGCCTTTCGTGACGCAAACGTCAAGTTTGTGATCCATACAGGAGCAGTGATTGACTGAGTTAACACTGGAGTTGGAAATACGAATTTTGTTGTTTATTCTGAGGTGGAGTGTAGAAGATTTCCAAACCGGTTTCAGGTTGATGAAGGTGTATCTTGCCTTTCCGACTCTGACTCTGACATCGTCATCCATTCCGACTTCCTGTGATTGAAACGATGCTTGTTGTATGAGTGTAGGCGGGAAGTGACCTCTTCCAAATTTTGATAGAGAAAGATGAGATTCGCAGTATAAAATGATATCGTTCTATTTCACAGCTTCTCATCAACTGCAGACTACCTGAAATTACAATAGTTATATAAATGATAATAACATACTTTAATGTTAAAGTGTTAGTAGAGAAGAAAGACTATAAAATGACTCATCCAAAATGTAAGCACTACACTTTTTAAGTTTTCATTATCTATTTATACGCTTTCAAAGTAGAAAAGAGGGGGGAGAGGTAAGACAGAAAATATAAAAAATTAACAAACAGTGTTAGCTTATAGGTTCGCATAGCAACTCAAAAAACAAAAGCTGTTACAGTATATAGGATAGAGATCTGCTCAGTGAATTGAGATCACTGAATTAGATGACTAATCAGTGTAATCAAAATCAAAAACAAAATTCACTCTCTTGGTAACTGAGAGTGTTTGTTAATTTTTTGTGTTTTCTGCCTTACCCCTGCCACCTCTTTTCTACTTTGAAAGCGCATAAATTGATCATGAAAACTTAAACTAAAAAGTGTAGTGCTTACATATTGGATGGGTCATTTCATAGTATTTCTTCTCTATTAACACTTTAACATTAAAGTATGTTATTATCATCTATATAACCATTGTAATTTCAGATAGTCTATAGTTGATGAGAAGCTGTGAAATAGAATGACGATATCATTTTATACTGCAAATTTAGTCTTCCTTTCTTTATTGAAATTTACCAAGGGAACTGTTTCTGTTATTGATTGTTTGGTTGGTTAACTTCATCATTTCCATCTTCTCTAAGTTCATCTGGGGTCCTGTCTTTGCTTCCTGTCTCTTCTGACAACTTGTTGGTCTTCGCCTGTGAGTCTTCGAGTTTTTATGACATTAGCTATAAATAACCCCTAAATTCCAGATCTTCTAGAGTCTTCACATCGGTCCAATGTACTCGTGTCTTCTGCCTCCTCATGGATGACGTGATTCGTAATCGAGTCCACCACAATGAAGAATATCACTGGTGATCATAGGCAGCCTATAAGAGCTTATTAACTACATCTATGCGTATTTATTTACTACGAAAAGATGTTTAAGTGACTGTCTAATTTATTGATAAAATAATCCATAATCTATATCCTAATTTGAACTAGTTATATCTACAGAAATATAAAAATATCGATTGATTAACGGATAGCTTATCTATTTATTGTCAAATCATGCAGACTAAAGATTTAAAAATTGTCATCATGGATAACTTTAGAGCAATGCATGAATTCTGTTAATTCACAAGGATTATTATACGTATATGTATATTTTTTTAATGACTACGAGTAGGTGCAAGTAAGTTCATAATTTCATGTTCAATTATTCTTTAATTATATCTTTTCAATGAATAATTTTAACTATGCAACTCGGTTGTGAATAGCTGGACTTATTTATATTCTGTACGAGATGAATTTCACACTTTAAGTTAATTCCGAAAACCAAAAAAACACAAAAAAGCAACTAAAGTCTCTTTTTAATGTGTACACAAAGCCATAAACCTACACAATTTTCCAGTGCTATCCCAGAATAAAAAAAACGCCTGTGCTAATCTTTCGCTTATTGTTTCAGGTATATTACATGTACTGCCTACGTGTGGCTAGTACAAAAAACTGCTATTGCTTAGTTTAACTTTCTTACCTAGTGAAACTAGCTAGAGAGTTGTTGAATGACGACAAGTACTGGTTAGTTGTTTTCTCCGTTATGTAGGTTGAAGATATGGGTTAATATATTTTTTTATTTAAGATAAGATAACTAGCCACTGTATTCCCAACTATCCATCAATATATGTTGATTATTACCAAGGCTAGTAGAGATATTGTTGATCACAATTACCAACCCATTTCTGTGTTAGTTTTCGTTTTTTCGTTTTCGTTTGTATAACTTATTTCGATCCGTCGGTGGCATAGCGGTTAGGTCTCTCACCGACCATGTACATGGTCCGGGGTTCGATCCCCGGCCGACGCACTCCTTTACCTCGCTAAGCCAGAAATAATGCTGGTAAAGAGGAAAGGTTGGGCATGAGGCTAGCAACCCCATCCTGTAAAAATTAAAACACTGCTACAGAAACTTCAAGTCCCTAGCTTGAGGCCCTATGTTCCACTGGGGAAGGAAAAGGAAGAAAAAAATTTATTTTGAAATTTGAATGCGGTGAAAGTCAACTGAACTTAGTAAAAGAGATATAAGAATAATACAATCAAATAGATTTCATTCAAAAATTCAAAATAATGTAATTTACTTGATAGTGAATGGATGACTGGGAGGTTAATCACATAGGTCAAACTGGTAGACACAGGGGTCATTTAAGTTATCGGAAGATAAGAATTTAGCTAGACAAGAAAAACAAACACTAAATGGTCAGCAACTTACGTAATCATTTACAACGGGACACTTAGAAGTGATCTGAAATCAGTCAAGTGAGTTAAGATCAGTTGGTTGGAAAAAGATAAAAGTGTGTTTTCATTATATTTATTACTATGATCCTTTTTTCGACCGAGAAACCTTAACTAACTTAACCGACTTCAAATCTCTTTAAAATGTACCCCCGTCAATTACTGCGTAATCGTTCTTTCCCTCTTTATGTTGCTGGTCATTTAGTGTTTTTGTTGTTAATCTAAACAGCTAAAACTTGTGCAATATTCTTCCAAACTTATAATAAGTGACTACTTTCTGTTTCTCGCTCCAGTTCACTCTTAATTGTGGTGGACTGGATTATGCGTCAGACTATGCACAGGAGCGAGGAGACAGGAATACGTTAGATCGATAAGAGGACTCTAGAAGATCTGGATTTCGCGGATCATTTATAGTTAATGTCACACAAACTCGAAAACCTGAACGCGAAAACCAATAAGCTCGCTGAAGAGGCAGGCAGCGAAGACAGAAATTCAAGTGAACATACAGAAGACGAAGCTGATGAAGTTAATCAACAACAGTCAGCACCAATCACCATCAACGGGAGAGATTTAACATAGGTTACCCCCTTCACTTATCTAGGAAGCATCCTTTCAATCACAGGAAGTCGGAATGGATAAATATGTCAAAGCCAGAGTCGGAGAGGCAAGACACTCGTTCATCAACCTGAAACCCGTTTGGAAATCTTCTGCACTCCACCTCAGCATAAAGAACAAGATTCGGTTTTTCAACACAAATGTAAAGTCAGTCAGTTCTTCTAAATGCATCAAAAACCTGCAGCGTCTGTCACAAAAGGGATTTCTAACAGGTTTCAGACTTTTATCGACAGCTGCCACGTTCGCCGGCTCCACAATGAAGATCAAATGGCCAGCTAGCCAGCCAGAAAGACTGACTGGCAACAAACCAACCAAGAGCCTTTTGCTCAACAAATATGTAGGAGAAAATGTAGTTGGATAGGGCATACATTGAGGAGACCATCGAATGACATAGAACGCCATGCCCTCGAGTGGAGTCCCAATTGGAAGCGACGAGTGGGTTGTTCTGGGGTGACATGTAGGAGGTCGTGCGAAGAGGAGATAAGAGATTATGGGCAGTTGTGGACGCAGCTGGAGAAGACAGAAGAGAATAGAACAAAGTTGAGGTGTGTTGTTTAAGCCTTATGTTCCACTGGGAACCCAATGGAATAATAATAATACTGTCGTCACACTTTACCCATTGTCGGTCCCCTAGACTACTCTGTCTTCATACTGAACCTCTGTTAAGAGAATACAAAGTGTATGTACTATGTGTCTGTATATAGTTGAAAAGAAGCTTCGAAATAAAATAGGCACATTTTATACCATAAATTTTGTTCTTCTCGCCTTGATGAAGATAACCAAGAGAACAGGTTGTATAAATTGAGCAATCCGGGAAAAGGATCAACCACTACATTGCATTCATTTGCAAGTAATCACACAATAGGATGGGACAGTAGGTGAGAGTATTAAAATGTGATATAGTTAGGTCTAGAGCTACAGACAGAGAGGTTCATCACCGAACTTTTGCTTATCGAATCGACAGTAAGCATTTACAACACCTAGCCCGGATGTATATAAAATTGTATTACAGGGACAAGAGTGAGTAAGGCTATACAAAGCAAGTTATGTAAATACAGTACAGAGGAGCTGTGCAGTTAGTTACACAGTGTTCTGAAAGGTTATGGAAGTGCCTATGCAAGTCAATTATTAATATCAGCTGGTAACAAGACAAGTCAGGAAAAATAATGTATGAATTACGAAACTTAGTTAATCAGTTTAACATAATCTAAAAAGCATTAGGAGATGAACATCGCTCAGCTTTGATTACAATTAAAACGGCAAGCACTTGGAATGTTGTCCATAAGAGTAACACTTTCAGAATATGTATAAAGTATTTTTTTCTTAAGTTAGGAGATGAGTGCAGATGAGTTACATACAAAATTAGTCAACAAGTCAACCTTATTTCCACCTAAAGACTAAAAGATAATGTGTTCATTCGACAACTTGATGCTAAACGGGAACATATGTACTCCTAAGAGATTTCAAACTAAAGTGCTTCTTGGTCTTCATTGAATTTTTAAGTGGTTCCACAGCTGATATATACATATATATGCATGCCAAAATGGACGGAAAACTATAGAAATGTCTTGTGCCTCTGTTAGCTGATATCTATGAAAAAACAGTTACAAGACATCTTAAAAAATCAATTCTGACATCCATTTACAGGATATCGTGCATCTAATGAACGTAAATTGGCGGGTCACAAAGAATATTTCCAACAGCCTGTTGCAGACCTTTATCAACAACTGTCTTCTTCGCTCTATACTCAAGATCAGATGGCCAGAAAGAACAAGTACCAACAAGAAACTATGGGAACAAACAGAACTAGAACCAATCGCTCAACAAATATGCAGGAGAAAGTGGAGATGGATTAGACACTCGTTGAGGAGGCCGTTGGGTGACATCACGCGTTAGGCCAGTGCTCGAGTGGAACCCGAAAGGAAAGCGGTGAGTGAGACGTCCAAGGGTGACATGGAGGAGATCGTGTGAAGAGGAGTTGAAACAGTATGGACTAACATGGATGCAGGTGAAAAGTACAGCAGAAGACAGAATCAAGTGGAGACGTGCAGTTGAAGCCCTATGTTCCACTAGGAACCCAAGGGAATAATAATAATGAACGTAACGGAACAAGTGCTTCATTACCTTTCTAGAAGTGACCAATAAATATAAACTCCTGATGGGAGCAGACTCAAAAAAAAATTACAAAAATTCTCAAATATTTCCAGTGATGAAAGGATTTATCATCACAGCATACCTAGTCTAGAGTCATACCTAAAGTCTAGTTGGTTACGAATATGTGTAATTACAACCCAACTTGAAGACAACTGCACACCGAAATACCGACTAAAAACGGTTGTTTTTTGATCGTCAAGTTGACTTATAAAATTCATTCTGCACCAACATCAAAGACTAAACGAATGACACCAGTTGCTTAATACTTAGTGTCCACTCAAAGTATGCATTACAGTCCTGCAGAAGGTCAACTGAAGGTTCGAATAGCTCTGTGGCAACATCTCTGCTTACAGCACTGGCCAATCAGGATGCGAATCTCAGAACGGACATGAGTTTCTTCAAGATTGTAGATATGCCTTTCTGACGAGTGTCAACAAGTAAGAAACGTAGGTCGAGGGTTTCCTGCCGGTCACCTCCAGCCATCTAATGACAGAAGAGTATTGTGTAGACACCTCGCAGTACTGACAATCTGTATATTGATGAATATACTCACGTACACGGTTTTAGCACAGAGTAACAACAATGTACTTATTCATAACGGAAAAAGACCGAAAATGGTATAATCGCTGTGGGTATAAATGAGTTGTTATTATTATTATTTTATTGCTTTACGTTCCCAGTGGAACACAGGGCTTCAAGCTAGAGCTTTGAAGTTTCAGTAACAGTGGTGTTTGGTTTTACGGGATAGGGTTGCTAGCCTCGTGCCGAGCCTTCCCTCTTTACCAGTCTTATTACTGGCTGAGCGAAGTAAAGAAGTGCGGCAGTGGCCGAGGATCGAACCCCGAACCACCGCACGGGCATATATGAGAATATCGAATAAATGTTTAGTGACTGACACTTTTTAGTTCAGAATATCAATGAGCACACAAACTTAGACAAAGGCTTCAATTTGTTCAGGACTCATCACTTACTGTATACAAGAAAAAAATCATCGCATTCCAGATGATGACTTAGTTTCTCACTCTAGGTTTAAACAGGTCAGAATAAGTCTATTCAATAGTGCCTTCGAAATAAGAATGATAAAAATGCCCTAATTAGGTTGGCATAAGGAATTCAGTGGGGAAAAGAGACGTGATATCCAAATAACAGACAGCATTATATATATATATATATATATATGGACAGAAGTGTAGCGACAGTGTTGTCAGGATAATGGCATCACTCCTGAGTACTTTCCTTATCTTTAAATATAGCTAGTCAAAACAATTTCTTGCCAAATTCACATATGACAGCACTTCCAGTGTCTAGGTTCAAGAAGCAAGCCTACAATGTAGGAATATCCTATGGAAGGTTAACTTGATGTGTATGTGTATTTCACCTCCTTTAGTGAGTCTTTTAATAAAATCTTTTACAGAACCTTTTTCTGGTCTGCATGATAATTATATTGGCCATTGCTGTAGGAACTTGATTTTTTGTGCTCCAGTATGGCTAAGTAAAGGTGTTGTGAAAACCATGGCCACCTGGTCCAAAACGGCCACAAAGACAGCACTAAAAAATCCTTCTCTATCACCTAACAGGTACCAAATAAATTGCCAAGAACTTCGAGGTACCACATGCTCCAAACAGCAGTGGCTATCGCTATTTGCGTGAAACAACCAGTGCTTTGTATGCAAAAGAAGCAAGTTCAACCACTACTAGTGACCTGGCCAGCCTTCAGTGGAGACTATAAATTCACGAAATTGTATTATTATCTTTCTTAATTTTTCTGACATTCAGCTTATTTTATGTTGATGCTATTGAACTGTAATCTATTGATATTATTGTTGATTCGATGTTATTTAAGCAACATTGATGTTGTTCATAACACCAATTTATTCATTCACTATTATGGATGCATATAACTGTAGAACCTTATGATTAGGTTATCGAAAAGAATATTCTTTGTTCAGTTACCATTGTTTTGAAAAATTTTAATGCGTATTTTTAATCAATTTTAGAAATCCTAAATTTCAAATAAGAAGCGTCGAATGAGAACAGAAATTGAAGCACTGTGGTGGTGCGTAATGCTACAATTAAAGTCTTCTTTTTGTTATGGTACTGAGTGACACAGTACTGTTATTAGCGTTATTCACCTACAGGAAGTATTTCGTTATTCTGTAGCAGATTGTGCTGCCTATGGAACTATACAGTAAATAATTTTAACCTGTTGGTTTGATCACATCAATTCCCAGACTATATTATTCATTCATTATTTCAGCTGATCGTCTTATCACAAATTTTGTTTTTCACTTTTTCAATCATTTGCATTCCGAGTGAAACATACGCCTATAAACTTTGAATATTCATTGGTGGTGGTGGCGGTGTCGCTGACCCCTCCCCCCTGTCCTTCTTGCTCACCATCAGCCAGTACACTAGACAAGGTTTACAGCAGTGCTTTCGCCTGGAACCGAACCCGGGTTACATGTGTGGTTGGTGAGCATCCCACCGCTGAATCGCCGATACAAAAAAGGCCGGGCAGTTATCCACCTCAACGTTGCCTAACTTCGTTGATCGGTTGTATGGTCACCGGGAAAGTTTTCATATACTTAGTAAGATTCTATACGATCAGTGATTTCCTGAAGCCTATTACTCAGATAATACTGAGAATATTAATTTGATCAATTATTCAGCACCCATGCCCTTCTTATCCCATCAAACTCGAGAATGCGGTGTGAGTATTTTATTTTAAAAACTTAGCCTTATTCAATAGACAGATGCAGGCTCGTGAGGCTTTGTGTGTCGGTGACACAGTGGTTAGGACTCTCGCCGACCATGCACATGGTCCAGGGTTCGATCCCCTGCCGACGCACACTCGATATCTATGGTCGGCCTGCAAAATTTGGGCTACCGATTTCACATGCTGAAAATTCCATATATGTACCAAAAAAATACGATGTGGAATCAAGCTGTAACCAAAAAAGAAAGAAAGAAAAATATTTGTGTAAAAGTTAAAAATACTTTCTATTTCTCTGTACCTTTCAAAGAGGATAGAGCACTCTCTCACTCGATATACTTCTATGACCTAATAAGATCAACAGTAAATTGATAATTATATATATATGAGAGAAGGTTATCGAAGAATTTAGTTGATCTGTGTCATGAACAGCTATCACGCACTTAAGTGAAAAGTGAGTAGCTATGGCTTAGCAAGAATATGTAGCCTAACTGAAGCCTAACGTTTAAATTTCACGTAATCTGATCAATGCAACTGACTAAACATGCATATATATATGTGCGTGCATAGGTCATCCGAATGGAAGTGGTTATAACAGGTAGAAGATATCGATAATCATGTGAATAGTATTAAAAATTTATTACTGTTATATGATTCTTCGACAATGAGTAATTGTTAATTGGAATCTAATTTAATCTAATCTTTTCTGCTTCTTCTTCAAATATCAAGAACTTACCGATTGATAATTGTGTACAATGTCCGAAAATTGCATAGATCAAAGGACCTAGGAATCCGACGTATAAGCCGTAGACAGGCGGTAA
Organism: Trichobilharzia szidati; assembly: GCA_944472155.2. NCBI lineage: Eukaryota > Metazoa > Platyhelminthes > Trematoda > Strigeidida > Schistosomatidae > Trichobilharzia > Trichobilharzia szidati. The sequence continues at coordinate 36,899,254 of OX235279.1, forward strand.
ACCAGCAAGTAAAGAATACGCCATGCCTAAAGTTAAAGATAGGAAAACTGCTTAACATTTTATCAATATTAATAATAATAATAATAATACTGGAAGCACCGAAATTCCTACCAACCGCTTAACATTTCCAGCAAAACCCCCCTTAATAATGTGTGCCAACTAGCACGAAACCTAGGTCCAAGGCTTTCAGCCGATTGCCTCCAACTATCTAATATCATCAAATCAATGTGCATCATGATGGTCAGCTACCTAGAATGGTGGCCACATTGCAAACCTGACTGACTGATAGAATTCAGTCTGCACTAAAGAAGGGACTAGACACGTCACACTAGTTACTAGTGTCCAATCAAAATACTCACTACAATCCTGTAGGAGGTCAATCACGAGCCCGAATAGCTCAGTGGTAGCGTTTCTGACTGCAATACTCATTGGGTGACGCGGGTTGGAATCTCAGAAGGGACATAATCTGTTCCTTCAATGTTGCAAATACGCCTTGCTAACTGGTGAGTGCCAACTAGCACGAAACCTAGGTCCAAGGCTTCCTGCCGATTGCCTCCAACTATCTAATATCATCAAGTGTGAAACACTGTCCAATGTCCTTTTGTTTCGTATTACAAATATCACTCTGAAAATGTTGAAAATTTTCGAAATATTCTGATACATTTTCGGCGATATTCGTCGGAGAGAATAAGGCCTACACTACGTCACTGGTTAGATTTCTAGCTTCAGTCAACGTCCTACATTCAACAGACGAAAAATTATATACCAGATTTTTCCAGCGGTACACTGTTAAGGCAAAAACATGTCACATTAAGAAAGACAGACTTATTATCTTTATTAGTTCAGCTGCTCAGACAACATCTTTCGTTTACCAGGCTAAGAGTCACACTCATCGAACCTGACACCTACTGGGTTAAGACCCAGGAGCTTGAGGCAATGAGTCGCATCTCAACAGAACGTTAAAATTATGTTCCAAATACAGACCGTTGTATATAGTCATATTGTGATAGTCACACGGTTCCCTAGAATTAGTTTTTAAAATCTGCACACTTCTCATTTCTTTGAAGTTCACTTACACAGCACTCATCGTTGAGATCAACAATCAAAAATATGAATTAAAATTGTGTTGTCATGGTGAAAGACAACAGCTGTAGGAGGGAATGTTTTCACAGGTATATAAGATGAGAAACCATCTGTGTATACCTAGTGCAGTGTTTCTCTGGTTTGTGGATAAGATGTTTATATTCTACAAAAGAAAGGCACTAAAAGTGTATTTCGAATAATGAATAATTTGAAAATAACGTAATCTGAACGGCCTACATAGATGTAGCCTGCAACCACAAACTCAGACAACAGACAGTCGACACTGATGGAAATAGTAAAGTCACAAGAATACTACATACCATTAAAGTATATCATCAGCCCGGCAGACCTATCTATGGATAATACTACAGTCCAAAATCTAAACTGTAAGTTCCGCGTACATGTAGTAAACCATGAAGTTAGATAAGTGTCTAACAGCCTTGAATCATATTCACATATAGCTACATTTACCTAAGTTGAATTCATACTGATACAGTGAGGAATTGTTCACTTCAAAGCTTGGTTTCCCTTCTAGATTGTCAGTGCCTACCCTACTGACCTCTAATGAGCAGGCTTTCAGATTTCAACTAAATAATGTGCTTCAGCCTACTGAAAGTCATTCCATCCCTAGTGAAAACTGTGGAATGTATATAAATTTGGCTATCTAAATGATGATTTCGCGGATGACTTATGTTTGATGTCACACAAAATTGAAGACTTACAAGCGAAAACCGACAAACTGGTCGAGGAAGCAGCAAAGACAGGGCTGCAGGTGAACATAGACAAGACGGAGGTTATCAAAATAACCAACCAACAACAACAACAGCAGCAGCAGTAACATCCAGTGCCAATCAACATCAACGGAAGGGATTTGAAAGAGGTTACTTCATTCACTTATCTAGGGAGCATTGTCTCAACTACAGGAGGAACGGACGAGGATGTCAAATCGAGAATCGGGAAGGCGAGAAACACATTCATCAACCTGAAACCAATCTGGAAATCTTCGTCACTCACTCAGCATCAACAACAAAACGTCAAGTCAGTCAGTTCTTCTATACGGATCAGAAACTTGGCGGGTCACCAAGAATATTTCCAACAGCCTGTTTCAGACCTTTATCAACAGCTGTCTTCGTTCTGTACTCAAGATCAGATGGCCGGAAAGAACCACTAACAAGAAATTATGGGAACAAACAAAACAAGAACTAATTGCTCAACAAATATGTAGGAGAAAGTGGAGATGGATTGGACACTCGCTGAGGAGGAGGCCGCTAACTGGCATTGCGCATCAAGCCAGTGCTCCAGTGGAACCCGAAAGGGAAGCGGCGAGTGGGATGTCCAAGGGTGACATGGAGGAGGTCGTGTGAAGAGGAGTTGAAACATTATGGACTAACATGGATGCAGGTGAAAAGTATATCAGAAGACAGAAGCAAGTGGAGACGTGCATTTGAAGCCCTATGTTCCACTAGGAACCCAAGGGAACAATAATAATAATAAATGATAAATACCAGTGTCGACGTTGTTCGGACTCAGTTACCCAGTTCTGTTATATGTCAAGGATATAAGCTAAATAACTATTCTGCGACCGCTAATGATACTAGCCAATTTTTTTTTATTCCTTTACGTTCCCAGTGGAACATAGGGCTTCAGGCTTGAAGTTAAGGTAGCAGTGGTGTTTGTTTTTACGGGATAGGGTTGCTAGCCACATGCCCAACCTTCCCTCTGTGCCAGTCTTATTACTGGCTTAGCGAGGCAAAGGAGTGCGTCGGTGGCCAGGCATCGAACCCCGGACCACATGTGTAGTAGGCAAGCATTCTACCGATGTGCCACTAATGCTACTACCCAATTGCCTTGGCTGAATTAGGTGGAACAGGATCCGGACACTCGTTAACTGCCCTGAAAGCCAAGTGCTTCATACAAGACGCAGGCAACTTGCTTTATTGACACTATAAACTCCTGAAGTTACAAAGTAGGAATAAAGAAGCTAAGGAAAACGGCACTCTTAGATCGAACACCAAGAAGATGAGGCTATTAATCTGTCAGAAAACGTCTCTGCACAGTCATGTTTATTTGCATATATCAGTGCAACTTCTGATTGCATCGTCCTATGCAGGCAGTACCGTATGCAATGAAACATATTACAAGTCGTTCACAGCTTTGTGTTGGAACACTTTTCGCATTCTGAATGGAACAAAGGACTTCAAACCTTTTTGAATTTTTATCCAAGTGGTGCAGCTAGTCTCACTACAAATCCCCCTGCTTTTCCGCGCTTACTAGCAACTAGTAAACTAGGCGAGGTGTACGAGTGAGAAGACATGGAATCGAACCCGAACCTGCAGTGTGACTAGGGAGCATCTTGCCACGATACTACCAGAGCATAATTTAGCAGAAATCAACAAACAGTTATACACCTATCGATTAGTAGATTTGTTTGCGCACACACATGATAAGCACAAGAGTCTACTTCAGATTATCAAGTAGGGTTTCAGAAGTTATTTTGTTCGCTGATCATCAGTAATGAACAGAAAATCAGACACTTCAACTGTACAAGCAGCTGCTTCCTAATTTTGATAATATTCTCACTGTGATTAGTAATATTTACGCACCTATTGTAATTTGAATAAGTATGCATGAGATGACTACATTTGATGGACTTATATAATGGCTTCTGTGAAATTCACACAACACCTTGAGGAGATTAGTCCAGTTGAACAATATTTCTCTGATGAGTATTACTCTCTTTGGCTTCTACTAATAAAGTGAACATGCAGGCCTACCTAGTGAAGAAGGGAAAAGCTATGATTCCAAACTTATGGTGTACATGAGCCTCAGACCAATTCGGATGGATCTAATGACGTATCAAACAGTTTCTGTCGCTGAAAACCATGTGAACGTAGCTTCTAATACAGCTCCACTGCCTTGTAAATCAGAATCCAGGTGAAAAAGCTGAAGGAGTAACCCCTTAAGACAACTGCCTACTTCGGTCAGTGTCCTAACCCTCGCACAAACTATGAGATTTTGTGTGACGAGTCGCTTGGTGTCCATAATTTATAAGTAGAACGACTATAAGCGACTGGTAACATTAGAGTGAACTTAGCTCACCAGTAAGGCATATAGTCTTTGGTGTGAAACTGCCTATCTGAATATAAACACCGACCAGTCGTTTGTAATTGATTTTATAGACCTTCGTGATCACTTGGAGCCAGGAGAACTTGGACTTAACAACAACTGAATACCAACTTAACAGATTTGTCAAAATCTGAGTACTGATACAATCCATAGTTCGAATTAAGAATAATGGCTTTTACTGAACATTCAAGAGCTTACAGTCTAAAGTGTAATATACTCAAGACTAGTGAATGGTTCCACCTAACTGTATCATTTTCAACTTGATTTATGCTAATAAATGTATCTCCAGTATTCAAATGTTCCAGCTTCGAAATTATCCAAGTATATAGCTAATGTATGATGGTCCTGATACCACCGAAAGAGTTGCTTCCAAATGCTGAGATAAATGTACTCCAACAAAGGCAATTGTATACACTTATTTCCTGCACAACATACAGTTAGCTGTAGACACAGCTGTGAAAGCTGTTAATAAGCTATAACCTAAAGTTAGTAAAAGCCATTGGATCTCTATCGCCTCATCCGAACTGATTGACGAAAGAACACTGATACCAGCGAGCTCCGATTATGATGAGGAGCGAAAGGTACTTAAACAAAAACTAACAAAAAGTCTTCGCAAGGACCGTGAACAGTGGTGGCCGACAAAAGCGAAAGAGATGGAAAAGGCATCGGCGATTGACAACACCAGAAAACTATTCAGGCTTATCAGGGAAACAGGTGGCAAAAGGCAAATGATAAGTGAAACAATCTCTGAGAAAAATGGCACCATAATAAGCTACCAAGATAGACGTCTGGAGCGCTGGAAAGAACACTATGAGGAGCAGTTTAATTGGCCCACAGCCACACTTAACCTGCCGAACATCCAACACCTCCCTGAATGGGAGGTGTTACTAAAGCTGTCACTAATCTGAAGCAAGGCAAAGCAGCGGGACCTGATGGGATGACTCCAGAGGTATTTAAGTACGGTGGAGACAGTTTACTGTCTGCATTAACTGAGGTTCTAGGCAGCGTCTGGGAATCAGAGGAAGTCCCATCGGGTTGGTGTAAGTCACTGATCATCCCGATATACAAGAAGGGAGACAAGTCTTCTTGTGATAATCACAGAGGGATTAGCTTGACTAATATAGTATCTAAAATCCAAGGCTCAATAATACTGTGGTCGGGAGGCACAAACACGAGAAAACCAGGCAGGTTTTAGGCCAGGTAGAAGATGTATTGACCATATCTTCACCCTTCGACAGATTCTAGAACATAGGCATTCCTACCGGCGTACGACAATCATTATATTTCTTGACCTAAAGGCAGCATTCGATTCTGTCGACCGGGAGGTTCTCTGGCGATGCTTGGCTATAAAGGGAATGCCGAGAAAATACATTTCACTGATTAAGGCACTCTATTCGTACTCATGTAGCCAGGTGAAGGCTTACGGCGAGTTGTCATCTGAAGTGGCGACGACTAGTGGCGTCCGTCAAGGATGCCCATTATCCCCATTCCTATTCAACTTCATCGTAGATGTACTAATGGACATAACCCTAACTCACTTCAGAGACTCAGGGATTGACTTGCTACCAGGGAATAATCTCGTCGACTTAGAATATGCAGACGAAATAGTCCTTCTGGGCGAGGACGTTGACAAAATGCAGTTTTCTGAACACCTTGAACTGCAATCTACGAATGTTTGGCATGCGATTCGCTCCCGTCAAATGCAAGATGATGTTACAGGACTGGACTACACTGACTCCTAGATTGGGAATAGGAAGTGAAGTGGTGGAGCACGTTGACCGCTTCACTTACTTGGGAAGTACCATCAGCCAACGCCAGACGGGTTGATATCCGACGAAATCTCAGCACGGATACAGAGGGCTAGTTCCGCATATGCCAGTTTACGCCGTCTCTGTCGTAGACGTGATATCCGACTATCGACCAAAGGGCGGGTGTACTGCTCAGCAGTCTGCTCTGTCCTCCTTTATGGCTGTGAGACCTGGCCATTGAGGTTGGAAGACATGAAAAGATTAGCTGTCTTCGGTCATAGGTGTCTGCGTTCTATCTCCCGCGTGAAGTGGTATAATAAGGTGAGCAATATTGACGTTAGGCGTCGAGTGCTAGGTAAGGAGGCGAAATCAATCGACGAGGCTGCAAATTACTTCGACTGAGATGGTTAGGACATGTGCTACGTATGCCTAGTCATCGCCTTCCTCAACTGACGGGCAATGTTAGCTGACATAGGGTCAGGCTGGAAAAGAGCTAGTGGTGGTCAAACAAAAACATGGCACCAGTCAATGAAATCTACAACAGTTAGTCTAAGCCACGTAGGAAGGTGTAGACTTCCTAGTTGGGGTCTTCGGGAAAGTAAAAACCAATGTCTGGAAACAATTGGTGATATGGCTCAAAATCGTTCTCAATGGCTGGTGCAGATGCATCCACTCCTTGTGACTTATGATTTTCAATGAAACTGTTTTGTTCTTCGTTATTACTATTCCTTTGTCTCACACCTCTGTTTACTGGCTATATATTATGCATTTCTCCTACTTTTTTCTCTTGCTTTGTGTGCTACATGGAAGGAGTGTGGCGACTTGAACTGCCGCACATATGTGCAAAGTTCTATGTCGAAAACAGACAGCATTCCAAATGATCTAGTGACATCAAAACTACATGAAAAATGAACTCCTTCTATTGATAATCATAAGAAAAACGTCAGTGAACAGTGGTTTCTTTTGAATTCTCAACTATCCTTTATCTTGGCTTGCCAAACTGTATTCATGAGTTGTGGTAGTGCAGTATCACAGCCTAATATCTTCTTTGTAAGTCAAAAACGGAAGAACAATCAACACATCAATAAACGGAATTAGTCTTAAAACACCTGACTTCAAAGGTCATGATATTACGCGAATGGTACATAAACATTTCAGTACAGCATTCACCAGGACAGACATATCCGGCAGCAAAACTAGTCTTATTACACCGAACATCCAGCCGTCGAAAATCAACAAGCTACCCCTAATATGTTACATTCAGCTGTGTATATCAGTTCATATGTAATTGTGGGGGCAATAACATAGGGAAAAAGATTGTTTGAACATATACCAAAGAGCCTAGTTCAAACTCGTCAACTACCTAACACCCCACCGACACACGACGCTAATTAGATGCACTATGAGCTTTCCAAATGATAACGAAATACAAAAAACATGCCAAATCTCATCTGAAGTTATCACAACAAAACGACTGACACCTGACCTTTGCATTTAAAAAGAGTACCTCGTTGAACTACAATTACTTTGGTTGGTAACTCTCATCTTAATTAACTCCTTGCCTTGTGATTTCATCACTGTGTCCCCCCTTTTCTAGCTAGACTTCCATTTGGCTTAATTTTGACCCTTCAAATTCCAGTAACTGCATTATATCAACATCTCTCCATTCAACTTTGTACATACCAGGTTTTGATTTCCCCATCTCTTATGAGCTGTAATCATTGTATTCATCTGTTAATTCCGAATCAACGTTTTCTTCCTCTCAGTTCAAACTCATAAAGGGGAATTCCTCTATGAAGTCCTTACAGAACTTGCAAACAGACAAAATCCTAAGCTAACAGACCAAGCAAACTATCTATCCGTATATATATGAGAGTCATTGCAATACAGGTGATGTATAAGACTGACAATATATGTTGAGCTAACCACTTTGCATACAGCGTTTTAGATAGACAATCAAACCAAGTGTGTCAATAATAGGTAGTAGGATGCAACTAAAATGTTTTGTAATTTAAGATGAATGCTAGCTAACATATTTACCATAGTTTAATATATGAATAAATATTAACAATAGCACTAGAAGTTTTCACTGTTTTGTAGTTTCTATGATAATGAACAAACAGTGTGCAGATATGCGCATCATAAGCAACACTATCTACTGGTTTCGAATGCAGACGCTTGAAACAAACAGCTGGAATAGGCATAAAGACGATAGTAACATACACTAGATACTAAAAAGCAAAGCTCGATGAGTTGTTAAATATGTAGCCTAACTTCCTTAGAACATCATTTTTCTTGGAGTGGGATTCAAATTTCGACGATTCGAACACTACACAAACTGAACATATATAAGAGCAAACAGGATTCAATTCTTTTTCTGACCAGTGAGTACAAGTTATAAAAACAGAATATGAATAAATAGTAATCATACAAATAATAGATGACACTTGCCTTGTGGGATATTCAGAATACCTATGGTTAAACCACCAGAAACATCCTTTAAAAAATCTGATCGCCAGTTATAATTCAGCAGTGTATTAATACACGGAAAGACAGTCAATAGACAGTATAACGAGTACGATTTGTATTGTTGTCGGCTACAACAAAACAATGACTTGAAACAATTTCTCCGTCTGTTTTTAGTACTTCTGCCATCACCATCCGCATCACCATCACCACCACCGTTATCATTCTTAGACATTAAAGAATCCCAATCTGCAATCGGTCGATTAAATGTAATACGTCCGAGGTGAGCATTTGTGACAAATTTACTCTCAGATATATTATCCTGATTCTCATCAATTGGTGCAGCGAATCTCGGCCTAGGATAAACATCCACTTCACCATCAACTGTGAAGTAATTTGACATCTGTATATATATATATATATATATATATATGTATATATTTTTTTTCAACTAGTCGACTACTATAATGTGTGCTATCATACTTAAAAACTATCTTTTTATAATAATTGACTAATTTTGCAATAAAAGTGGACGAACACATAACCTGAATCATGATTCGCGAGTAACTAAATAATCCAATCATAAATGCTGTGTGCACAAACACGTACGCGCGCACGCACACACACACACAAATAAACGAACGAAACACTTCACACTACAAGTTCATTATACGCACTTGTTGAACACTTCTAAAAGATTACATAAATAATACATGAGCAATGTGCGATAAAAAATTCAATACTTAGTTAGAAAAAAAAGGAAACACACAAAACCGAAGCACAAAATATTTTAGGCAAAATAGATTTTTTTTGGTGGAGAAAGAGAGAATGATACACAGGAAAAGTTTGAATTTGCCAACAACAAGAGAGAGAGAGAGAGAAAATGGAGTCAATTTACATGGGTGTGTGTGTGTGTGTCTAAAGAACGATAACCAATTTCCGTTCACTCTTTCTTTCTTTCTTTTGTTTGTTTGTTTATATCCTCTCTAGAAGAAAAATCATCAACACTGTGTAATCATCGTTATCATCAGTATAATCAACATCATCGTCGAGACCGTTAACTACTATGTATATATGTATATGAATATTCACAAAAACTGGATTTATTTTCATTCATCTGTTGTTAATACAGGAATATGTATATGTATATGTATCTTTATATAAATATAAATATTTGAATGTGTATATATTCAACCACTGATATCACTGGACTAATTAATACACAACAGAAAAAGGATAACAGTGGGGCTTGTGCAGGTAAAACACACACACATCGTTTATACATATAAATCGGTTAAAGTTGTCGCTTATTTTTATTTTATTTTTATTTATTTATTATTTTTTTATGAAACACTGAAAAAGTAAATAAAAATGTTTATATAATATAATTAATAGCTACAACTTTAAAGCATCTGAAAGTAGAAAAGAAACATCTCTTTCACTGATTCGATTTGAGGACATTGGAGTAGTAGTAGTAGTATTGGATAAACTGATATCTGTGACAGGTGAATTCCAATTGCCCAGGACTTTGAAAACATTTTCATTCTCTGTCATACCGTCAAGACTGGAGCATGGTATTGAACCAGTGGACTTTGACTTCCTGTTTCGGGGACCGCCAGCACCAACACCAACACGAGTAGTCTCGTCCTCATCATCAATTTGATCAACATTCTCAGACGACTCGCAACCAGTTACATTTCGCTCCATTTGTAATTTCTCCGATGCCCGGCGCAGTATACCCTCTTCAATAGTGCCTTCGGCGACTAGCCGTATGACATGAACAGGACTGAAAACAAAAAGCACAATTGCTTGTTAGGACATAAGTTCTTCCTAATAAAGAAAATTTAACAACATTTCAATCAGCTGAACTACATTTTTCAATAAGAGAAAAAGATATAAAATGCTAAGATATGTTAACTACTGATTGATAATTTTAATGCGCAGTTTAAAATTGTAAAATGCATATACACAAACTAAAAGTAGCATTCCATAAATTAGCTATTCCTGCATAAAACTACACATACGAAATATACATACTGGCGATTTACTGACATGTTCATGATCTCTTCACAACATGACTCCATATTACAGACAATCCAATCATTCGGTGATCAAGTTCAAACAATACCTTAAAACCTTCTTCTGGACTAGAGTGTGTGACTGACAGACTGACTATGTGTCATACACGAAGGAGAACCATTATTTTCTCCCAAAATATTGACATCATCTATAGAAAAATAATTAAATCACTATATTCCTAAAATTAAACTTAATATACTAATTTTTCAAAACCACAGAATACAAAGAAGTAGCAATAGGTGGTAAAAACTAAGGTAACAGAACAGTAAAGCACACAATAACTTACTTTTTCTGGCCTAGCCGATGACAACGATCCTCAGCTTGTCTATCGTTATATGGATTGAAGTCAATATCGTGGATAATTACAGTATCTGCACCTGTCAAATTGATGCCTAGTCCACCGGCACGTGTAGATAGCAGAAAAACTTCAATGGATGAGCTGAAAAGTAAAAGTAGTCATAATAAAGGTCGCATATGTCAGTGGCCTAACAAATAAATAAATAAATAAGGTACGACCTTCGAATAATTACGAAACCTCTCTTATAGGATGCGTTTTGACTGACATGCTAAATGCAGTGAGTCATCGGTTCAGAGGTAAAATACCCACACCAGTCACGCAAATGGTCCCAACGCACTCCTACACTTCGCCTAACCAGAAAAAGATCGAACCTTGAAGGCCTGTGTTCCACTGCGAATGCAAAGAAATTTTAGAAAAGATAACACGATACGCTGACCATCAATGTTTCGTTCCAACCTCACATAAATTGAAAATTATAGTGGTACTATGAACAATTCAATCATTTCATTAGATCTTATCCACAGGACACCTCCAGATGTGAGAAACTTGTCAAAGAAGGAATGAAACATGGAAAGGCCAACGTTAGATTACGGATGTATGCTACTCCACCAACAAATAAAACATTAAAAAAAATCCATGGATATTTACTCACAGCAAAAAGCCTACATTACTGAGTACTTTTTAAATCTCTTCTTCCGTAAATACAGTAAAATTTGAAAACATTTTCCTATACTGATACATGAATAACTGATGAAATACAAGAGTAAACTAATAAATGAGGACAGATTAGAAAGTAAAGCAAAGACCTTACCTATTAAAACGATCGATTAGGGTTTGTCTTTCAGCGACAGGGGTTGCTCCATCCAATCGTATATAACGTCTGTTTGTTGTTCTCAAAAACTCTTCTAATATATCCAGCATAATAACAAATTGGCTAAATATTAAAATACGATGTCCTTCAGAGATCAATTTAGGCAGGTTATTATTCAACCATTCGATCTTTCCAGATCCAGAAATTATTGACTCTGTAGGCAGAGCATAAGGAGATAATACCTGGAGCAAAAAATATGTTTTGTGTTATATAACATGGAAATAAACAACTATCGGATATTGATGATAGGGCCAGAAGTGAAGACACCTAGATTAATTAATAACAAAAGAAGAGAAACAGTTCACTACGCTACTTAATTCTTATTAAGTAGCAGTAGATAAGGTTGCACAAATTTCATCCCGACACGATATTTCGTAGACGTGTGTATTCAAGTAACTTTAAGGCAACCGCAGAATTTCTGAATCTCTCCGAGAACGTGGATGAACAACGAATGATTCACTGGTTAAACAACTAATCAAGGCATTATTAGCAAAACTGTGCTCTGTATTTACTAGTGATATGAAAAGTGTTTACAACTTTCGTTGTCTATGTACTCTTGAAGATCCTTACATATATCAAACTTTAAGAACAGTGAAAAGATTCATCACACGGATAGAGATCACATATATGCCCTGAACTGAATATATGTCGTGTAACAAGATGGAAACGCAACTTTGACACTGAAATGTGAAATTAGTGTCAATACATAAGACACACAAAATGTAGTAAGTACCAAAACTTTTACCACTTTTGAAATTCTGAAAAAGTAAATTGGTGGATGGTGACTAGCAGTGGAATCCAGGATGTGCGTTTCGTCCTACTTGGGACTCGTCTTCTGGATGTGCCTCCACTCCCCAGTGAGTGATGGTGTCCCCACTGAGGCCCGAACTAAGTACTACTACAGGTGCACCCCAGACTCTACTGCTAGTCATCGGTCACCAATTCATTTCAAGTTAAATAATCAGACACCGTCGAAGCATCTGCATAAAGAGCCGATATGTCAACCTAAGGCCAAACACTTCGGTTCAGTCGATCAACGGGAAAGTTCAAAGTGAGTTAAACACAATCAGAAAGTATTTACTTGTATATACATCAAACATACTACTGAAATTGTAATACTACTACTGCAACCTGTAGGTGTATAAGTGTATAAGTAATTGCAGAGACTATGCTTGTAATGAAGTTGGCGAAGAAATGTATCCGAAAAATTATCAGAAACTGGCGTTCATTCAGTACGGAGTAGTGAAGAAATAGGAGAAATAAAATAGATAAGTAATGATGGAGATGGTGTTAACCTAATGGTACTGAGTGGTATTGATTTTAAAAAAAATAAGACACAACAATTCGACTTTCGCAAAAAAATCAACCAGATATGGCACAAATATTAAGGTAGACAGTAGTCAAAATGTGCTTCCTTAGGAATCGACTCACTTTTATGCAGACAGCGATCAACGATGATATAAAGAGTATCATAATTTAACAAAGTAAATAAATAAAGTGGGGATTAACAATATATTTTCAAATATACCTCATAAAATTGGCAGAGTTTGTGAACTTGATGATCGCTCATTGTCAAAAGGTCTTCATATATGAGATTAGGATCAGCATTGGAGAAACTTGGATCTAGATGTAAAGACTCAGCAATATCCCGTAAATTTGAGTCAGTGTATGCTAATCCGGAGAAAAGAGTTAAGTGATTTGCTGCCTTGCGTAATACCATAACCATATTACATGGGGACTGAGGGGATTCTGAAGCTGCTTTGGAGGGAACTGGGAATGATTTTGTGCCATTCACTAAAACAATAAAAGTATACAAAATGAGGTGAAAGTAATCTGATGCCATCAAGCACACAAAACAAACTATAATCGTTTTGGAACTCAAAACATACACTGATGTGATGCAAAAAATAAGCTATGTAATTACAATTAGGAAACATGAACACAACCAGAAATGCAATCGTAGCTTGGATTCATGAGACCAAGTATGATTCGAAATGCTTGACAGCACATGTCAACCATGACTTTATTATCCACAGAAGTATACTGATGAATTATGTACAAACTTCTATTACTTACTGAAACAATATCCAAGTAATCTGGTGAGGCATAACAAATTGATTACCTGATATGCACATAAACTGCTTCCCCATGGATATTCAGAGGTACGGCTAAATTGGATTTTACACTTAACTTCCAAAGCCAGTGAGCTGAACGACTAGGCAGAATAGTCAGTCTCGTCACACGATAAGTGTGGACTATAGTTAGGCACATGGGGATATTATTCCGGGAAAATGGGTTTTACACCCCTAACTTATATGATGGACTTTCTTTCCTAAAGATATACATAGCAGGAATTTCCACATTACTGAGAATACTTCATTCAGTCCAATGAAACTGGAGGAAGAATTTCAAATAAAAAACGCAAGAAGGGGAGGGGTGTTAAATTTATCTATATTTTTACACACATTATCTATTTATTTACCAAGTACGTGGTTTCGTTATGTTACCTGGTGAGACTAAACTCTGTTGTGATGGAGTGAAGGGGTTCGAACCCTGGACCTTTCGGTTGCAAAGCCAACGTATAGACCATTCAGCCACTGAGACCTGATCAAATGGCCCGTGAAATCCCAATTCTGCTGATTCGCCATGTGTAGAGCAACCGCCAGCCAATGTCATCGGCGAGTAACTGCCAACTTACTTAACTCGATGCATCTTTGCAGATCAAGACTTCACCCTAGAACTCCAGATAAAGGTATTCTGCACGGTTAATCAACCCATCCTACATGAAAGGGAACTTAAGTAACTATTGAAAGTTAAAAGGTGTAACATTTTAGGAAGGAAACAACGAAAAAAAATTGGTTGGGTCTCACAAAATTACGTACCCAGTCAATCAATGTTTCAGCGTATATCTTCACTCTTACTACTTGTAAGTAATTTACTGAAGTTATATAAAATTTAAACCTGGACAATTTTTGTTATATGGCAACAAGATATAAGAGTTACAGGTGGCAGCATTACAAACCAGACGGTAAGTAAAGAAGTGAAAACTCTTGTCAGTTTACGTGAACGGAAAAATAATCCTTGTTCTATTACAATTTGATTATGAATCAATATCAGTTAGAGAGATCATTGAAAACCAGGCAGCAATGGACATCCACTTCGTCTTAGTACGCGATCCTCCAGCACTGAGCATCTACAACTCAACCAGGGAATGAACCCAGAACCTTGATGTTACGAGACCGAGCTAGCCGACTATTCACAGTCGCCTTTGACCGGAATTTAATGAACTCAATGAACTTCGACAATGCGTGATGCACCGCTACGTTTAAATCAATGCCTTCGTTGAGCACCCACTTCACCAATTTACATCACAACTTCAGCACTGATGAAGAGTCGCAAACCAGGACGAAACACATGCGGATGTGTGTGCGTAGTATTCAATGATCACTAAGTGATATTAGTTCGTGATGAAATCAAACAATTTGTGCTTTCTAGTTCAAATGAATACAATACACTGAGACAAAACAAAAGGCTGAAATTCACCTGTAGTAGTAGTAGTAGTTGTTGTTGTTGTTGTTGTGGGTGAATGATTATCGAAACGAGGTTTTTTCTTCAAAGTATGATCACTAACATCTGGATTAGCATTTTCATCACCATCTTCACATGCATTTTTCAATAGTAGGGATGTATCTTGACCATTGCTTGTATCTTTAGCAGAAATTCGCTGAGAACGGAATCGTTTAACCAGATCATAGTAATGATTCGTTTGGGATTTTGTCATAGGCACTAAAACCACTTCAGTGGTCTTCGGAGGAAGTTGACTAAGAACCTAGGAAGCAGGAAAATGTGAAACAAGGGAAACACTGAAAGTACTAATAAACATTCACGCATAAAACTTAGACCAAAAGGCAGTAATTACAATATTATTATTATTATAATAATGCGGAGCAAGCGGTTTTGTATCACGATGGAACACGAAGCAATGGGAAAGCTTATCATACAATAGAGTTTCTGACAATTGGTCAATATCCTTATTTTAAATAACGCCTCCTACCACCTAAGGGATCATGAAAGATCAAGCAGAAAACTACTAGGACAATAAATTCAGAACTCCACATGTAGCTGTAAAAACAAAATAAGCAATCCATGATGAACTAACTGTAAGGTGATCATCAGTAAGCATTTATAGACAAAAAAACACATTGAAACTACACTAACCTGTGACTTCAATCGTCGTAAACAAAACGGCTGAAGTAGATTTTTCGCTTGAATTAGACGCTCTTGTTCAAAAGTGCTTCGCACAACAACACTACTATTATCAGCTGCTTGTTCATTATCCCGAGAATTCATAGGCTTCTATAAAGAAAAAATTACAATTACAATGGAAAAGGAGAAAAAGCAATTCAGTAGAAATGAATAAATATTTTTCATAATAAAGAGGTAGCATATTTGATATAAAACTATATGCATTCCTTATCTTCAAGAATGATAAGAATATGCGCCAGTGTGAGTGATACAATGGATGATGAATTTGAAGCAGAAACCTGGAAGAATATAAAAACGGTGCCTAAGAAATTGCTATTCATTAGCGCTGAATTTGAGGCTGAAATTCTGAAAGAAAAAAAAACAGTTTATCCAGATTGCTTGAGAAAAACTTTCTTATCTGTGTCTGGTGAACTCAGGCTATGCACCTCCACTTAAGTATTTTTTTCAAAGATTATCTAAAAGGGGTGTTAGGTCTCGGTATTTGTGCATGACGAAAGCACTGGTGATTCATCAAAATAACTCCGAACTCCGTGTTCAGTCTCGTATTATAACATGGTCCTCCTAATCTCTTTCTTAATCGCTCACTTATATTCTCAAATATTTAAGAGGAGGGGGTCTCTACGCGCGGACCGGACTGTCACATGGCCACCATTCACAGGCGCTATCCCGCTACCGCACCACGCGGGGACTTTTGCCTGCTGGGTTTCCCCCCCCCCTGGACCGGTGCGCCCCTCCTTGGTCGACCTGGACAACCCGTCCTCCGACAGGTCATCCATATCGGCGCCGTGCTAAGCGTGGACGCCCGATCAACATGAGCACCCATATGCCAGAACTCCCGGTCCCGCGAAATTCCGCACCCTGGACTCCAAGTAGCTAGATTACAGGCGTACGCCACCACGCCCAGCTGTACTGATGCAAGCCGCCGTCTGAAGCACTAAACACTAAACAATATAAGACATGATGAGTTTTTCACGTGCTATTTCACTACTTCTTTCTTTGTATCACACATTCGAACTGAAAAACGGTTAAACAACACTACTACCAAGTTAACCCCTAACAGAAATCATACTACATTTTAGGTTTGCAGACAATCCTTTTCAGCACCGCATTTCACTACAGATGAGTGCTATATATATAGGGAGATCTATATACGTTATACCGTGATGAAAAAAAACGTACCGAATAAATCTGGAAAATCCGTTTCAGTAAATCTGTGCTTTTGAGAAACATCTCCGGCATAACAAATGACAGTAGAGATACAAGTTCCATTAGATTGTTTTGAAGTGGTGTCCCGGTAAGAAGTAGACGCCGTTGGACATTGAAATTCATTAAATTTCGATAACGTTGGGATGTCATGTTCTTTAGCATGTGTGCTTCATCAAAGATACCATAATAGAAATTGACTCGTTTCATTAAGGCTCTGTCTTCGATAGCACTAGTCCCGACAGCATAGCTAAAAGATAGAGTATTCATCAAATCCTAGGTAGAAATAACGACATCTTCTATTTACAATGAAACATGTGAAACCTGCTGGTTACAACAAAAAAAGCATTTCATTGTTTCACGTCATGTAGCATCCCAGCAGACACTTCATTTAGAGTTAAGCTGTTGTTCGAAAGGATTGCGCTGACATCTTTTTCATGCAACCGAAGCTTTGGCAGTCTATAAGGAAAAGGCTGAACTGAACATTGAGTTCAGAAACGTTTTATTCGGTCGCTTTTGTTACCGCGATCTTAGTGAATCTCATTTTCGTGGGGGGTTTTTTTACACAGTAAACTCTGTATAGTCGTTCTATTTATTTTACTAATTTTGTAACCCATTTTCAATTCTTTGTTCTTATTTTGTTTCCTAGTAATCACCGCTTATATAATCAATTGCAAACTTTCTCGATTATTATTCACTATTTTTCACGCTTTGTTATTTTTCGAACATTGGATTTATTTTCTTAACCTTTGACCCCTGTTGTCAGTTAACACTGAACATAAAAATCTCCAAATAACTTTAGAGATCTGATGAGAAAATACGATCTTTTTGCTGACCTATATGCTGCTTTGAATTCATATGACACGGGAAATTTTCATAGCTTGAAGAGTTTTAATCACCCAAAGAGTCTAAATGATGACAAAGAAAAAAGTGTTGTAAAATGCACACGAACTCAGGTGTGGATGAAACAAGTGCTTACCTAGTTAGCAAAACATTGAAATCAGGTTGGGCTTCAGACTCATAGATTTTTAAACGAATAGCTTTCCGCTGCTCTGCAGATCCTTGATAGACAAGTACTTTTAAATGAGGACACCAAAGACTCAATTCTCGTTGCCAGTTATCCTGTGTGGAACTCGGACAAATGATGAGATGGGGACCACGATTTCCATTCTCCCACAGACTGGCTAGAAAAGCGATAGCTTGGACAGTTTTCCCCAAACCCATCTCATCTGCTAGTATTCCATTGACTTGTTCATGGTGCAATAGACGGAGCCAGTTGAGACCGACAAGTTGATACGGTTTTAATTCACGCCTATAATATATGAGGAATGGAGATTATAGAAATTGAATTAAAGAAAGCATATTTATGTGACTCTGGTAATATAGCAGGCTGGTTTGCAACTTACCCCCTAACGGAGTAAAATATTCGGATGAATTGACTTATTCATAATGGATTGATTAACAAGAAAATATCAGCACGGATACAAAAGTCTTGTTTGGCATTTGCCGACCTGCGTCATCATTGGTGCCAGTGTGATATTCAATAAATCATAAAAAACGTGTTTACTGTACAAAAACCCTCTCCATCCTGTGAGTCATGGCTGTTGAGGATAGAAGATATGAAAAGACTAGTGGTTTTTGACCATGTATCTCCGTCTAATATGACATGATAGGTAAATATCCATGTGCGGAGTAACAATGCCGTCCGTCATGAGGGACAAACCAATCAATGAGGTTGTGAAGTTCCATAAACTAAGATGGCTGTGACATACGGTACACATGTGGAACTAGTACCTTCCTCATAAAGCGATGTTAGATGACATAGGATTAGGTGGGAAAACAGGGACAGTGAAGTAAAAAAAAATAAATGGCATCAATCAATGAAGTCTTTGACCGTTATTTTGAGATCAGGAAATATGAAATCTCTGGCAAATAAACATCAAATTACTTACAAAGGATTAAGAATAGCGGGCTGCTGAGTCAAAAATTGTATAGGGCCTCCATTCACTTTGTTTACAACAAAATCATCCCTTTCATGACTAATTCCATCGGATTGGTTCTGATCTGTAGTAGCACTTTCAGGCAAGCTGATAGTATTTTCAAGCAAACGTGCTGCATGCGCGGCAACTTGTTCAGTTAGACGTTCACATCTATTCAGTAGCTGGATAACCGAGGAACGGACGACTAAAATATCCTTACAGCTTTCATACAGGTTGGAAGAAAGATGACGAACTCCTGATAATTGGGTAACCACATCTTTGGTACTTTTAAACGGACGCATATTGATAATTGCTTGTGCAGTTTTTCGTGAACAACCTGGCATTAGGGTAAGTTCTTCCATTACAGCGTCATTGAAAAAGGAAAGGAGATGACGGCGCTCTTCATTGGTAAGGTCAAGACCCTGAGGAGACCAGAGAGAGAGAAAATAGCTGTAGTAGAAATTCATATGTCCAATTAATGAGTTACGTAACCACAACATAAAACAAAGAAAATCCTAAATACTTATGACAAAACTTCTACTCAAAAAAGCGCTAGAACACAGAATGAGGAGATGGATAACAAATATTCTTGCTCCCCCGCCCACACTTAGCAATCTGATAAAATGTCACTAGTTTACAGTGAAGTTGGATGATTATTCAACAAAGGTTTCGGTTCATGAACTAAGGTGTTTACAAATGTAGTATAACAGGCATTCTAACCAGCTATAGACAACTAGGTCTTTTAGGTCGAAGAACGTCATAGTCACCTGACGTTTACCTGCAGTCCATAAAACTAGATGTGCATCATACAGTAACATCCGATTCTAGGCGGTTTAATATTCTTGAGCTAAACGTGATAGTTTTCAGTATAGAGCACACATATATTCACATGTTCACTGTCCACACCAACACAATGCCTGATGAAATAGGATTGGCTTAAAGTGGGCACTATGCACTGTCACAGTCATGGATTGGGCGAGTAACTGTCCGTATCTCTACCCACAATCAGCTCAATCCATGAAATCATTAACAAATCAGTACAGACTAGGGTAGTTAAAGTGTTAAAAACAGCGGTTAGAGACTTCATGATATGTTTCAAAATTCATTACCATTGCCCAGATTATTTTACCCTAAGCGTCAGTTGTTGCCCGGAAAAGATTTCTCATTTGCTACGAGCCCCCCGCCCCAACCCGATTATTGACGGAGAGTTTATGCAACTGTTCAGTTCCCCGAGCTGAAGTAGACGGAACGGAATTTGAGCCCTAGACCCACTGGTTGTAAGTCAAGTATTAGAGCCGATGATGACGTGTACACATCTCCCCGCCATATCGATCTCTCAAAATAAGAAATTCTAAAACACAGCATCACCTCTGAGGGGAAACATAATTTAAAGAAATACTTTCTTCAGTCAAAACTTTGAGGGTGTGCCGAACATCTGATGAAGATAAAAGCTGAACGAGTAACACATAAACAACCGAAACTTCCTTGTTTAGTGAATACAATGAAATGAAACGCACTGATTCAGGTAAAAAAAAATAAGCGTAACTTACATCATCTTCTGTAACTGGCTCAACAGCGGGTGGAATAGCCGTTTCCTTGCTAGTATTCTCAGCTTCTGTAGACATTTTCTGTCGGACAGATTTCCCACGACGATCAGGTCGTTTGCGAGTTACTAAAGGGCAGAAAATTAAAAATCTTTACGAAGATGACACAATGAACTAACATTTTTTCTCGTCTGAAATCCCCTATGTAGTACATACCACACACTCCTCGAGCGTTCGCAACTAAGTATGACAATACAACTAACACCTATCTCAAAGTCCAAATAAAAGTGTATATACCATCACAGCTATTTTGGGAGATCGAAATGGAAATAAACGTTATACAACGAGCAAGGGATCTATGAATGGTTAACAAAAGAGATGGAATCTTGTGGCCGACAACACTTGTAATAATATTCTAAAGCTGGAAAGAGAAGCAAGACACTACACAAACAGTAATCTCTTGATCTTTGAACTCCATAGGTTTCCTTTCAGTCCTCTGAGCTCCGAGTGAACTTTCAGTAGCACTGGTGCATTTTTGTTTTGTTTTACCGGATGGGGTTTTCTAGTCTTACGCCCAACTATCCCCTCCTCTGTACCAGGCCGGGGATTTGAACATTGAACGATGTTCATGGTTGGCGAACATTTTTCCCCTGAACCACCTACGCTAAATTTAACTTTTTCTGAATTTAAATAAGTTTACATTATTCACGTGAAATCCAGGTCTGCTATTCTTTTTATTCTTTCCATTGTGATAATAAAAAGGCTTGTGACACTGGATAC
Source organism: Trichobilharzia szidati (assembly GCA_944472155.2). NCBI lineage: Eukaryota > Metazoa > Platyhelminthes > Trematoda > Strigeidida > Schistosomatidae > Trichobilharzia > Trichobilharzia szidati. Next base: position 36,920,697 of record OX235279.1, read on the forward strand.
AGGTTAGATGGATTGCATATTTGAGACAGTAGTTAGCTTTATCTCATTGCCACATCAGAATTTGAGACAATAAATATTAAAAGTGATGCATAGAAATAATAGTGTATAGGATAAAATGTAGTATGAAAAAATAACTATGTCTATACAAATTACGAAATGAACAAATCACAACAAAGAAAGTCAAATCAATTTTAATTCCAGGCATTGTTAGAGAATGAGATTTTGTATAGCGCTAATATCTCTCTAACAAACGAATGATGCTTTAAGAGTAAACGTCATTTATGAATACTTAGTTCCGATAGGAGTTATGTTAATACTTATAACTATAACACATTGACTATTTTCACTTCACAATCAACGCACTCTTGAAAACCTCTCACCAAGCTTACTAGTCATTTGTAAGTTGGGGGAAGATGGGAGGTTGGACGTGAGGCTAGCAATTTCATCCCATAAAAAAGTGGCTCTATTGCATATCCCCGGTAACTGTAGTGCCGTAGTACCTTGCTATGGTGGTCTATTGACAAGTTACACTTTTTGTATGTTTTTTAAGTGAAATTTTGCATTAAGAAACTTTTTCTGGGATACATGTTGTCGGCAGCTTTATGTTCTTGAACTGCATTTTTATCAAAAAAAAGCTTGCTTGATACTGATATCTGCGCAGTATACTGAATTAAAGGAGGCAGTAAGTTCAAAGGTTTAACGTATATTATATTGAATTTTCATGAAATTATGCCGGTATATTTTGGCCTATTTATTGAAACACCCAACTGGATAAAGCAAGTAGCGCCACTTCAAATAAGGGATGTGCTATATAATCGTCCCCCGGAGAAACAAGACCGTGGTTACTGAAACTTTAAGGCCTCAAGCTTGGAGCCCCACGTTCCGCTCAAAACGCAAGGGAATGATGAAATAAATATAAAATAAATAAACCAGTGTCACTTCTTAATGCTGACATATATATATATATATAGCCTACTAAGGCACTGCAAGTTAATATGCACACAGAGAAAATCCTGACTCAAAGCAATATGCACAAACTGATAACAACATACCTGAATTACTTACAACACCAACTTTAGCCATATACTTTCCAGCATCGCCTGACTTCCGACTAGAATCATCACTATCCATGTCAGATTTAGCTGCTGCAGTTGCTGTTGTGTTAGTTCGACTAACAGGTGTGCTAACTGTAGCTGTTCGCATCTCTCTATTAATATAACCACGTTTCTTCTTTTGTGCTTCACCGACATGATCTGTACGAAAGAATTTATTACCCTGTTGTGGAGTTGTTGTTGTCTCTTCAGAATTTTGTCCTTGAACGCTATTATCATCATTATTGTTGGTATTATTATTATTATTGTTAGTAGTAGTAGTAGTGGTAGTAGTAGTAGTATCCTGCTGATGAAAGAAATTTAAACAATTGGAAGCATCCCACTGTTAAATTTACTCAATAAATTATATTATACATTTATGCGTCGTTTTTCATGATTCAACAGCCACATACACACACACACAAACACATAGAAACGATGTTGCAGCTTATGCCAACTAAATGAGTTTGTGAAATAAAAAGATAAAAAGCAAACTTTCTTTTATCGAGAAATCACCAGAGAGAACGAAACATTCAACAAACAGGAACTGGAAACACAACTAGAACTGTAACAGAACTACGACTCACCTGGTCCTAAAGTCAGAAGTAACCAAAGCAACTCCGAACGCTAGGAAGAACAGACGGAAACTGAACAAAAGCGATCCTGGAGTATTTTCTTTTTGTTTGCAGATACCGAAATCTATTGTTGTTCTTTTTTTTTAAATATATGCGGTGGGTACTGCATCAATCACAGGTGCCACAGTGGACTGAATGTGATTTTAATTCTTAAAATATGAATAAGCATTGTAGACACACATATAGACACATATAGCACATATAGACAAAACAGGCTGTAAGCTATTCCTATCTTAGTTTTGCCCTCTGCGCTGCGTAGCATCGGCTGGTGAGCTCGGCCGATAACGAGTGTGAAACGGCTGCCGAATGTTTATACCAATTTGATGTAGCACTACTACTATTGATTGATGTGAGTGGTATGCAACTACTCATTTCGACCAATCAGTAGTATATATACATATATATTTTTCCATAACCATTCGCTACTCCTCCTTACCTACTATTAACCCTCACTTGTTATACTCCTAAAGTATACACAAATAGAGTCGATTAACCTGAGTCTTTCCCTCTCAGAAAAACTAAGTCAAGCACACTAATAATCGCAAACTTTTAAACTAGTTAACTGATAACTATTTCAGAAAAATGATAAGAATTCATCAATTGACACTGAAAATTGCTTTATCAATGCACCATGATTAAATAATCAATTATAAACGGTTACTGTACACATTCAACAGGTTTATATGGATTATGGTTGGTTGATGAGAGAAGTCCAATGCTATATGACTATCCCAACAGTCCTCCTAATCTATATGAGTTTACCAGGCATAACAACCTACATTTAAAAGACATTAAGCAGGCTGATAAAAACATCTTGGCTTATTTCAATTCTAACAGATATTTCCGAGAAGCCTTAACCGATATCAGTTGAAGTTTTCCCTTTTCACTGTAACTAGAACCCTTTATGCATGTTACATGGACTAGAATACGAAATAGAGTTGGAGCATATTTACTAGGTGAAATTAGTGATTTGTATCTAATAATGAAATAATTAAAAGCTTAAAAAAGGTAGAATTACCATTGTTGATGCCTGTCCTTCTGAAGGTCTGGGTGGTGGAGAGTGTCTAAACTGAGCAATTTGATGAATGGGAGGCAAAACAGTTGACATTGGCGACAATTTCAGCTGAAAACAATGAAGCAACAAAAAAAGAAAAAAAACTGCTTGTACTTATAAGTCCAAGTTAGTTAAGAGTCAACAAACCGACACCAATTTGAAAATTACAGTTAATTTCGCCTAGTCTCCTACTGTTTGTTGTAGTGATTTGACGATAAACCTACATCCTGCTATACAACTTATTGGACGCCATTTCTTCATCTGTTCGCCCTTAGCTTTCTCCACACTTAGTCCTACTTTGCTAAATAACATTGCTGGTCGAGAGATATGGTGACTCAGTATCTTACCTGAATATCTGCTAACCACTGAGTAAGAGCAACTCATCAAGGGACCTACAATTGAGATTTCCGGTTAATTGCAGGAGGAGGTATTACGGATTAGATCTCTAACCGCGTAGTGATATAGCCAGTGCGAGGTACACTCCAACTTGGACCACCTGCAGTAGCCTTCGCGACACCAGCCTAGCTGTTAAAGGTCAGTTCTACAACGATACGTTATGAGCAATTTTACTCTATGCCCGTGAAACCTGCGTTCACCAAGCAGAAGCTCTGTATATTTAATCACTGCTGCCTCCATAGAACTGCTAGCATCCAATGACCTCAATATGTAAGTAATTCTGAGATCCGTCAGTGTGTTTAAAGACAGTACTGTCATCTTCAGTGGCTTGGGCATACAGTGTGAATATTATTCCAGTGGCTTACATGCCACTGTCTGATTTATGCTTGTCCTAGGACTTGGTGAGAAAACCGAAGGGACAAAGTCAACCTTTGGCATGGTACCGTGGGATAAAAGATGGGTGCACCGTAACACACTGCGTGGGGCCCGAGATATAATGCGAATTTGTCGCTCGAAAATCATCACCAGATATGGCCAAGAATTGCAATCAGTGGTTAAATTGGTGCGATTTTCTCCTTTCTTCACGCAGTGAAAGTGACACAAAGTAATGAATCATCCTTTGAATGACATTGACAAGTAAGATTACTTGCATTGTGGATGTTGTTTAGTCTTTTGTGTGGCGCATCTCTCGGTGCTCATATTGTACCAGCTTTGTGTTTTAATAAATAAATAAACAAATTCAGCTATCCTTAGCTGATGGTTACCAAGTTTCATTTGCTTAGAGTAGATCTTCCCACACGAAACATCGCATATTTTATTCTCAACTGTCATCATCAGTAACCACTCTCACCATGGTCCAGATCCTTACGTTGACCAAAGAATATTCAAGTACCAACTGGTTGATTTTTGGTTCAAAAGCTTTCCTAGCTATCAATAAACTGCAACTAATAGTCCTGAATATTGGTGTACAAACTGACTGTAGTCTTTGATTTAAAATACAATCCATAAGGAAGTGTATCAACATACAGCAGTCATGTTCTGAAGACAGTAAGTAATTATAATAGAAGCTCTTGAAATATCCCTTCCTTCATAATCCAGGGTAGAGCCGAACACAGAGTACAACGCTGCAACAGTTCCAGTTTTCATAAATCAAAAACGTGATCCCAGTGTCTGTAGACACATTAGTCTGGAATAAGGACAGACTTTGAATTTTATTAAGGCGAATCAACTGCATCCACAGATCTGCTAGTAAAAGTGTAGTGCTTGTCTCAGCCTTTTTATTAACTGCACCAGTATGTCAATCACGTGAATATATTGCAGTGAAGAATTAATAAATTGGTTTCCTGGTAAAGATGACTGAATTTTAATAGAATATATAAAATAATTCGCATTCAAGAGATAAGTATGCATGTGGTGATGCTGATATAAGGACCTGAGGTGTTGCAACAGAAATCTTTAATGTAGATATGCCAAGCTGCGTTACTTCTGCTGACAGTCATGATTTTAGGGGGAATTAATAAGCTTATACAGAAAGTTAGTGGCAAGCCAAATAGTGATACAAAACTTTTCACCAACTTACCCCACTGAACAAGGATGGTCTAGGCCGAGGTGGTTCAAAGTGTGAAGATGGTGATTCTGATAAAGAACTTGATAAACCTGTCGAATCCAAGAATTTCTGTTCATGTTCATCAGCGGATTCAACAGTGCCTTCAGGTGTCACAATAACTCGACGATAAAGTGAATTGGCAACATGTGGAGGACAACGACCCAAAGGCAACCCCATGCATAAGAAGGCTTGTGACTGTAGAGGTAACTCAGGACGCGAAGGAGTCTTTGAATCTGCTGCTAAGACAAAACATTGGAAATGAATTAAATACAAAACACAAAACAAGCAAGGCATAAGTTTCAACCAGTTTCGAAATTATTCGCCTGATGTGACGTTCGATATATTCGTGGATGCAGTCAAATCATATATATTATTGTACGAATACTGAAAACGACAATATGCGAAGCTGCATGTCAACAGCGAAAGTGTCATAGGATGGGAAAATTGGACACTACCATCCAACTTCTATGCATATTTCGAACAATGGAAACATAACTTAAACTGAATAAATCCATTATGAATAATATCTATCAATTACTAAATAAGCAGTGATATTTATGTGCTTACAGAGTGTAGTAAATCCTACTGTAATTATAGTCGGACAGATAAATATTAAACAAACAAAATAATGCTCACATCGTTTGGATTCAGCTTTCGGTGCTTGAATAAGGCGTACTTTCGCACACCTTTCCCGTTCACGATCGTCTTCCTCTTTTAACTGCTCGTAACTCTTTTCATAGCTAAGCATATTGCGCGTGAAAACACGATTAACGTATGCCCTCTTAAAACGGGGGAACAATTTTAATAACTTTGCCAACTCTTGTACACAATCCTTCCCTTCGTATGTGCGTATCTTCTTCTCCATTCTGCGAGAATAAACAAATGTAGAGAAATTACGGGAGTATAGAAGAAAAGGTTGCTACATGGCTGTCCTGATGATTATGTTAAAATCTAAATCCTTTTCATTAACCAATAAACCATAGACCGATAAACAACTAATGCAACATTTTAAAAAAAAGTTATATAAGTCAGACAATAGACAGTTATAATTACTAAGGCTTAGTGCCACACCAAAAAGATCGCAAGTAGTCACACCTCTCACATTTCCACATCATGATACTTTACACCAGATATCTCATTACTAAATACAAATCAAGCTGTTGGTTAAAATTAACTTATCAGAATCTACTACTTTATTTGTTTTCCGTAAAGCCTCTTATTATTAAATTTGAAGTAGTGGTGCTTTTAGGAGGTAGAGGTATGAAAATAGTAACAGAACGGGCTGTAAGCGTAAAGCTAAGCTTGTTATATCTTTTAAAATATTGTATTTTAAAATACTGGTTTATCCTTTCTAAACATCCTCACTCATTACAGCCTCGTATTCTGCGATATTATTACGAAAGGTTGACACTCATCAGTCTTACAGAGTTGGTCAAATGTAAGCATCTGAATTCGTTGGAAAAAACATTTTCAGGAAAATAGAGAGGCTCCTAATGTTTGATTAGGTGACACTAGCCACGGAAATAGGAAGACCTGGTTATATCAAAAGTACCACTTTCATAAGCTATCAAGTTATCCCTAGACGACATGAAACTGTAAATGTGAAATGGCCCGAATGGTTAATATATAAGCATACAAAACCCGTGTTTAACTCAATGAACTTTTAACTGAAAAACTTTCAGTAGATATCCAAATTACGCATAGTGTTACGCCTTGAATTTCCCAAGAGCTGATCTTAGATATGTTGGAAAAACTAAGCAACTTCATAAGGATCATTTAGTTTTGTTTCCTTACTGTGTTTCTGTGGTGGTTGGGACTTCAAATTTGTGTACTCCTAAGCAAGGTCTTATCTATCAAATCGGTACTGAAAACGTTGTGAAAACTATAAAAACAAGTAATGTAGCAAAATAACATTTAAATTATTAGTACTCACACATCATCTAACGGGACAGAGGAAAACCGCCCACGACCACGTGTTTTAGAACGCATTGCAGGTATGAAAAACTGTTGGGATCTCCCAGTAGAATTAATTCCACACATAAAACCAACGTTGTCATTAATGGTTGAATCCGCATTTGGTGTTTGTAGTGAAGTAGACGACTCACCTACCCCAGGGGATGTATTGACAGGCAATGTACTCATAGCATTCATATCACCTGAGGTGTTAAACACTATTAGAGTAATTTCATTCAAGTGTGGACTTACTATTCAAATTGACGATGTAATGAGGAACATCGGGTTCTCCTAAAATAAATTTAAACCAAGAGATACATAAAAATCAGGAAAAACGAGTATATATATATGAGTATACAAGTAATACTATCAGTGTACTCTTTCAGGGGACACAATGGGCTTCTACATCAGGTTTATTTGAGACAATACAAACGACACTCGAACCAAGCATGTTAGTCACTGCATGAAATTTTGAATAATTATATAGTGACAGATACCAATACATTCTGTTTTTTCATATAAAGAACCATGGATATCGCTAAGACTGAATCCCGATAAAAAGAACTTGAGATTCAAAGCGTGTTTATCCATAGCCTAGTAAAGACATACCTCAGCTACAGCACGTTAACCGTAAGTAGCCGCACGTTTGTGCAAATTTGAAAATATACGTCCTGAACATATTCACTGAGTATTTTCAGTATGTGAGGAAAATTTGCAGATACATACAAATCTACGTGGTTTCAGTCACCGAACTTCAAGAACGGAAAAAGCGCAGTGACGTAGTGCTAGGCATATGCATAGCAGGGCACTGGTGTTCAGGATCTCAAAAATCAGTGCTAAGTGCATCTGAAATTTCCAGTCATAGCATAGACAGTCTCTAAACACCCGTTCTCAACATATCTAAGAGTCAGGCAGATAATATCATTATGAATTTGATAAGTGGTCTGTATTTCACAATGAAATAGGATGCAACACTGAATGCACACTTAGTGGGCATAAGCAACTGAGTCATATGATTCCAACCCAAAAACAAGTGTTATCATAAATGAGTACTTTAAAATACCCGACAACATTCACTGAACCTTCCTACATATCTCATAATCACGCAGAGGTCAGAAATTAGCAACTGTAAGAAAGTTATAACAAACCAAAAAGATGAAGGATACTTGAAACTGGCAGAGAAATAAGAACTAAGGTTGGTACGTGACAATCAGAGTTCTTTTCGGGGCATTTTCAAACACTTTTACCGTCTGAAATCGTAAAGCTGAATAGTATTTCGAATTATGGTCTATGGTCAGAACTAGGTCAAACTTTACGATAGTTACTGCATTTTGGTTCTTTCCCGTGATGAGCAGCACCAGCAAACATGCATATTTTGAACGATATGAAGACAGTGCTCTTAGAACTCCTTAGAGTAGTGAACTTTAAAAGGTGCATAACGATCAAATCTAAAGGGAAGTCTTCCGAAACAGTCTGGTTAAGATGTTGATACTTCTTACTCCATAACTATCCTACTTTACACTGGTATATTCCCATTGTGCGAAACTCAACACGGCATCTCGTCTGGTTTAGACTGATAATACGACCGTTCTATTCTACAAACAATCAGAACATATGATTATATGAGTAAGAATCTATAATAGCACATTATCCGTTCTTAGTGTAAGATTATTCGGTTTCATTAAGCTTCAATTAGGAAGACAAAACTGTGTATCACGGTTGCAGTAACAATTAATACACGTTAATAGCGGTAGACAAAAACACACCAAAAACCATGAGATCCTTTCCCAGTTTAAGTTGTGATGATTGCATTTCCGAAGGTAGATCTTTGAACAAACCTTGCATGATGAAGTGTACGGGAAAACACCTGCCAAAATCTAGACAAGACAGATAGAATCATATTTCATGTCCAAGTTAACTTATTCGAGCTGTCGCACTTCGCTAAAGAGTGGAAACGCACAAAAGTGAAAGGATATCCCACTGAAAGAAATGAAATGAACAGACTTCGTGGACACACGGCGAAAGTTATTATAAATGCACTTATTCTTGCCCAGGAACACCACCGCTCAGTTTCCGCCACGATTATAACCAGGCATGCCTAAGACTATTGCAAAGGGAACATGTGAACCAACTGATTCACTGTTAGCTGTAAACTTACATCAAAACCAATAACCTTCAGACTGCACTTTAATAACCCCAGCCAAATTTCGTACGAATACAAAATGCCTTAGTTACGTACACATTTAAAATATTGATACTTGTTCTAGTCACATTACCAGAACGCGAAAACACAAGTGAGAATGTACTGCAAACTACCTTAACCATGTCATCAGTGTAACAGTTCGAAACTCATGAAATATCACCACGAAATCACATAAAATCCAGTGTCAACACATACGATTAATACAGCTTCACAAAACCAACGATACCGACATCCTGAAGTGACAATCATATATGCTGATATTCGTACCAGTTAGGCAAGTGACCCACAATGCTTTTTCGCCGTTTTAGAAAGCAATTTCATTATCTGGATTTTGCATTTTCTAACATGTAAAGCAGTAAGACGAATTAAATTGGGTAGGAGCGACAAAATTAAGAGATTAATAAATTTGATATTGCGAGATTTATACTACTCATATCTGAGGCAGTAGGGTAACAAGTGCTTGTGAAAAATCATAAACTAGTAATGAACGTTTTACGACTTCATGTCACATTAAGGCCCTAAGAATTACCCGATTCATTTCCTGTATCGATGTTGAAGTTCTCCAAATAGTCAGGAGCCTCAACAGCAGACGTTACAGAATTCGAAGCTATCGCACTGCCGACTCTGCCATCCCGCTGGTCTCCACTCTCTGTGATTTGACTTTCAGAAGTCACTAAAAAGAAATTCAGCGCATAAAAACGAGAAACATGTCTTACCGGTGTTAGAATAATCATCCGTCATCAGGATGGGGAAAAAGCAATATGTCCGCGCTAAGCTTCAGTGTGACGGTTCAAACAAAGTGGTGTTGCACTTATTCAAAAGACAGCGAAAACTGACCTGTTATGAATAATCAAGTAAGTTACTTCTAAACATAGACCAATATTTCAATTATTAGTAAAAGCACCTATTTACTGAGTACTTTGGGATAGAATCTAGCTCAGCAGTTAAATATTCAATTTCAGTTGTCTTCATTGGGGTTTATTACCGTATATTCATCCTTAAAGTTAACGGTTTACCTCAAACATGCAGCAGCTTGAACTGATTCTTCTATATGAATTCGTCTAGAATATATTAGGGCATAAAGTCAAACACACATTGTATTATGCTACTTAGAATGACGTTAAACATTTGCATGTAATTTCCCCATGATCAAAATACCTTGCTCACAAATGATGTCTCGCCGCACATACAGTTTCGCCTTGACCATTAACACAAATTTTCAGTTCCGAGTACCTTAATGAAGCTATGAGAAGTTATTCTCTTTAAATGGTGATTTGAAACCTACGGAGGATGACTGACTCCAACTACACTATTTTCTACAGCTTATTTTACTTGTCTACCTTTCCTTACCGTTCACTTTTCTTTCCAACACTACCAGCAAAGCAAAACTGAAGACACTTAACTCTTCTGAGATTTTTCTGAGTGAACAACTTCTGACAAAAGTAGTACTTTTCAGATGGCTTGCGAAAAACTGAAATTACACGGAGCACATTCGAGGGGGTCATCTCCAGGTATTTATACAACTATATCATCGTTGTTAGAATTCTTAAAGTTAGTACCTTTGAGTAAGATTCAGACGGAAGAGGCATTTTATATCGGAAGTTGAAAAAATGATATGATAAGAAAGCCTATATTGTTGATTTTACTAGGTGGCGAACTAGAGTAAATTTCATCTGAGAAATCACTGTAACTAACAGATAAAAATGTACTGCATCTAGCTGTTGATCTTCAGTCTTCGTATATACTAACCATTCAGAATTGTCAACGACATCCCAGTGAACTGTAAATTGGTAATAATTTCTAAAAATTAAATGCCTCAGAATCGGCTCTTAAACCTTGTTAAATTGTATTTCCATGTAAAAGACTCCAGATGACGAAATAAGTATGGTGACCTGGTCAGAGAATGCTAATATAATACTCGGTTTCATATCATGTGAACGCATTTCTTTCACACTGTGCAATTAATGAGCCGTACGCTTGCGAGATCGAGAGTTGCGTTGGTGGTAAAGCCGTAGAATGCTTGCAAACCGCACATGTGGTCTGCGTTTGACCCCAAGCCGACGCACTCCTAAATATCTCTTGGCTGGAAATAAGCCATTTGAAGGGGGAAGATTAAGTATGAGACTATCAACCTCACCCTGTAAAAATAAAACCACTGCTACCGAAACTTTAAAGCTCAGTCATGAGGCTCCGTTTTCCGTTGAGGGCGCAAAATAATAAAAAAAGAAGAATTTTGGATAGACATGCTATCCCCCACAGGAATTAGTGGAAAGTTCTTTACTTGTCTTGTTTCATTACATGTTGAGATGCTCTAACACGTCCGACTCTAACTATAAGGACTGAGTGACAGCTTGGACTCTGCTCTGAAACCCATCGTGTACCGACTAGAGAATTATAAATGTTCAGACCACAGGCACTCAGGCACTTTTTGGTGGAGGCAAAATAGGTAACAAAACGTCGCAGTAGGAAGTCAGGTTAACAGCCTCCTACGCTCTAGGAAGCTGGAGAAAACTTCAGCTACGAAATAACATTAGATACTCATTTTGTGAAACAAGGACAGTGACGTAGTCTTCGGTCCTTTATGAGGTACTGGAAAAATTAGATAAAAACAATGTAGTGACCAATATTTCTGAAGGCAGGCGCAACTTTTGGAGACTCATTGCATCTTTACTTCTACTTCCAAAATGTTTCAACTATTTAGTTGCTCATTGTCTTTGATTTATTCAGTTCTCTTCGGGATCCCAAACCCCACTCCTGAATTTTCGACAGCGGCTTTTCACTTACGTATAAACTATCGTTGCTTCCCCCAAATACACTACACACTGCTTATGATTAATGTTCTAAGAAACAGATATCCGATTTGTCCTTCCCCCTATAATGAGGTTCCTTTTGCAGCAACATCTTCACAACATGATTGTGATCTCCCTTCCTGTATTATATTTCTCTTCTTGTTGGTGTTGCACCCTTAATTAGTTTTTCTTCATTTGCTTTACGTATAGTATGCGCACGATCACCTCATAGTGAAAGCTCCTAGGACTCTCCCACCTTGGAAGCAACTTTCCTGCTGTGATCCCACCGAGCAGTGTATTTGTGCCCTTTACACTTCACCTTACCATCCGTGTCAGTGGGCCCCTACCTTTCCCATCTCAAGCTTTCTTTGTATCCGCCTTCTGTTTTTCGTTTACTTGTTGGATAGTTCGTCACCGTCGGCTGTCTATTTCATTGTCCAAGCATTTACCGAAGCAACACTGTACGCTTCCTGTTAACTTGTGCTTTTCTCTTTCATTCCTTTCACTTGTCGGTTGGCCGCTTCACTCATTGGTAGGATTGGACATCTAGTGACACACATGCTGAACAGAGTCTTCGTCCACCCAATTTAACCTATGCGCTACATCCTTTAGTTCAGTTTCACCGTCTAATATCTTTACATGCCAGAATGTTTTCAAAGGTAAATTTACACACGTCATAGAAACTTCCAGACATGAAGCGGCGTTTGGGTATTAAGGATGACAGTACTTTCTTTCTACCTCACTCAATCTCATTAGCCCGAACGGCTGTTTATTGCGCCTCTCAGGCGTATGTTCCATATCATATAAGAGTTTACACACAACCTCTGCAACCTCAATGTCTTTTTAAACTGTAAATCCACATAACTCCATCCTTCCTAACAAATATCTAACTTTCTTGTTATTATTCGACTATGGAAATTTGCTTAGTGTGCTAGTTTATTCTAAGCCCACAAAAACAGGTGAGATCGGGTGCCGTGCTAATGGTCTGGCACCACAGGAAGATACCCATCACTACTGAGACTTCAAAACGTAATAAATAAAACTTATTCCCCACTTGAATCTGGGAGGACGAATAACACGGCTGGCGAAAGACTTCAAGAAGGCAGTTGACCGATGCATCTTCCTTCAGTAAAAGCGAAAGCAGGCATATGTACGCGGAATTTCAGCATCATGTTCGTGAATGACTGGGAAAGCTGTTCAAGTTAACATACAAATGGAAAGATGTGGTACACAAGTGCTAGGAATCTGTTAGGGCGGATGGAATGGAAGTGGACTTTCCAGATTATTGGTGGTGGAGTCAATAATCCAGGAGATATCCATGAGCACGCAAAGGGATTGGCTTTCATGAAGTCAACAACAACAACATCGAAAGCTCTTATGAAAGGGGAACCAATCTCCCTGTGGATAAGGATGGCAAGGTTCAATTCAAAAATTAAGAGAGTTACAATATCCAATCCTGCGCTCCTGCAGAAAACACAGACTTCCTGTGAAGATCGGAAACTGTAAATAGCAATGGACAAGGCTCCACCCAGATGGCGACATCAAAATCCTAATAGGCAGTATGAATGCCAAACTGGAAGCAGCCAATACGGGAGGAGAACTCATCATGGGTCATTGTCTCTCCATGAAATGAATGAAGATGGAGAATTCTTCACAGAATCCCGGGAGTTTCATAGTTTGGCAAATGAAGGCCGTACGCACAAGTAGAAGAATATCAACAAGGAGACATACACTTCGCAGTAGGGCCACACCAAAAATCAGACAGAAATAATCTCAGTCTGAAAATAGTGGAGAAGCAGCCTACCAGATGCACAGTCGAGCAGGTTTATGTCTGGATCACTGCCTAGGGATCGTAATCCTCAAGGAAAGGTAAGGAGCCTCCGTAAAAAGCCGAAGGTAGGCGAAAATTTAGGTCTCATGCTCAAAACCTCGCCTAGATTACTAGCTCGCTAGTTTTCTAACCGGTCCCAAGCCCGGATAAAGAGGGAGGGTTGGGGCGTGGTGCTAGCAACCCCACCCCCAAAACTTAACCAAGTTGCTGCAGAAACTTCAAAGCACAAATATATTAAAAATTCTAAAAATATGAACAATCACCTTATTTTTCAATGGAATCGGAGAAGTGAAATGACGCAGGCTGGTAAAAGCCTCCAGGAAGCCAGTCAGCCGATGTACCTGGTTTCGATGAAAGCAAAAATAAGGATGGGGACGTGGAATATTCGTACAATGTACGAAGCTGGAAAGGCTGCCCAGGTAGCCGCAGAAATGAGAAGATATAAAATAGAAGTGTTGGGAATCTGCGAGAGCAGATGGAACGGATGTGGAAGGGGCCAATTACCAACTGGAGAGACAATAATCTACTCCGGTCACCCAGAGGACAATCACGAGCACAGCAAGGGAGTGGCCATTATGATGTCACCAGAAGTAGCCAAAGCTCTCATGTAGTGGGAACCAATCTCCTCCAGGATAATGACAGCCAGGTTCAACTCAAAAGGAAGGAAGGTTACAATCATTCAATGCTACGCGCCTACAAACGTCTCAGAAAAAGAGAAGAAGGAGGATTTCTACAGACAAATACAAACAGTAATGGACAAAGTCCCAAATTGCGATATCAGAATCCTGATAGGTGATATGAATGCGAAACTGGGAGGAGACAAAACAGGAAGAGAACTCACCATGGGTCGTAAGGCCCTCGGTGAAATGAACGAAAATGGTGAACTCTTCTCAGACTTCTGCGCGTTCAATGATTTGGTGATTGGTGGCAGTGTGTTCAAACACAAGGATATACACAAGGCGACATGGATTTCACCAGATGGACACACCAAAAACCAGATAGACTTCATTTCAATCTCAAGGAAGTGGAGACGGAGCCTACTGGACACAAGATCGAGGAGAGGAGCAGATGTGGGTTCAGACCACTATCTAGTACAAGGGACTTTCAAGTTGAAGCTGAAAGCCTCGAGGACAGCTGGGGATAGGCCACAATGCAAGTTCAACACGCAAAAACTGAAGGACACAACGACAAAGGACACTTTCACGGCAACTGTCACAACAAAGCAGGAAAAATCACGTGACATCACGGAAGAATCATGCGTGGAAGACCATTGGAACTCTCTGGAGGTAATTTTCAACGAAACGTGTTCAACTGTTTTAGGAAGAAAGAAGAGACAAGAGAAAGAATGGCTCTCAACGGACACTTGGAAGCTAATAGAGGAGAGGAGAATGGTGGAAGAGAAAATGATTCAATGCAAAGACGGACAAGAGAAGGAGACGCTGAGTTCAACTCACACAGCACTGGACAAAGAAGTGAAGAAGAGTGCCAGGAAGGACAAAAGACAATTCTACGATAACCTGGCCACTGAAGCTGTGAAGGCAGCAGACAATAGGGACCTGAGGACATTATATCAGATAACCAGGTCTCTATCCGGGAAGAGATCAACACAATTGAAACCTATAAAAGACAGCCAAGGGAACCCAATTACCAAAGAAGAAAGACAGATTAAACAATGGGCGGATCACTTCAAAGGACTCTTGAATCGACCACCACCTACAAACCGTCCAGAAATACCAACAACAGCACGTACACAACTGCAAGTTGACACCAATCCTCCAACGAAAGCTGAAGTCTTGAATGGAGTCAAGCTTCTGAAAGCTGGAAAAGCAGCTGGACCAGATGGAATACCCCCGGAAGCACTGAAAGCGGACCCAGAGACGACAGCAGATATGCTGATTCCATTATTACAAAAGGTCTGGAAAGAGGGAAAGGTGCCTACTGACTGGAGGAAAGGCCGCACTGCATACAGAATTCCAACCAGAATTAGCAGGATTCAGGAAAGGCAAATCATGTTCTGACCAAATTGCTACTCTACGCATCATCATCGAACAAAGCATAGAATGGCAATCAAACCTCTACCTCAACTTTATACACTGCGAGAAAGCCTTCAACAGCGTTGACCGCGAAGTTATTTGGAAACTACTCGAGTACTACGGCGTACCCCGAATATTCATCAACCTTATTCAACAGCTGTACGACAACGGCACATGTCAAGTGATCCACAACGGAAAACTCAGCGAGGCGTTTCGAGTAAACACAGGAGTCAGACAAGGGTGCTTATTATCACCAACGACGATGTTCCTAATTGTGGTGGACTGGATTATGCGTCAGACAGTGGGAAATGAGAAGACAGGGATATCCTGGACCGACGTGAAGAACCTAGAAGACCTGGATTTCGCGCGTGGATGATTTATGTTTGATGTCACACAAAATCGAAGACTTACAAGCGAAAACCGACAAACTAGTCGAAGAGGCAGCAAAGACAGGACTCCAGGTGAACATAGACAAGACGGAGGTTATGAAAATAACCAACCAACCAACAACAACAAGAGCAGCAACATCCAGTGCCAATCACCATCAACGGGAGGGATTTGAAAGAGGTTACTTCATTCACTCATCTAGGGAGCATTGTCTCAACCACAGGAGGAACGGACGAGGATATCAAACCGAGCGAGAATCGTGAAGGCGAGAAACACATTCATCAGCCTGAAACCAATCTGGAAATCTTCGTCACTCAGTAACACTCAACAACAAAATTCGGATTTTCAATACAAACATCAAGTCAGTCAGTTCTTCTATACGGATGGATCAGAAACTTGGCGGGTCACAAAGAATATTTCCAACAGCCCGTTGCAGACCTTCATCAACAATCGTCTTCGTTCTAAACTGAAGATCAGATGGCCGAAAAGAATCACCAACAAGAAACTATGGGAACAAACAAAACAAGAATCAATCGCTCAACAAATATGCAGGGGAAAGTGGAGATGGATTGGACACTCGCTGAAGAGGCCGCTGGGTGACATCACGCGTTAGGCCAGTGCTCGAGTGGAACCCGAAAGGGAAGCGGCGAGTGGGATGTCCAAGTGTGACATGGAGGAGATCGTGTGAAGAGGAGGTGAAACAGTGTGGACTAACATGGATGCAAGTGAAAAGTACAGCATAAGACAGAAGCAAGTGGTGGCGTGCAGTTGAAGCCTTATTGTCCACTAGGAATCCAAGGGAACAATAATATAATAATAACAGTAGCCGACAAACCATAGAAGGATTAACAGGTATGGTACTGGAGGACGCGACAAGCAGCTGGGTACAATCTGCAGCGCACTGGACAATGAAGCTAGCAGAAATGTTTGGAAACCAAGAACGCGTTTCCAAGCACAATGGTAACTAACGCAGAGCAGAGTACAGACAGAAGATATCTCTGATCACAAAATCAAATAACCAGGCCGCTATCCCGTCAGAGGTCTACGCCTATGTAGCCAGTGAATGACAGTTAAGGAAATCTAATTAAGAAGGAGTCCAAACAGGTGTAACGATGGGTTGAAAACTCCAGAGCACTAGAAATTCGTCCAGCGATTACTTCAGCAGATTGACAATAAGCAGTGAACCCCAACGTCCGGCAAAAGAGGACATCACGAAGGCCCTAAATTCTACAAAATTCTTGAAAGCAGCAGGATGAGATCCCTATGGGAACACTAAAACAGCACCATAGACCTCAGCTGGCATGCCGAATACTGCATTATGTGTACAATGAAAGATGACCACGTATCTGCAGACTAAAAGGAGGCCTAGCTTACAAACTACCAAGTGACAGCGACCCAACCGATTGAAGATATCGTGTGGAATCATTATCCGACAAACTCCAGGCAAAATATTAAACTGAGCCACCTTAGCAAGATTAAAAGTTGCACTGGATGGAATACCTCGCCCGAAGCAAGCTGTATTTAGTAGGAACCCGTTGTGTTCAAACCCAGTTGCTACACTACGCATCACCTTGGAACATAGCACATAATGACATTTCTATGACGCAATTCCATCGACAGTGTAAGCGTCCTCAACAGCAGCGACTGTGAATTCATTTGATAATTGTTTTAACAACAATGGATGCAATGCCTCAAACATTTATAAGCCACATGACACTAATTAATTTCTATCTGGTTTTTAAACAAAGCACGTGATGATAATACATGTACTTCATGACGGAGAGTTCCCCGAAGCGTCAGAAGTGAAGACATGGGCAAGACAAGACTACCTACCACCACGGATGATCTTGGTTTCAGTGGATTGGATTATGCAGCGGAGAATACAGGCATGTCAATGTCCAGGTCTAAGTACACTCGACTTAATGCAGTCCTTAGAAGACCTACAGCAACAGTGTGCAATAACCATCGCGGAAAAACAGAACACAGATAGGTGACTCGAGAATCCTTTATTCTTGCACCAACATGGAACCAACCATAGGGTTATTATACACAGAGTCTAAGAGTAAATGTCATAACAATTAATCACAGTAATACTTCTGATAGTATTTCTCCGTCTTCTAACGGACAGCGTACGATAGAACGATGACTGCAGTATCAGCGACTCCAGCCAAAATATGGAGTTGGTTTTGAGTAAACAACCATGAATTGATCGCTCATTCTTCAACTTCATTGACATGCGTTGGACCGAAAAAGGCTCCAGAGTAACTGAATTTCACAGATGATTCATTTGTCGCTAGGAAGGAACTTAGTGAACTTCAAGAGAAAATCAACAAGTTATCAGAAGGGTTGGCGAATACCAGAAGGATTTTGGATGAGGTGGTACAGATACCTGACAAACAACAGAAAGTACCAATTATAGCTAACAAAGGAAATCTACAGCAATTATATCTTTCCCTTACGTCTTTAGTGCCATTTCGGCTACAAAAGGCACTAATTGGCATGTTAAAACTAGGGAGGTTTGGATCAGTCAAGCAGGACACGAGTCCATTACTTTGAAATCAGTGGGGAAATCTACAATACTCGGCACGAGGAAAAATATGCTAAGTTTTAACATTACTGTTATGCCGATCACAGCTACTATATGGTTCACATACTTGGTGCAATAGTGGGATAGGCATTTCCAGCAGGCCACAAATCCTTATCAATACGTGATGATCCCAATCCTGATACTGAAGACCAGATGGCCTACCAAACAGAATAAAAGATATAGGAACTCTGAAAGGCGGTGAAACATACAATGACCTTCTACTGAAGTGAGGAAGTGGGAGTAGGTTTGGAATACATTGAGGAGACATTTAATTGAAACTGCACATCAGGTCCTCGAATGGGGTTTGATTGCAGAGGGACGATCAGGGCATCAGATAGTGCAAGAAATGAATGAATAATAACAAATAATTCGGTCTTGCAGCTTTCTAAGTTGGGATTTCCGAAATTAGTCTTATTTCTCTATGATATCGAAATCTTTTATTGATTAGGAGAAACATTAAATTATCGTGGGATGTATTAGGCAAAATACCAAAAGGCAAGGCTGTGGTGGAAGTAGTGTATAGTGAAATCTGTCTCATTAGTGAGTAGATTGCAGTTTTGATATAACAAAACTAAAGCTTGATTCAAAATAAAATGGTTCGCTTATAAACTTAATGCGTGGGACTTCAACTCTTGGGTTACCAACTTATGAATAGTTGGGTACAGTGATTAAGGACTAAGTATCGTATACAATATGTGACATTTATGAGGGTGTGTGTTATGGCAGATACACAACTCAGATTATGTTGGTAAATGGGAAGGGCAGAGGGTCTGTCAAATTTGCAATCACTTGTATGTGAATTGTTTTGATGTCAGTCGGCAGTGTGTTAGAGTGTTAAGACGATGGGAGCACAGGGAGAATCTCCATCCGTGAAACAGGAAAGAACACATGATGATCAACCAACTGACACTATACTGTCACACTCACGATGAATAACGCGAAGCTTGGAAGCGAAGCGAACAGTGCCTTACTACTATCATAACGAGAAGTACGGTTTTAGGCGCTAAGATTCAAGGTACACTAACAGTGTTTAACCATTTGTGTCCAGTCTACTTACATCGTTTGGCGATCGGTCGACTTCATTTATGTTGTTCACACCTACGATATAAAGGCAACAGATACTGTCGTATCACAGTCACTAGGTATATGCACCATTTTAAGAAATATATCGGACCCTTCACACAAGACAGTAGTGTCCTAAAGGTAAGGGTGATTTATATATTTCTGTACAGTTAGAAGTGTGGGTCACAACGGCCTGGCCACGATGTTTCCAGATCATTTATTACGGCATGTCTACCTATGTCGGGCAGACGAAATACAAGTGATTGCTTGATTCGGGAGTTATACAGCAGAATTCTTTAACTTCCAGCTTCATGAAGCTAGGAAATACAGTTCTAATTAGTTTTCAGACTTCTGAAATCAATTAACTTAATTTAATGGTGCTGGTTGTATTCTGAAAAATCGGTTTGTGTAAAATAATTGTCAGCAAGTTTCTTATCGCAAGGTATTTACTCCTCGCACAGAATCTTCAGGCAATATAATAAACGGCAACATGTCAATTGAAGAAATATTGTTCTATTCAAGGCATATTACAATAATCCATTTCAGTCAGAAACTTTGCAACAGTTGGAGCCTATTTAAAAGTATGCCCAAGTATAGGTTATAATTCTCAGATATAACTGTGCGGTCAAAACAATATGAAATGGGGGGAATGAGATGTATTTAGGTGGACAGAAATTTTAGGTAACCAACTGATTTCAGCAAAATATACCGTACGAAGCTAAATTTTGCAGAGTTTTTTTGAACCATTCGAAATATACCAACATAATTTCTAGAAAATTCAATAATATATGTAAACCTTTTGGACCCACTGACTCCTTTAATCTATTAAATTGTTCAGATATGAGTGTAAAGCAACATTTTCTGATAAAAGTGGAGCAAATGGATCTCAGTTCAAGAAGGTGACGCCATCGGTAATATGTATTACAGAAAAGATTTTCAGTGTAAAGTTTGATTTCAAAAACGGAAATATGTGACCTATCAGCAAGTCACCACAGCAATGGACTAGGACGCTACAACTGGCGGGGATATGCAGTGCAGTGACTCTGAAGATGGAGGGAATTACATCCCAACCACGAATATTCTAACAATATGGAGAAGCAGCTGATTTCTGTAATTTGGGAAGGTCAGATTACATGTAAGAAATCGTGTGTGTGTGTGTGGGGGGGGGAAAGTAGTGATAGTGGACCATCTCAAAGGTAGGACAATATAAATCAAGAGTAAAAAGAACAACGGATTTTAGAGGATTAATGTATTGACTTTTATGGATAGTACGAAGTATACTAACGCAAGATCTAATACCCACAACTATAGTATTCGTTCCGCGTAGACCAAAAGCAAAGCAAAACACCAGAATTGCCCGTCCGAATAAAGAGTTATATTTCGGGACCGAATTGGAGTGCCAGATGATTGCTTAACCAGCTGGGGATCGTGTGCGAACGAATGAATGTGACACGACGGCATACCAAATGGCGTGGATGCTTGACCGGAAGTCTTCAGCTAAACAAGTTGACTTAAACAGTGGGGGTAGGCATCCAATGTTCAGTGATGAGTGCTGTGGCCAATAATTCTGGGGAATTACCTACCGCTACGGGATGTTTTCGAGGTCCTCTTGTATTTCCGCTGGAGCAGCCTGCACACTGTGGCCATTATGTCTACAGTTAATAGGCGGCTCACACTTTTATTTGGCTTCAGTATTGTCTCAAGAAATGTTTGATGAAAAGTCATTGACATATCTCAAGTATATGTTGAGAAAGTGAATTCTAGAACACTGCTGGGGAAGAACGTAGTTAATCTGTCACTTGGGGTAAGTAGGGTCCATTGAGTTGAACTCTATGGGGAACGTTAATCCATTACAGAGAAGAGTAGATTTCAGTGTTGGCTAGGGAGACAAAGAACCAGAGGCGATTAAACCCATCGGGTATCCACTGTCGAATCCCGGGTCGCGGCTTAAGCATTTTCGGAATTCAAATTTTTTGATCACTTGATTATCAGCTGGTGGTAAAGCCAGTTGAAACTACCCAGAAATTGGACAAAGGGTTAATTAATGTTGTGACAAGTTGAGGTGAGGTCTGCTACAGCTGTGTGCGTTGGTAGCATAGTGGTTAGGACTCTCGCCGACCATGCACATGGGCCGGGGTTCGATCCCCTGCCGACGCACACACGATATCTATGGTCGGCCTGCAAAATTTGGGGTACTGATATCACATGCTGAAAATTTCATACTTGTACCAAAAATACTGTGTGGTTTCAAGCTCTAATCAAAAAAATTTAGATGGTGTGCTGGATTAAGCCTAAAAATGGCTAGGGTGGGTTGCGCGAAGGGGTTAGCAGGGTTGGAGGAAATGTAGATATAGAAAGATGGATGGCAAGAATAATAGTTATGCCTGAAGAACTCAGCACCTTAAAGTCGCAAGTTTCTTGTTTACGCTACTCTAAAAGACACAAATTAGACGAGTAAAATCTTGGTGGTATGAAATTATTTGGCTACCTGGACCACATCGAGTTGGTAGCCTATGAACTCTGACGTCCCCTGTCTCAGATCCCTTTGACCTGTCATGAGTGGCAAACAGCCACTCATATAACCAGCAGACGTGTGGCCAAAGGCGTGTTGACGTAGGATGCTGCTTTTGTAGATATCATGGTTCTTGTGTCCGGAGACTGCCTACTACCATTGTAATTTTCAGAAAATTGGCATAACTTCACAAATACTGCCAGTATATGTCTTGCTTCATCATTCGACTGTGACAACTTTGTCAGTTTTGTACGGAGCACAATATGGGTCGTCATATGCTGGCTGGGGCGGTCCCTGTACACTATCCGTTCCGATGAATGTGTAGCTACACTATGCCATATGACCGGAAATCGGACACCATCTGTTTTTGTGGTCACATTTCTAACTCATGCATATCTCTAGTGAATAACCACGTATACCAAAACCACATGGAGGTCGATTATCTGGAGGAAACGTTTGAAAACAATGCTGTGCCACGGATTAATTCGAAGATCCATAATCTGATGTCATAAAATGGCAGGTATTATGTTTAACAGTATCAGTAGAAGCTTGGTGATCAACAATACTGGAAAAGTGTACCTTGAATTGTTCGATTACGCCATCCGGTTAATCAAACTGATATTTGTGTACTTAATTTTCAATACTCAAGTAGGCTGATGAGGCAGTTAACTTACGAACTGTGCTTCATACACAGGAATATGAGTTCACTGCAGAGGAACGTGATTAAAGGAACGGGCACATTCTTAACTCCAAAAGTAACTCGGATGGGTTCACACAAAACAAATACACTGCTGATGGCTATTTCTGGATACCACTGACAGAAAGATTCGAAGAATTAGTTTTAAGATAGGTAACTGCCCGATTCAGAATATGTTAGGAGGAAGAGATGGATTGTGGGCTGTTTTTACGTTTAAAGGTGAGTATCCCCAATGCTTAATATCAGGAGACTTTGGGGGAAAGTGGGCCTTTAAGCCCCGTTACTAGTCCAGTAAAGCCTTTGGAATACTTTGCGCTAATCTATATTTGACAGGGATACAAAACTTGGCGATGGTTCCATAGAAGACATAATGAAAATTTCACAAAAGCGGTCAATAAATTTAACCTTAAAACATTCATAGGTCTCATTATTGTAAGTCCTTCTTTTGCACTTGTGACAGAATTTCCAGATATCAGCTTCACGTGCTGAGGTTTCCCCACCATTTCTGGAGGATTAACTTACGGAAAATCTGCACTTATATGAAGGGCATATTTTATATTGTGCTTGGCGCAGCAGCAAAGTGTATGAAATACCAAGTTTACCCCTCCAAAGTTCTTCTGTTTACAGTGAATCAATATCTGGCGGCAAATAATCATCAAAATTATTAGTCTACAATACTCATCGCCCATTACTGGGTTTTTCCCATCAGTGGTTGAGTCAAATCGTTAAGCTCAGAGTTTGCAGTCAAGCGTACATGCCACCTGATACATAGTTGTGTTACGCTGGTTCGTGCCCGATCACTAGTTGGTCAAGCATTCAACATCACATTAAGATTTTGGCCCCAGAATATATTTCGTATATTGGACCATCAACTCGATGTTCTGACTTGTCTTTGTCTTAACAGAACTAGTCCTTTAGGAGTTGGAGGTGGACCAAGTACTTGCGTCGGTATACATCGTATTCTGAGTAAACGTCAACAGCCCTTCTCTACTGAAGGTACTGAAACCTGAAGTGACATGCTTGTGGGCACTTGATGATTTCGGGGTATAAACTAATTGAATTATTTAATTTTACCTGATTTACACGTGCCTGCAATCAATTTCTTATCATGCTGCACAAGATAAATTATTTTGTATTCTGAATGTAGTCATCGATGGCCGAACTAAGAGCACTATTTAACTTTGAGTTAATTTGCAATCAGACAGAAGAAAAAGCTGTAAAAACGCCATAAAACTATGTGAGGCGTGTAAAATACGTTGACGATAACACTTTCTGATTGTTATTTAATTACTTGGACATTGGAGGCTTGAAAGCTATCACAAGAGCAAAATTGGAAAGGTTCGTTACAACGTGTTGTGGTGGGTTCCTCTGATTTGTATAAACAGAAAAGTAGATCACGTTAATTTGCTAAGCCTTACCTGAAAAATTACATGCAGGAAATACATGTGACATTTAATTGGCAAATTAATGACCATTTCAGCATACAGCATAGTTTGAAATGAATTTCAGCAAATATAATAAGGCCTTTGGTGACTATTAACTGTAACAGCCCGAAAGGAAACTACCTAGTAAACATATTGATGACCATGACGAATTTATTTATGGAAATTGGTTTAGCCTGACTGTGAGGACTGCTGTGAGAAATTAAGAGGTTTTCTTGGAACATATACAAGAATATTATCAGAAATAAACATTTTTTAAACATTACATTACTTGTATATAGACGTTTATTCCGAATTACGCACTTCTACTGAGGCATTTGGTTGGTCGCTAGAGGTAGTTTCGTTTTGGGCTGTTATAGTTTAGAGCCACCCAAGCTTACAACAATTCTAAACTTATTCTAACCTATTCTTCGATAATGCCTTTTTATGGTAAATGAATATTTTATCTACACACTATGTTCTGAAATGACGCTGGTCGTGCTTAAAAAGAGAGCTGGGTGCTGAATTAAGTCTTTTCGTTCTGAAGTAACGCTAGTCCGCGCTGAATATGTCCTGTGAGGGCTGAAACAACGCTGATAAGCAAACGCAGTAGGTTCTGATCTACTCCTGAGAATGCCTAGAAAAAGAACACGGTGCTGAATTAGTGCCAGTCATGCTGAAAACCAGCACTGAGTTCTAGTCTGTGCCATTAAAGAATCCATTTCAGAACAGATTCAGAAGTTACTCACTATAGAACGTGAGAATTATTTCAGAATTAGTGAGATTTAATTTAGCATTATGGTAAGCTTGGGCACCAGGACATTTGCCTAGTAATAAGGTCCAGTTAATATTTCTCCTGAGAAATTTTCCTTCCAATTAAATGTTTTCCTCATACCCAACCGGTTTCTGTGAACTCGCTTATTTTCTGTGGTTGTGAGTACCCTACATATCATCTGGTAGATACCGCAAACAATGCTTGAAAAGAAGTCCTTGATATTAGCTTTTCAACTCAGCCCTGAGGTTTAAGCGCACGCCCAGCAGAAAATGTTGGTATGGTGAACATTTTCAAAAACAATTTGGATCTATATATTTATGTACCTAAATCGTGAATGTTAATAATTAGGTCCACGAACATGCATTCAGTCGTCGAAAAACACTTCATGCCTCATTAGATATCCTAATAAAATGTACACCTCTTTTAACACAGACCATTCTTTACTAACTGGTTTCAACGTAAGACTTTGCACAGATGTGCAGCAGTTCGAGTTGCCACACTCCATGTAGCACACAAAGCGAGACGATATTAAAGGGAAATTTCAAAAGACGGATAATAAACAGAAGTGTGAGAGAGAAAGAAGAGTAATATAGAAAACACCAAATTTTTATAGGATATGACAAATCAAAATGAGTGAATGAATATGCGCCATTGAGAACGATTTTGAGCCATATCACAAATTGTCTCCCACCATTCATTCCCAGATTCCTGAGGAATACAAGCAGATAGTCTATACCTCCCCACGTGGCTTAAACTAACTGTTATGGATTTCATTTACTGATGAAGCTGTTTTGGTTTGAACACTACGAGCTCTTTTCCAACCTTTTCTATCCTATGTCGAGGAAGGCGATGCCTAGGGATCCATACGTAACACATGTCCTAACCATCTCAAATGGTGTAACGTCACAACTGGTCTCTTAATTTCCCTTCCTTACCTGTCACTGAAGTCAGTTACGGTTAAGTCCATTAATACATCTATGATGAAATTAAAGAGAAATGGAGACAGTGGACATCCCTGACGGACACCTCTCGTTGTCATCACAGTTGTTAGATGACAACTCTCCGTAGACTCTCACCTGGTTGACTGCATGAGTTCTAGTAGAGAGAGTGCCTTGATCAGTGAGGTTTATCTTCTCGGGATTCCCTACACAGCCAAACATCGCCATAGTACCTGTTGGTTGGCGGAATGCAATGTCGCTTTCAGGTCAAGAAATATGACGATTGTTTGTTGACGCTGGAGTTCCAGAATCTGTCGAAGGGTGAAGATATGATGGATACACCGTCTTCCTGGTCTAAAGCCTGCGTGGTTCTCTCGTGTATGTTCCTCCTGAGTACCGCTTAGTGTACGCATGATGATTATTGAGCCTAGAAGTTTAGATGGCATATTGGTCAAGCTAATCCCCCCCTACGATTATCACAGGGAGACTTGTCTCCCTTCTTGTATACTGCGATAATCAATGGCTTACACTAGCCTGACGGGACTTCCTCTGATTCTCGGGTGCTGCCTAATACCTTAGTTAACGCAGACAGTAAATTGTCTCCACCGTACTTAAATACCTCTGGAGTCATTCCATCAGGTCCTGCCGCTTTACATCGTTTCAGACTAGTGACAGCCTTAGTAACCTCAGTTATGGAAGGAGGATGTGTTTGTTTGTATTCCATTCAGGGAGGTGTCGAATGCTGGGTAGGTTGAGCGTGGCAGTAGGCCAGTAAAACTGCTCCTCAAAGTGTTCTTTCCAACGTTCCAGTCGTCTGTCTTGAGAGCTAATTATAGTGCCATTTTTCTCAGAGATTGTTTCACTTATCAATTGCTTTTTGCCACCTGTTTTCACGATGTCTAAATAGTTGTTTGGTGTTACCTATCACCGACGACTTTTCCATCCCTTTCGCTTTTGTTGCCCACCGCCGTTGTGGCGGAAACTTCTTGTTAGTTTGTTTTTGAGTAGCTTTCGCTCCTCATCATATTCGGAGATCGCTGAAATCAGTCGTTTTGCATTGACCAGTTCAAATGAAGTAGTGGAAATCGGCTGGCTCTTACTAACTTTTGGTTTTAGTTTATTAACAGCCTGTACAGCTGTGTCTACAGTTAACTGTGTGTTGCTCCAGGTTTCCTCAGGAGGAGTCCTGCTGTCGACCTCAGATACTCATTTCTCTGTTTCTTCCTTAAGTAGGGGCTCAGTGTCTTGATCTAATTAGAGGCGTAATTGCTTTGTTGCCAAAAGTTTTTTTATGTCCGTCTAGTCGTAAGCATAAACGTGTGTGAACCAGGGCATGATCGGAGTCTACGTTTTCCAGAAGGAGCGGCAGTCGTCTACTGGTCCTCGCCAACGATACCCTACAACTATGTGGTCTGTTTGAGTCCAACGTTGATTTATTGACGGAGGTCGCCAGGTTAGGCAATGTCTCTCTTTGTGCTCAAAGTTAGTTCTGACTAGGAACAAATGATTGTCTGAACAGAACTGTAGAAGACGATGACCGTTGTCGGTTCATCGTCAGGGAACTCCTTACATACCACCAATATACTTGTCGGTCTGGCATAACTTCCATACTTAGCCGTTGAAGTCACCTGCTAAAACAACTATATCCGGGCGTTTTGCTTTTTGCAGCGAACTAGACAGTTTCTGGTAGAAATCATTCTCTAGTTCATCCGAACTGCAGTCTGTTGGGACTTAAGTGGAGACTATGAAAAGACAACCATGGGTAACGTCATCCTTCCTTCTTCTAACGGACCCGTTCAGACGGACCGCACATATACTACACTACTGGGATCCAGTCAAAAAGTGATTTTTCTACCCTAACACTCAATGCTATCCGTACACCTGTGGGTCCTCGCGAACTAGCTGAGGAGTCTCCTGACACCCTTTAGGTGAATTCTGCAGATTCACCTTGTTGGTCGGGTGTGGTTAAGTGAATAACCACTCTCGGGTCTTGTATGCGTGTCTCCGAAACACAACATATATCTATGGCTCGAGATAGCAAAGTTCTAGCTAGTGAAACCTGTAGTTCGACGTTATGTGCTACAATATAAAGGTGGCGGCGTGGCTTGAAGAAGTCATCGGAGGTGTTTTTCTGGCTCTTATCACTAGCCTGCAAAATAGTACTGAAATTAGTAGGGAAGCAAGATGATGAGGGTGATAAAGATGGCTTCGTGTGCTTTTGGAAGTATGTGGGCGGTTATTACTTCCCGGCTGCTCACACCGTGGAAGTTAGACCATTCCTAAGTTTATAGGCAGATTATGCTGCTAACTGAATTTTTAAATTTTATTTTGGATTGATGACCTAGGTGCGGTACTCTACATTTTGTTACTCGTGAAGACATTTATTTGTCCATAAAAGGGACAACATTGGGATTCTGACTTACATTAATTCCTAGGTAGCTTATTTCCTGAGTGTCATATAGCGTGTTTTTCTTACGTCTTTCTAAAGTGTAAACTTGGATTCATTGAAGTCATTTGGTTATTTTTTCAAATTCGGTCTTAGGTACAGATCTATTTCCTTCCTAAACTACCGACTCTGGTGTAAAAAGCTGCAATCACTATCGTCTTTGATTAATCCAATAAGGGGAAAGGAGAATTTCCAAAATAGTTTTCTAAAATATCTGTATTTTTATTCTACTTTTCTATGGATAATCCCGGATTCATTGTTGAATGTAGCGGGCTTCATTGGTGGTCCTTTACAGAAACTCTATGGAGACATTTGTAAAATAAGTAAACGACCCAATACTAGTTCTCTTTCTAACCAGAAACTACTGAAATATGATGGTTTGGTCGGGTCCACATGACATTTTTTTTACAATCTTAAGTGTGTGCATGAGATTTATTAAACAACCCCTTTATCAACAGCGCCATGCTGCAGTGACAAGCCACAGTGTAGTTCATCGAAATCGAACAAACAAGTTGAACTACACTAGATGAACTTGAAACCATTATTGTTACTTTTTTAGACGAAATTCACGTACTATGGGCATATCAAGAGACACTCCACAGTACTGTATATTACCGAAAAATTGTAAAATACACGAGTTCAGTAATAATGGAGTATATTAGATTAAAGATGAAACAGTATTTTGTGAATAAGAGTAAACATCGACGTATATGTAAAGTTTCTCTGTGAATATCAAACTGCAGGTGATAATATTTCAGCTCAACAATAAAGGAAAGATGATCAAATTGAAGTAGTGCATGTAAACTTTATTACTATTGGACAGTATAAATTAGGATTGCATACGTCGTTATTCAATAGCCGTTTCACTTACATGAAGTTGGTAATTAAGCCACACATACTGTGTAACAGCTAGTAATGTTATATAGACAGGTGTCCAGCCGTCGGTAGATGCGGCGGAGTCTACACCTGTGACCTAGTGTTTAAAAGTCGAATGCCTCACCATGTTAATCACAGGATTTTTATCCAGTCTTATAAGCATTTTTGTATTGAGTCTGAGGATGAGATTGGAATTCTGTTCGATAATTGTTTACACTAAATATGAGTAAAAAAATCTATGGTCTATGATAAAGAAAATGTTTCTGTCTATATTTTCCGTGTTTGTGATTTAGAGAGAGATGTTGCTGTTCATATTGTGATAGTGTTTGGCATGCGATTCGCTCCCGCCAAATGTAAGATAATGTTACAGGACTGGACTGCACTGACTCCTAGTTAAGAAATAGGGAATGAAGTGGTAGAGCACGTTGACCGCTTCACTTATTTAGGAAGTACCATCAGCCCCAACGGGTTGATCTCTTACGAAATCTCAGTACGAATACAGAGGGCTAGTTTCGCATTTGCCAGTTTACGCCGTTTCTGACATAGACGTGATAGCCGGCTATCAGCAGTTCGTTCCGCCCTCCTTTATGGCTGTGAGACCTGACCATTGAGAGTGGGAGACATGAAAAGATTAGCTATCTTGGATCATAGGTGCCTGCGTTCTATCTCCCGTGTGAAGTGATATACTAAGCTGAGCAATATTGAGGTTAGGCGTCGAGTGCTACGTAAGGTGGGGAATTCAGTCGACGAGGCTGTGAAGCTACACCGATTAAGGTAGTTAGGACATGTGTTACGTATGCCTAGTCATCGTCTTCCTCCACAGGCAATTTTAGGTGACATAAGGTCAGACTGGAAAAGAGCTAGCGGAGGTCAAACCAAAACATGGCACCAGTCAATAAAATCCATAACAGTTAGTTTATGCGATCCAGACACTTAGGAAGGTGTAGACTTCCTGTTTGGGGTCCTCGGGACAGTAAAAGCCAATAGCTGGAAACAATTGGTGATATGGCTCAAAATCGTTCTCAATGGCGCAGATGCATCCACTCTTTTTGACTTATGATTTCCAATGAAACTATATTGTCCTTCGTCATTACTATTCCTCTGTCTCACACCTCTGTTTACTGTCTCTATTATGCATTTCTCCTACTTTCTTCTCTTGCTTTGTGTGCTACATGGAGTGTGGCGACTTGAACTGCTGTATATCGGTGCAAAGTCCTATGTCGAAAACAGACAGACATTGTAATAGTGTATACAAGTGTCGTTTCTTTTTTCTTCTCATTTTTAGATTACCGTTGCGCTTGACTACCGGTGTACTTGTTTATATTTTATTGCTGCAGAAAATCTGCCGGTTCTGGACACTACTAAATACTACATCCAAGTGTTTCACTCAGAGTTTCTTCACACCTGCGGTTAGTAGAAATACTAACTCAACAAGAGGTCCCTCATTTGAGAAAAACGCCGGAATATCCACTCTCAGATTCCCATTGCATTAAAGTGTTTCCTCTTTTTTTCCTGTCTGTACAACATGGGTTTAATCACTTCACGGAGTCAACAAACCAGTCAACAGGATACAGTGAAAATC
This sequence comes from Trichobilharzia szidati, assembly GCA_944472155.2. Lineage (NCBI taxonomy): Eukaryota > Metazoa > Platyhelminthes > Trematoda > Strigeidida > Schistosomatidae > Trichobilharzia > Trichobilharzia szidati. The sequence goes on from OX235279.1 coordinate 36,951,571, forward strand.
AGTGAATGTCCGGTTGGCAAAGGCAGTCAAGGATGTCCCATGAATCATGGTACTAAAGACTTTAATATGGACAATATGGTAAGTATGACTTCATTTATCAGATCAAGTGTTTGTCAAAGACTTTTAAAGGAACATGTTCACTGGGTATTGCTTCTCCAATATGCTGACTAATTGGCCTATAGCCAAACAGGTACACTGAAAAGAAAAGTGAGATTTATCAAACAATGCATGAACATGCGGTAAAAAAGATTTATTGGGAGATAAAGCAAGTGTGCGGAAATTCAGGTTGAATATGACTGACAGATGCCACCTTGATGTGGAGGTCCAGCTTGCATTTTGTAATGACCGAACAAGCGGTACTGACTGAAGGTCAGTTGGATAGCTGTAGGTGCCATAAATTGACCGGAAAGTGGTGGGAACCTAGAGATGATGTCGTAGTTTTCCAAATAGGGTGTGACGACAGTTAAACCCTTTCTTCTTATATGGGAAAAATGCCATCACCTATAGCACTCTCCCATTATGACGTGTGTTAATGCATGCAGTGCAATTGGTCACCTTTTTTTTCTAAATTACTTATTTTTGTGCATTCAGCCATTCTTACCTCAGCTAAATTCTTATGTTCCGACAATCTGACTACCCCCGACCTACTAGTTTTACCTATGTAGTTGACCTAACTCACAGTCATTGCAGGATATTTGTAAATTATATTATTTTGTTTAATTGCGTCAACCCACAGGGTCCCTTACCCTACCTACAGAGCTTGTCTCTGAGTGAGTTTGTAGGTTTGAATGCCACCGTAATTCCTGCTTTGTTGAGAATCCTACGTATGGGGTCTTGGATGTCCCCTCATTATATGGTATAACCGTAGATGCCTTGTATTCTTTCTTATTTATGTTTTCATTATTAGTTTCCTCATTATTTTTATTTTGCTTTTGACCGTTTTTGATCTTCCTAGTGAATTTTATAGGATAGTTATTTGATACCAACGCTTCTTCTTCTATCTCTTTAGTTTCATCACTTAGGTCTTTTCTTATACTACTTAGTGCTACTACTGTTGTCTATCCAAATTTCTTCCGAACACACCGGTTTGGCTTCTTCAGTTGGATCCCGATAGCTTCAGCTGTATGTAGAAAATGAATTCGTAAAGAAAAATTAGGATCAGTTGGAATTCGATAAATAACTTTTATGCTCACTGTCTATAGGGTGTGCTAAAACGGAGCTACGAATGGTTCTTGTTTGTCCCTTCCTTGACCATACAAGATGTTTTGATGTTTTTGAGAAATAGGATGATGAACCTGCCTAATTGCACGCCCGATGTGACTGGCTCTGCAGTTGCAATCAAATTGGTAGGCACACACAGAGGAGGATGAGGAGGAGGCCAAATTAGGTAGTTTGTCTTTGTGTTTCGAACGTAAAATCAGAGTCGTGGTGAAGAAGACAACGTACCTCATCTGCAGTGAATTCTCTTTTACCTGCATTCTTCAGGCGTTGTGTCACTATTTCGGTGATTTTATCACCGGAAGAGGTTGGATTCAGGAGAAACAAGTCATGCATTGATCAGTTCGCTGCATTACGGATCATCATTGAACAAAGCTTGGAATGGCAGTCACCTCTTTATCTCAACTTCATCGACTTTGAAAAGGCCTTCGACAGCGTCCATCGATCGAGAGGTGATTTGGCAACTACTTCGCTACTACGGGGTGCAACCGACAATTATACATCTCATCCAACAGCTGTACGACAATGCTGCATGTCAAGTAATCCACAACGGGAAACTTACGGAATCCTTCGAAGTGAAGACAGGAGTAAGACAAGGCTGCCTACTATCGCCAATGATTTTCCTGATTGCAGTAGATTGGATAATGTGACAGACATTGGGCAATGAGGAAACAGGCATAAAATGGACTCACACAAAAAACTTGGAGGATCTGAACTTCTCCGATGATATATGTCTGATTTCCCACAAACTGGAAGATATGCAAGTGAAAAGCAACAAGTTGGCAGAAGAAGCATCAAAGATAGGACTTCAGGTGAACATAGAGAAAACAGAGGTGATGAAGATTCCTGGACAAGAACAACAACAGGCAACGATCAGCATAAATGGAAGGAACCTGAAAGAAACAACTTCCTTTACTTACCTGGGAAGCATCGTTTCAACTACAGGCGGAACTGATGAGGATATCAAAGCAACTCCAATGTGAAGTCAGTCAGTGCTACTATACAGATCAGAGACTTACACTGCGCGTCATGAAGAGCATCTCAAACAAACTATAGACCTTCATCAACAGTTGTCTTCGCTCAATACTCAAGATCAGATGGCCAGAAAAGACCAGCAACAGGGATCTCTGGCAATGAACAAACCAACCAGGAGCCGAGTGTGAAACAAATAGGCAGGAAGAAATGGAGATGGATTGGCCATACCCTGAGGAAACCATCAAGTGACATCACTAGACAAGCCATTGCTCGAGTGGAACCCGAAAGGGAAGCGGCGAGTTGGTCGTCAGTGTGAGGGTGGGTGACTTGGAGGAGGTCATGTGAAGAGGAGATGTAAGCGTGTGGGCAGACTTGGAGCCAGGTGAAGACTCTAGCAGAGAACCGAACGCAATGGAGACACATAGCTGAAGCCCTGTGTTCCTCTAGGTATTAAAGGAAACAATAATAATAATATCACCGTAAGACTACAGTTTTATGAACAATAGCCTTTTTGAAGCTGTTGTCAGTTATCAGTTAGTTTCTTATGTGTGTTCTAAAGCTTGACATTGAGTGGAAATACTCAAGTGTGATAATATTGATGTAGATGATTATGAGTCACAAATTGATTAGACGTATGAATGAATAAATGAAGATCGACACAGTGTTCAATAGACGTGTGTGAACGAGATGATAGGAAAATAAAGTACCCTCGGAAATGTGAATATAATCTGATGGAGACCATAAGATCAGCAAAATATTGTCAAAATAGTAGACTAAATAAAATGTTAGAATAATGATAACATAAAGTGAAATGAAACATGAAACAAAACTTGAACGTGCAATAATGGAGTTTTTGTTAATCACGTGATAAAGCCAAAACTATGGTAACGAAAGATATCGCACAGATTGTTTTTGTACACAGGGTTCTGGGTTTATGTTATGTATCGTCAAAGCTTTGGCTGCAATGGAAAGCAAATGCACTTGTGTCCCTTTCGGCAAACTTTGTCGACTATATTAAAGGGATGTATTAGATGCTTTGTGGGTAGTAACTGCTATATGTTGCAGTATGGATGAATTAATACCATTATAACCGTCTTTGCTTAGCCAAGCTGAGAGATGCTTCTGAACGCGGCGGGATATGTTTCTCCACGAACGTTCTGTGCACCTGGCTCCCCAAAAGCCGGTGAACACATAAATACACATGAACTTAGATAATTGAGATAACATTTGTTAAACACTAAGATGGATGACTAGAGTAGGTTATTCGTCGAGTTAGCAGCAAAGAACATTTTTCTCAATGTTCTTGCCAACCGACACTCTCAGTGTCATCTAAGTTTAGATGTTACATCACTTTCTTAGCCACCTAACCCTCTCTGTATTTCTTCCACATATTCACATACACACCTACTGACATCCAACGGTAACTGCACTTCAAAGACTGATAAAAGAACAGGGATGGTGGTTTCCATTGTTATTGGGTTGATACAACCATCTAATGCGGACGTCTTTCTCATCGGAAAGTAGTTTTGTGTAGATGACGTATTTCCCGATAATAGGCCATCTGCATTAGATGAAATATTTATTTATTTAAACGCAGAAAAAAACTTGGTACACTATGGCACCAAGAAAGATGCGCCACACAATAATAATAAAACAACATAGGTCAAATGTAAAAAATATAAGTAGAGAACGAGTAAAGAACTTCATCTGGAAGGAAAACAGTCATACTTAGCAAGTTCAAACAGTATCCTTAACTATCATCAGTAAGGGAAGAAAGAAGGAAATTGCAACACTTTCGCTATTGATTACGATTCTTGGCCATATCCGATAACGTTTCGAGCTATCTCGCGGGACCCAACCAGGGAGTCGTGACTCACTAACCGATGCTAATCTAGCACAAAGACCCTTCATCCCACGACGCCATGTCATAGACTGACCACCCCTCCGCCTTTTCCATCCCGTCCCAGGGCTAGCGAACAGAGACCTGTAAGGAAGCCTCTGGGATGACATTCGCAGCACATGTCCAAGCCACCGGAGCCGGTGTTTCCAGATGACGACACTCAATGAATGGTGATCTCCACTGTGTTCAAACACACGCCGCTGAACTTCAGAATTACTCACGCGATGATGCCATCGAAAGCAAGCAATCCTGCGGAAACAGCGATGATCGAACACGCAGAGCCGCCGCACATCCTCAGCTTGGAGAGGCCAGGTTATTTGATGATGCTACACACACATGCCAAGCCTACTACAACTTTTTGTGACCAGCAATTATGATCAAAGCAGCATCATTACTAAATGGTAACATAAGCCGATGAAGTTATTCACCGTAGATGTTAGGGAAGTATGCAAGTGTAGATTGCCACAGTAAATTTCACAGGATACCAAAAATTAACAATGACAAGTTTAAAAGTTGTTCACAACGATAGACACATACTTTTTGAACATCTTCTATCCTTGTGTGTTCTGCCATAGGATAACCTGAACTGATGTAATTCCGTGCAAAGTTGATCCGTCAGTTTAGATGCTTTTTCAGCCGCTGAGTTAATTGACTGAATACAGAAGTGTATTTGGTTACAGGATTTCATCATGAGCTGACATTGGTTAGAGAACCATTGGAAAACCTGGGAGTACTGGACAGCTGTTTCGTCCTAGTTTGGGACTCTTCATCAGTACGTACCCAGCGGGGTTCGAACCCACGGCCTTCTGGTTACAAGGCGAGCTCGTATACCATTAAGCCACTGGGACCCGATCCAACGTACTTACACTAGGTGGTAAGTAACTGGTGTCCTACGTTTAGTCCTTTGTTCGGTGCAAACTGAATTCCTCCAGTCAAATTTGCAGTGTTTGGCCACCATTCCAGTTGGGTCACCATCACAGTGCACTTTGGATTGTTATTCTCAGATGGTTGGAAGCAGTGGACAGGAAGCCTTGGACCTAGGCTCACTCACCAGTCAGCAAGGAACTCGTGTCCCCTCTGAGATTCGAACACGCGTCACCCAGTGAGTGCTGCAGTCAGAGATGTTACCACTGGCCTATTCCGACTTGCAATTGACCTCCTGTACGACTGTAATGGATACTTGGGTTGAATACTAAGTACCAGGTGACTATCGTCTAGTCCGTTGTTTGGTGCAGACTGAATTCTACTAGTCAAGGTTACAATGTAGTGACAAGTGCCACTAAGCACACAACCTAGATCCAAGGCTTCCCGCTGACTGTCTCCAACTGTCTAAAAACAGAAAAGTACTAGTTATTCAATCACAAAATTGATGGTTCTACATCTGATGAAAATGACGTATAATTCAGCAAAGTATGCCTCAGAGGTATTTCTATTGTTTCCCTTCTTTCTTCTGCAAAATGTTACATCTTCTTATTACTATTAGATGCCTCCTCCGAATCAAATACCAAGTCCTGGACAGCCTTTTCAACTATCCACTGATCGTGAAGTATCTTCTATCCCTAAAGCAGATGATTCAGATGGCGGGAAATGGGTCTATCCATCAGCTCAAATGTTTTGGAATGCAATGCTGCGTAAAGGTTGGCGTTGGCGAGATGAAGATATTAAACCTGAAGATATGAATAATATTATACGCATACATAATGTAAACAATGAAATAGCCTGGCGCGAAGTTCTGAAATGGGAAGCTTTACACGCCCAGTAAGTGTGTATGCATTGTGGAATTTGCCTGCAGTTTGAATAATCCCCCCATATAAGTCGACTTATACTGATAAGTAAAAATAGTAATAAATCTCATGAATAACGCCTATTCGGGCATTAATGAAGACAAAACACGTAGTTCAGCGTAGAGGTTCTTTTCGGCAAATTCATTTCCTCTGAATAGTTCTCTTTTGTATGCAGAGCTCCGATTTCTCTGTCCGAATGGCTAGAGATTCATAGGTGCAGAGGAGACGAAAGGGTATTGCTTTTGGCAGGTTGTTCTTCACTTTGTAGATTACTTCGAAGGAAGTGTTTGTTGACATGGAATAACCAGTATTGGCAAAGTGTTCGATTATCTCACTCCATACAGAGTCACTACTACGTTTTTGTGCAAGCATGTGGGATAGTATTTTTAAACCCTTTGAGGCAGGATACGCGTCGAAGGACCAGAATATTTGGCCTCACAAGTATCGGAGAACTGATAAATATGTACATAGAAGTGGTCAGATGCGAGATCTTATCCTTAGGACTTCTTCAGACCAGTGGACAACTGGAGAACACTACTCTTATCGTTGGTGCAAAGCATTTTCCCCTCAGATATGTTAAAATTTTCCTCTTAAGCATATCGGAGGTTGTTTCCGTCGAAATCGAGGTTCATGTAAAGTTTCATTTTTGGAACAAGTAGTTTTTCGTTCATCTGAACTTTTGGTTTAATATTCTTGTCGATGAATGTTGTTTGATATCCATTCGGGATGAAAGTTTCTTTTAGAAGATCTAGTTCTGCTTCTATGGTGTTAGGCCTACAGATGCGTCGGATCCGAGTAGGTTTCTAGAGTTTGGTGCCTGTTGTGAATATAAACGCAATTTAATTAAATCCCTTGCCACTAAGATGTGTGGTTTTTTAGGGGTTGTCTCGGTGGTTCATTGGTAGTGCATGCTTAACCAACCACACACGTGATCCGAGTTCGACACCCGTTGAACGTACTCCTGATAACCCCACCTAGTTTACTAGCCAACAGTCATCCTAGAGAAAGTGGAAAGATTGAGTGTGAAGCTGCTAGCAATCCCCCTCCCTCCTAACACCGAATAATTCTATAACTTCAAAGTTAGAAATCTTATATTCTATTGGGGACTCAAGGATTAACAAAAAACACCCTTTGTGCCAGACTACACTATAGTTTGTGTTCTGGAACTAAAGATATTCTTTTTTTTCAACGCTCACAGAGACTTCCTATTATCTCACTGTGTTAGTCTATAGCTGATTTCCTAATGAAATCAACTTGTAGATCACTTGATAGAACATCCAACTGTGTCTTCCTTACCTCAATCAGTGTTTGTGTGTGTGTAATGTGGATTTCATGTCTTCTAGCCTTCATTATTATTTCTGTTGTTGTTTTTTTTGGTTTCTCTTCCTTTAACTAGTGAATGTATGACACCGAAATTGCGCAGATTTGCTGGAGACGCAAAGAATTATTCACCTAGAGCTCGAATCAGACATGCTATGGGGTATGTGATTTTTGTGAAATAGTTTCTTTTTTCTTTTTGTATGCTGGGCAAAGAGCGATAACGTACCTCACAGAAAATGAGGACGCTGATGCAAGCCAAGTTATTAGATCAGATAAATTAAGTGAAGTAACACTTGCACACACACACACACTGAGTTTATGAATCTGTAGGTTCGACAGCAGGTCAGGAGGATGGCAGTAGTGGCTGGCTTTACCTGTTTCTTTCGCACACAGAGCTCCGGTTGATTTAAACGAATTTCAATGGTCTCCCTTGTTTGAAGTGTTCGGTATCACCAAGCCTTTGGTAATTTATTCAACACCCAAAAGATGATATAGAAAGACTCTTTAATGGTAGACAGCCTTTTGGTCTGTTTGTATGAGGTGGTCCTATATACATATGTTAACGTTTTTGACAACAGCTTTATTTAACCATACTGGTGTAGGTGTTCCCGCGAACGAAAAATTAAGCTCTTAGAGCTATAGCCAATATAACTGGCTACAAAGGAGCAGATGAATTGATAGATGCAAATTGAGGTGGCCAAACTGGCTAATGCATTTCATGAACACTTGAAATGCTCGACTAAGTTCGAAACAAGCTATAGTTGTTATTATTTATTATTTCCTTTAATTCTTAGAAGAACATAGGGCTTCAGCCGCACGTCTCCATTGCGTTCGGTTCTCTGCTAGAGTCTTCACCTGGCTCCATGTCTGCCCACACGCTTACATCTCCTCTTCACATGACCTCCTCCAAGTCACCCACCCTCACACTGACGACCAACTCGCCGCTTCCCTTTCGGGTTCCACTCGAGCAATGGCTTGTCTAGTGATGTCACTTGCTGGTTTCCTCAGAGTGTGGCCAATCCATCTCCATTTCTTCCTGCCTATTTGTTTCACAATCGGTTCCTGGTTGGTTCGCTCATTGCCAGAGATCCCTGTTGCTGATCTTTTCTGGCCGGCCATCTGATCTTGAGTATTGAGTGGAGACAACTGTTAATGAAGGTCTGTAGTTTGTTTGAGATGCTCTTTATGACGCGCAGTGCAAGTCTCTGATCCGTATAGTAGCACTGACTGACTTCACATTGGAGTTGAAAATCCGGATCTTATTTTTCAAGGTGAGTGTTGTTGACCTCCACACAGACTTGAGAGTAATGAAGGCTTGTCTTTATTTCCTGATCCTTGCTTTGATATCCTTGTCAGTTCCGCCTGTAGTTGAAACGATGCTTCCCAGGTAGGTAAAAGAGGTTGTTTCTTTCAAGTTCCTTCCATTGTTGCTGATTGTTGTCTGTTGTTGTTGTTCTTGTTCAGGAATCTTCATCACCTCAGCTCGAAACAAGCTGAGGTTGAGGGAAATTATCTCGGTGATTGGGCTCAATAATACACCGGATTATGTTTGAGGATGTGAACAGGAAACTAAACGGGGCTTCTGAGTTTTTGGTTTTAGAGAATAAACCAGACTAAATGTATTTCATCGTTTGTTATTTGTTTATATAAACATAAGGGTGATACAATATGGGCACCCAGAGATGCACTACCCAAAGAGGGACTTTTTTGAAGTTTTATCCCTTTGCCTTCCAATTGGATCATAGGGCTTCAAGCTTGAGCTATGAAGTCTCAGTAGCTATGGTGTTGCTTTACTGGCTGAGGTTCCTTGCCTCATGCCCAGGCTTTCGTTTTTAACAGGCTTAGTACCGGGTTTTTATCAACCTCATTCAACAGCTATAACACAATGTCACCTATCAGGTGATTCACACCGGAAAACTTAGCCGAGGTCTTTAAGGTTAACGCAGGAGTAAGACAAGACTGCGTACTACCACCAATGCTATTCCTAATTGTAATGAACTGGATTATGTGGTACACCGTGCGTGGGCAGCGAGAAGGGAGGAATACATTGTTCTGGTAAGGAGACTCTAGAGGATCTGGATTTCGCAGACGATTTATGCCTCATGTCACACAAATCCAATCAGACTTACAGGCGGAAACCAACAAACTAGCTAAGGAGGCTGGCAGCCAGTGAACATAGAGGTGGGGAAAGCAGCCAACTAACCAACAACAAGCACCAGTCACTATCGCTAGGAGAAATTTGAAAGGAGTTTCTTTCTTCATCTATCTAGGCAGCATCATTTCAACTAAACGCGAAATGGATGAAAATTCCAAGGGCAGAATCGGAAAGGCAAGATACACCATCACTTTGAAAATATTGTGAATTCAGCATAAAGAACAAAACTCGGATTTTCAACATCAATTTTACGTCATTTCTTGTCTATGGATGTGAAACTTGGCGCGTGAATCACGCGAAAACATTCCCAACAGTTACCTTCGCCAGCTCCATATTGAAGATCAAATGGCCAGAAAGAATTAACAGCAAGAAACTTTGAGAACGATCCAGTCAAGAACCTATTGCTCAACAAATATGGAGATGGATTAAACACACGTTGAGGAGGCCGTTGAATGACATCGAACAGCAGGCGGTTGCTCGAGTGCATACCAAATGGGGAACAATGAGCGAAGCGTCCGAAGTTGACATAGGGGAGACCGTTCGAGGAGGAGATGAGAGACTATGCTCAATGGTGGGGTCAGCCAAAGAGGACTACTGGAAACAGGAACAAATGGAGATGTTCTGTAGAAGCCCTATATTCAACTCGGAACAATAATAATAATAATGTAGTTTAAAAGAATTAACGTACCACTTTCCTCGCTAATACCAAGCTGTGCTGGTCGCTTGGACGAGCTGAAGTAACTTGTCTTTGTTGCTAGGTGCAAATTCTGCTTTCACTACACACATACACGTAATCTGAATGAATATCAAGTTTTACTGCCCACACACACACAAACACCAATTGATATTATGCTTTACGCAGCCTTACGCAGACCACATTTTTGTTGTCTGTACACTCACAATTACCTAGAACGGACTTTTCACATGTGCTAGGCTAACAGCCACACCTATTGTGTGTGTGCGTGTGTATGTGTAGTAGTTTATGATACACTGCCCAATATAGTTGTCCAAGCTGAAGTAGGTGGGATGGGACTCGAACACCTGATCTATCATCTGTTACCAAGTGCTCAAACAAATAATCATGTTGTACTCTCTGCTACTGAAACTTCAAAACTGTAACTTGTAGCCCTATGTTCCACTGGGAACGTAAAGGAATAAAAAAAAAAACGATCTGTCCGTTGTATTAGTTACAACATGATGACTTGGTGCTAATTTGAATTCTACAAGTGTCTACATTTCTAATCAGCAACTATGTTTACTAGAGTACATTATATTATTAAGTCTGGATACAATCTTTTTTCTAATTTGGTCATTTTCTGATGATAACTTCTTGGTAGAGGTTGCTGAAATATTCGTTCATTGCAAACACTGCGTTCCATACTGTTCAGATTTGTGAAATGTGTGAGGTATCAGTGTCTGCCCTCTCTCTTTCCTCTTTCTCTCCTACTGCCCCAAAGTGAATGCTTTTTTGTCAGACATTAGCCAGCCAGTGGTCCAAGCTTAGTGGTCTTACGTTTAATCCCTCCACATGTGAACTTCACCTTCAGGCATAAACGTGATCTACACAAGCTTGTTCGTTCACATAAGATGCTTGTAGTGTAGAGGTCAGTGGAATGAAAACTAAGTGAAGCATAGAATACCTTGGAAAATAGTTCTTCCCTCTGACCTTTCTTGGTCATCTCATATCTTGTCGATCTCTAAGAAAATGTTCCGTCTTACCTTGTACATTAAGAAGTTAACGCAGACAGGTATCACTCAACCCCTACTTTTACCACTTTCTAGCTCTTGCATCTTACCTATTCTTCTTTACTGATCTCCACCCTTATTCTTTCCTGGGCTACTCATAAAGGACTATCTCGTAGTATGAAGGGTATTCAAGGCAGTCAGTAGGGCGACTGGTGTGCCTGCACTAAGTTAGCTCGTTACCACTATTCTTGACAGACATCTGAACGACTCGTGTGAGAAATAGTCTAAATCCATATTGTCTGACTCTCATCACCCCTTCTCTTCATAGCTCTCCCCGCCGCTTGCATCTCATCAGGCTGGACAAGAATCCATTATAGAAGAGTATATAGTCGCTCGTACAACTAAGTACAGAAACTCATCGACACTCTAATTAATAGGCCCTCACGTGTTCCATGTGATGATAGAGAAAGTGTTAAGCGTGAGACTTAACACACTTACTATGCAATTAGCAAAATAAATCGCTCTGTGACCTCTTATTTGTAACTTATGGTGACACTGTTTCTAATATCTTATAGTCTTAGTTATTATTAATGTTATTGTTATCATTTTATACTTTTTGTACACTTTTGACTTTGTTGTTACTGCTAATGCCGAAAAGGTTGCTATTATCAATTATGTTTACCTATACCTTATATATATATATATATATATATATATATATATATATATATATATATATATATATATATATATATATAGCTATACCTGCCTACAAACGAGTAAAACTAACAATTACATGCGAGAGATCAATCTGACAATATATTGTGTAGGCAAAGTACCCTAGCTGAAATGTTGTCAATTAAGGGGATTAATCCGTGAACATGGTTAACTCTCTTAAGCATATAATATATCGTATGAGTATTTTTCGTCCGTTTTTTTTCACGTAACTATATACTACTGATTGACTGAGATGAGTAGTCGCATACTACTTATATCAACCGGCAGTACTTACTAGCCGGCTAGATCGAAGTGATCTAAACACGGGACGGCCGTTTCTCTCGTTCGAGGCCGAGCTCATCAGCGGTGTACCTGGTTTGACTAAGTTTAGAGAGCCGAATCAGCTCAAGCCACTCTTTGACTGAACTGACTGGTTCGAGTCACCACGATTCATTGAGCGCACAAAGCCAGAGAAGAAAGTAAAAAGAGACGCAAAATGAGGACAGTAAATAGAGATGTGAAGCAGACAGAATAGTAATATCGAAGAACAATATAGTTTCATTGGAAATGATAAGTCAAAAGGAGTGGATGCATCTGTGCCAACCATTGAGAACGATTTTGAGCTATATCAGGAGTTGTCTCCAGCCATTGTTTTTACCATCCCGAAGACCCCAACCAAGAAGTCTACACCTTCCTACGTGGCTGGCTTAAGCTAACTGTTGTGGATTTCATTGACTGAAGCCATGTTTTGATTTGACTACCACTAGCTAGCTCCTTTCCAACCTGATCCATGCTATGTCAGTTAACATTTCCTGTCGAGGAAGGCGATGGCTAGGGATGCATGCGTAACACATGTCCTAACCATCTCAAATGGTGTAACGTCACAACTCGTCGATTGATTTCCCCTCCTTACGTAGCACTCGATGTCTAACCTCAATATTGCTTACCCTATTATGACATTTAACACGGGAGATAGAACGCAGGCACCTATGATCAAAGATAGCTAGTCAACCTCTGTTTGCCACCTTCATTTGCCATGAAACAGATGAGAGCGAACTGCTGAGCAGTACTCACCCCGTTTTGTCGACAGCCGGGTATTACGTCTACGCCAGAGGCGGCGTGAACTGCCATATGAGAAACTAGCCTTCTGTATCCGTGCTAAGATTTCATCAGCGACTAACCCACTGGGACTGGTTGATGTAAGTGCCCAAATAAATGGGTTGATCAACACACTCTACCACTTCGCTCCCTATTTCTAATCTAGGAGTCAATGTAGTCCAGGAAGTCTTGTTGCTTCATCTCACATTTGACGCGAGAATCTCATGCCAAACATATTCACATTGCTGCCTCTCAAGGTGTTCAGAAGACACTGTCTGCATTTTGTCAACGTTTTCACTTGCGAGGGAGGACTATATCATCTGCATATTTTAAGTCAACGAGATTACACCCTGGTAACAAGTCAATCTCTGAGTCGCTGAAGTCAGCTAAAGTTACGTCCATTAGTACTTTTATGATGAAATTAAAGAGAAATGGAGACAGTGGATATCCCTGACGGACAACTCTCGTTGTCATCACAGTTGTCAGATGACAACTCCCCGTAGACTCTCACCTGGCTGACTGCATGAGTTCTAGTAAAGTGAGTGCCTTGATCAGTGAGTTGTGTCTTCTCAGGATTCCCTTCACAGCCAAACATCTCTGTAGCACCTCTCGGTCAACGGATTCGAATGTCGCTTTCATGTCAAGAAATATGACGATTGTTTGTTGACGCTGGTAAGTATATCTGTGTTTCAGAATCTTTTGAAGTGTGAAGATATGATGGGTACACCGTCTTCCTGGTCTAAAGCCTGCGTGGTTCTCTCGTGTTTGTTCCTCCTGAGTACCGCTTAGTCTACGCATGATGGTTATTGAGCCTAGAAGTTTAGATGGCATATTGGTCAAGCTAATCCCCCCTACTATTATCACAGGAAGACTTGTATCCCTTCTTGTATACTGCGATAATCAGTGACTTACACCAGCCTGACGGGACTTCGTCTGATTCTCAGACGCTGCCTAGTACCTTAGTTAACGCAGCTAGTCAACTATCCCCATCGTCCTTGAGCACCCTTGGATTAATTCCACCAGGTCCCGCTGCTTTGCCTCGTTTCAGACTAGTAACAGCCTTATTAACCTCAGTTATGGACGGAGGACGTGTTTGTTTGTATCCCATTCTGGGTGCGGGTGTTGGATACTGGGTAAGTTGAGGATGGCAGTAGCCAACTAAACTGCTCCTAAAAGCCACCCATTGAACTGTTTAGCTTTATAGCTGGTGGCTTTTTTCGCATCGAAGGTATGATTATTCTTTAATTTACATTGCCTGTGATGCAGGCCAATATTATATAAACGCATTTTTTTATATCAAAATTTTCAAGCATTTTCCAACATAATCCTTTTTTATCTTCAGTTATGAATTACCCTTTGATCGTCATGATTGGGTGGTGGATCGTTGTGGAAAGGAGGTGCGTTATGTGATTGATTATTATGATGGAGGTTCTGTGGATGAAACATACCAGTTTGCCATATTAGATGTAAGACCTGCGCTGGATTCGTTCAGTGCATTATGGGATCGTACTCGAGTTGCTTGGATGCGTTTCAAATCTCCTGATCCGCCTGCAAAACCAGTGCCACATGATCCAACATTCCCGAAGAAGGAAACAGCGTCATGACGGACCACTGTTACTGCTGCTGCTACTACTACTACTACATAAATGAAGCCTGCTCATCCCCCACACCCACACCCGCCACATCAACGTTGCTCTTACGTTTTTGGCGTATCGTATATTTTCAGAAGTGCATAGTTTAGTTCGTATGTCAGAATTAACCTTGTAATAAAACATTAGAAGTAAATCATCCTGTACATTTATTAATAAGAAGAGATAAATTTATGTTAACACTACTGAGTTTTTTTAATTCTGGAGGGGAGATTAGTTCGTATTGGCAAATGCTGAAGAAGCTCGGGAATTGGAATCATCTCTGACCTGTCATCACTTTTCATGCATGAAAATAATGGCGATCATTCACTCCACTTTCATGACTGTTCGTGCTAATGCGCATACATTCACGTGTGAAGGAAAGTATTGTGTGTGTGTGTGTGTAACGTAAAGGATTTGTGTGCTAACAGGTTTCGTTGTAAAATTCATTAGATATTTCTAGGGCGTTTCGCTTTCTCACAACGAAAGAGATCAAAAAAGAGGAAATCTGTTGAGCATTCTTTATTTACTTTGTGGCATGAGCATGACTGAGTAACAAGCATCGAGCGTAAGTTAGCATGGATCTGTAGACGTAGACAGACAGTCCCTGTTTTTGTTTCTCTTTCTTGAGCTAGAAAGTCATCCAGTTGATTTTCAGGTATTTGAAGTCTCAGTGGTATTTTCGCGGCTTGATCTCTTCAATGTGATATTTAGTAGGCATGTTGCAGATGGGTGGAAGCGGCTAAGATGGAAATCGGCAATTTTTAAAGTCAATGATTACTTGCAGATATAGAGGTGTTTATTCTTGAAATGTGGATTTAGTTTACGTTGTGTGATCAGGAAGTAGTTTTGTGGTGAGAGCAAGCTGCTAGCCAATTGGTAGACATTGATCTACGCTGATTGGTGGAAATTAATCTAGGCTGATTCAACAACCGATCACAGCTGACCTAGACGTGGACAAATATGATTCGCAGACAAGTGGCTCGCATTTTTA
>OX235279.1:36967537-37202776 GCA_944472155.2 Trichobilharzia szidati
AGCCACAACCAGGTACTGCTGAATACAATTTCAGCGACACAAGACATGGGTTATGATCAAATTGTCATAGCTGGAGACTTCAATGCCCCATCTCTTAACTTGATGACGGAATATGCCCATGATAGATTTGACCGAAATCTGCTGCATACCATCAGGGAGGCCGGATTCACTGAAAATGTCAGGATGGATACTAGATGGGGCCCAGATGAGAAGTCTTCTAGACTGGATTATGTGCTCATGAGTGACCAGCTACTAGTGGAAAACGTTCAGATCACGATTCCCGTAGGTAGTAATGACCACGCGGTCATAACATTCGACATAGTCCTCCGCGAGCGTTTACAGTGGGACAATACACAGCCCTATCTATGTTATAACAAAGCCAATTACACCGAAATGCGAAGACTTTTGTCTGAAGCAAATTGGCCAAAAGATTGGACAGAGCTTACAGAAGGACACCGGGGAGTGGTAAAGGAGATCATTCACCAGGCGGTCTCAGACACTGTTCCTTTAGTCACACCAAAAGCTAGGAAGCAACGTTCATGGCTAAAAAGGGGGACACAACGCCTTCTGTAGGCGAAGCGAAAAGCCTGGTTTACGTGGCGAGTACCGAAGAGTCAACCCGAACATGAAGTGTACCCTGAACTCAGGAATCGATGTAACATACGAGTCCGGAGTGATAGAAGGACATTTCAGAGAAACCTAGCCAATAAGCTTCTCGTGAACCCCAAAAGCCTATACAGGTTTATGTCTGAAAGAAAACCGACCAGCCAGGGAGCTTGCAATCTAGTGGGTTCTGATGGGAAATCCCTTGCTAGCCTTGAAATGGCAGAGACATTCAGTCTAGCCTTTCACAGGCAACTGAACAGTAACAAGGATTTTACCCCCACAAAACATCAAGATTGCAATGCAAGACCAACGTGCGAAAACCTGCTGGGCACATTTCAAATTACCCCGGCTATGGTACTCGTAAAATTGGGAAAGTTGACTTCGGGAAAGTCTGCAGGTTGCGATGACATAAGACCATCCGTCCTGAAGCAGTGTTCAGAAAGTCTCTGCCAACCCCTAAGTGATCTGTTTCAACACTCCTTTGATGTAGGGAAACTTTCATGTGAATGGAAACGAGCCATCCTATCCCCTATCTTCAAGGGTGGTGACCGGCAGAACGCGAACAGTTACAGACCAGTTGCGTTACTAACAATGATATCGAAGATATTGGAAAGTCTCATTGACGATCTCATGAGAAAATACTTCGACGGGACTAACCTACTCCATGAAGCACAGCACGGTTTCAGGAGGGGAAGATCCTGTGTGACGAATCTTCTACTAGCCTGGAACGATTGGACACTATCCTGGGACGTAAAGGTACCAGTCCATGTGATCTTTCTCGACTTTGCGAAAGCATTCGACACAGTTCACCATGGTCTGCTCCTTCACAAAATAAGCAAGGCGGGTGTTTCTGGAGCACTTCTTGCATGGCTGAGAGATTACTTAGGCAAGAGAGAATTCTGCACCAAAGTCAACCGCATCCGATCATCCTGGCACACCTCGGCATCAGGGGTTCCTCAGGGTTCTATCTTATGTCCGTTGATGTTTTTGATTTTTATCAACGACCTGCCCTGTCAACTGAACTGCCCTGCGCTTCTTTATGCTGACGACGTAAAGATTTGGAGAGCAATAAACTCATCGGAAGACTCCGACAGATTGCAGGCTGACCTGCAAACTCTGGGAGACTAGGCTCTGGCTAACGGAATGCCTTCCAACCTAAAGAAGTGCAAAGTAGTGCAACTTCATTCCGGCAGGTCACAGAGTGTAAATTACACCCTTGGTGGCCAGAACTTGAGTTGTGTGCCATCAGAACGCGATCTAGGTCTTATTTTAACAGAAAAGCTAGACACCAGTGGAAATTACACGAGGGATGTCGCCAAAGCTTACGCAACTTTACACTTTAT
This sequence comes from Trichobilharzia szidati, assembly GCA_944472155.2. Classification (NCBI taxonomy): domain Eukaryota; kingdom Metazoa; phylum Platyhelminthes; class Trematoda; order Strigeidida; family Schistosomatidae; genus Trichobilharzia; species Trichobilharzia szidati. Next base: position 36,969,487 of record OX235279.1, read on the forward strand.
GCATAGGCAGCTGGCAGCTCTTACTCCCGCACTATTCCTAACGTTGTATACGACATACGTGAGGCCACTCCTTGAGGTGCATAATATCATTGCTCCTCCGCTACTCAAAAGGGATGCTAACATGCTAGAAAGTGTCCAGAGACGAGCGACAAAATGGGTGATCGGCCTCCGCAACAAATCATACGAGGAAAGACTGAAGAAATTAAGTCTTGTGGTGGACCTTTCGCTCTGTTAGCTTATTTGCCCAAAACTCAAATAGAAAACAAAATACCAAATCAATTGAGTTTACAAAGATCCAAATTCCATTATAAACGTACTGGATTCCAGAAGTGCTGCGGGAAGACTGCTCCAGTTCTAATTCTCCAGTGTTGACGTTGCCGGAGGTCGACCAAAGTGCGTAGGAAGAGGCTACGGTGCTCCTGCGAAAATTCGAGATAGAAAGCAGGTTGTTATAATTGATCGACGGCAGTTGAGGTGGTGGAGAAGACGGAGAGTCGAAGGCAGAATTATATATTTTTTTAAAACTCGAGGGAAGTTCAAAGTACAGAGTTTTTGGTTAAAACAAAGTAGTGTACAATATGTTCATTTTTTACATAATAGTAAAATTTGGATAAGTTTATTTTTGAAGACTCCACAGGGCTCCCCCTCTTAGAGGTCCGGAGGACCATCAGTACTGTCCTCGTGGACGATTACATGAATATAAGCAATATAAATAATGGGTAATGTCAACAATAAGGGCAACAAAAAAAACATCAACATCAATAAGGATACAAAATTAGATCAGGGTGTACGGAATGCATCCGTGTTGTATAAAGTTTAGCACATGCAAGCAGGAATTTAGAAGAAAAAAATATCAAAACTTGCTATAATTTTGAAGAAAAAATTTATGTACATAATAAACCATGAAATGTTCGTTAGCATTTGCAAAATTTATATATAAATAGATATATACAAATACTTGGTGAATGCGTGTGCTTGCAGCACAGTTAACGAACAGTAAACAATAATACTAGTAAATATTTATGGTTATAATGAAATGAATGTCGACAACAATAATAATAAGTATGTCTGAATGAGGTTACGTACTTTTTTTTAATGTCAGTCAACAAAATGAACATAGCGGGCAGGTTTACAGATCTGCCGTCCACTGCGTGTCTGTACAGGGGGAAGTGTGAAGAGCGGGAGAGTTGAAGTTGCATTGACTTTCTGATTGTTTACTGGTGCCGGCTTTGCGAGTGTTTCATATTCGCTGTCGGTGTACGCTGGTTTAAGACGGTCGATAGAAACAGTCTCCGGTTCACCATGTTTATTCAGCGTGAAGTATTTATCTGTGCGTTTAAGTACTAGAAAAGGACCTTCATATGGATGTTGTAAACCTTTTCTAATGGCGTCGACGCGAACAAATACAAATCTGCAAGTGAGTAGATTCTTATTAACTTGAGCTTTCTGAAGTGATTGGCGAGGGGCTACTGGTCGAAGCTGGAGCATTTGCTGGGTAAGGCGGTTGGTGAAGTCGGAGATATTTACTTCAGTTGAATCATTAGACGGAACTAAGTGACCAGGCAACGTGAGGGTAGTACCATACACAAGTTGAGCTGGTGTACATCCCAAATCTTCTTTGACAGTTGATCGGATACTGAGAAGAACTAACGGTAGGTGTTCACTCCACTTAGATGAGTCAGCTTGTGCCATTAATGAGCTTTTCAGTTGTCGATGGAAACGTTCCACCAGACCATTCGCTGCAGGATGATAAGCTGTAGTGGAGATATGGTTCACTCCAAGGAGTCTCGTAAACTCTCGAAACAGGGTTGATTGAAATTGAGCTCCTCGGTCTGTTGTAATCGTTGTTGGTACTCTGTAGTTTGACACCCAACGATCTAAGAAAACCAAGGCGGTATTTTCTGCAGATATGTCGTTGAGTGGACAAGCAATAGCCCATCGGGTAAATCGATCAATGGCAGTAAGTATATGAGTAAATCCGCTGGATGGCGGTAATGGTCCAATAATATCTATGTGCACGTGTTGGAATCGTCTATCCGGTAAACTGAACTGCTTTGGAGGTGTAACGGTATGATGATGTACCTTGGATCTTTGACATTGCAAGCACTGGTGGGCCCATTTCCGAATATCGGAGTTCATCTTGGGCCAAACAAAACGTTCGCTGATCAACTTGACCGTAGCACGTATACCAGGATGAGACAAGGAATGCAGATGTTCCAACAAAGGTTTTCGACAACTTAGTGGGACAAAAGGTCTATGAACGCCAGTTGAAACATCACAGACGATGGTTGTATCGGACAGGGGAATAGGTACGTCCTGCAACTGTAGGGAGGAGTTTCGTCTGCAAGAATGAAGTTCGGCGTCATTTTTCTGCGGCTTGGCTATATTGTCTAAGCTAATATCTATCGAAGATAGGTGATTAACGTCACATCGAGATAAAGAATCAGCTACGATATTGGAATCTCCTTTGATGAACTGGATGTCTGTTGAGAATTGTGAGATGTAATCCAGTTGTCTGGCTTCTCTCGGAGAGTGTCTATCCAACGAAGTGGTGAAAGCGTAGCAGAGAGGCTTATGGTCCGTTAAGATAGTAAAATGTCTACCTTGTAGTAGGAAGCTGAAATGTTTTACTGCTAGGTAGATGGCTAACAGTTCTCTGCTAAATGTGCTGTAACGAGTTTGTGCAGGTTCCAACTTTTTGGAGAAGAAAGCAAGTGGAGTGGTGTCATTATTGAACTTTTGTTGTAAAACTGCTCCCACTGCTACCTGCGATGCATCTGTACATAAAATGAGTGAAGCTTCTGGATTGATATGAGACAACATTACGACGTTGGATAAGGCATATTTTGCGTTATAAAATGCTGCTTTTGCTTCTTCAGACCACTGAAATTTCTTTGAATTGCGTCTAGGTAGGTCGGTCAGTGGCTGAACTATGGAGGCACATGATGGAATAAAACGTCGGTAGAAGTTGAACATCCCGAGGAAACGTCTAAGTTTCTTTAAGGAATCAGGTTCGGGAAAGTTCTTAATAGCTTCTATCGTATCTTCGGTAGGTCTGATGCCTTCGGCAGTTATTCGATGTCCTAAAAATTCGATGGATGGGGAACCAAAAATACATTTCTTTGGATTGATCACAACTCCAAATTGTTCAAATCTTTGAAATAACAAGCTTAAGTGTTCCACATGTTCTTCCATCGATGAGCTGGCAATTAAGACATCGTCGATATATACAAAGACAAAATCAAGACCTTGGGTAACTTGGTCCATAAAACGCTGAAATGTTTGCGCGGCATTCTTTAGACCGTAAGGCATTCTCAAGAATTCGAATAATCCAAAAGGTGTGATAATTGCTGTTTTTGGAATGTCTTCTGGAGCGACTGGTATTTCATGATATGCTCTAACCAAGTCAACTTTGGTAAAAATAGTCTTTCCATGTAACGTCAAGGAGAAGTCGTGGAGATGAGGTATAGGATAACGGTCTGGTACCGTAGCGTTATTCAGAGCGCGATAATCTCCACATGGTCGCCAGTCGTGATTAGTTTTGGGAACCATATGCAAAGGTGAAGACCATGGACTGTTGGATGGTCGTATGATGCCCAGCTGCATCATATGTTCGAATTCCGACTAAGCTGCTGCTAGTTTATCTGGTGGTAACCGTCGTGGACGTGCCTTCACAGGTTGTCCTGTTGTGATGATTTTATGCGTAACTGTATGAGATATATCTTCGACGTTGTATGACGGTTTAAGGATTTTCGGAGATCGTTGCAATAAGGTAGAGAACATTTCACTCTCCGGCTTTCCTATACAGATGCTATGAACAGAGAAGTCACCTGTAATACCGTGGATCTTGAGTTGGGTGCAATTGTCAATCAGTTTTTTCTTGCTGATGTCAACTAACAGATTGAAGTGACTTAGGAAGTCTGCACCAAGTATAGCGTGACGTACGTCAGCTACTATGAAGATCCATGTGAAACGTCGGCGTAATCCTAGGTTTAGAATCATTGACTGTTCACCATACGTCTGTATGTTGGTTTGATTGGCAGCGCGGAGTGAAAGTTTACCAGGTATTTTGGCTGATCGCCTGGATAGTGAGGGGGGAATAACACTGATCTCGGCGCCTGTATCTACCAGGAATAATGTGCCGGTAGTCAAGTCCCTCACGTAGAAAAGGCGACTGGGATGATTGCCAGTAACAGCCGTCGCCATTACTGCCTGGCTAGGGAATTTCCCTGAATTGCGTCACCACTATTGTACATGCACGGTCGGACACACTTCAGGGCATTATGCCCATACCTCCTATGATACCAGCAAATGTTACGGCTTTGAGACGGTGTTCTAGAACGTCGTCTAGATCTTGGTCGCCGTTGCTTGGATACTGTCTGTGACTGGTTCCGCTGTGCTCGGAGCTCAGATACTTCCAGTCGTAAGTCTTGCATTTGAGATGTTAACTGGGAAAGTAACCAAAACATTGGTGTGTCCTTCATAGATGTGGAAGGGCTTGGTGGTACTACCTCTGTGGACACGCTATTTATGCCATTATTTGAAAACACGTCCATGATATCGTCTGCCATCTTAGTTCTTCAAGGTCTGTCGTCCTAGAAGATGTTGTTAGGATTTGTTGGACGTTTTGTGGTAAACGCTGTAAGAAAATCTGACGTAGAATTAAGTCATCTACTTTGTGTGATCCAGTCAACTGGCGCATATGTCTAAGTAGTTGGGATGGCTTTTTTGTACCTAGATCACACGAAGTAAGTAGTTGTTGTATGCGTTTTTCATCGGAGAGGGTGGTCCGCTGGATAAGTGCAGCTTTTAGTTTGTCATATTGAGAGTCTGTAGGCTTGCTGTCTATGACATCGATAACCTCTCGTAGTACTTCCGTGGGTATTGCTGCTAGAACTCAACCATACATGGCAATTTGCGACGTAATACCCCGAGCTGCAAACAACTGTTCAATGATTGTGAACCAGACACGTGGTTCAGCCAGATCAAATTGAGGCAGTCTTAAGTCCGGTAAGGCGTTATTAGAAGAGTTCTGTGTCTCTTCGCCTTTATTACCTTCTTCAGCAACAGTGGAACGTTTAGGTGGAGCCATTGTCAAAAAATATTTAAGTATAGAGATATACAAAATAGCAAAACGTATGGTAACAAAAATTAAGCAATGCGAGATTATAAGGTCAAAATAGCAACAAAAATGTTCAAAACGAGTTAACTATCGCAAAAATGTTCAAAAAACCGGTTAACCATCGAAGAAAAAAAATGTTCGAAGCGGGCCCACCAATTTTTGTGGTGGACCTTTCGCTCTGTTAGCTTATTTGCCCAAAACTCAAATAGAAAACAAAATACCAAATCAATTGAGTTTACAAAGATCCAAATTCCATTATAAACGTACTGGATTCCAGAAGTGCTGCGGGAAGACTGCTCCAGTTCTAATTCTCCAGTGTTGACGTTGCCGGAGGTCGACCAAAGTGCGTAGGAAGAGGCTACGGTGCTCCTGCGAAAATTCGAGATAGAAAGCAGGTTGTTATAATTGATCGACGGCAGTTGAGGTGGTGGAGAAGACGGAGAGTCGAAGGCAGAATTATATATTTTTTTAAAACTCGAGGGAAGTTCAAAGTACAGAGTTTTTGGTTAAAACAAAGTAGTGTACAATATGTTCATTTTTTACATAATAGTAAAATTTGGATAAGTTTATTTTTGAGGACTCCACAGTCTTTCCACACTTAGTTACCGTAGTCACAGGGGAGACCTCATCACCGTCTAGAAGATCTTAAATGACCAGGCCCACCCTAATAAAAGCATCCTGCCCTTAAGTGATTATAGGCTTCCACGAGGTAACCCGCTAAGGATAGCACACCAGAGACCAAAGACTCGAGTGTGTTCACATTTCTTTTCGCTTCGAGTTTGCCGTCTCTGGAACGCTTTACCGGCGGCCGTAACTACAGCTCCATCTGTGGAGACTTTTAAGCGGAAGCTGGACAATCATGCAGAAATGCATGGTTTGTGACTCAATGGCTTATCCTCTTAAAATTTGAAACCACACTGTCAATGGATAAGCATACAAGCTAAATCCCCACGACCCGTCCTGTCTTCTCCCACTGTACCGACTACTCTATCTTTTCCTTAGGTCACCTTTATTATTTCACTTATCTCAACCTATATTATCTACACTACAACCTATTATTATTCTACTTTTATGACTACACCGAATGACCAACGGGTGTTAGGTCGAACTCCATTCACGGCAGCAACTGAGTCCTAACATACTGCACACTACAAACCATATCTTGACCAATCCTCGCACCACTCCTCTTGGAGTCTACCAGAGCTAAAGCAGTCGAGTGGCGGGATTTACTACGCATAAGTTCACCGAAGATCTGGAACCTCTACCTTACAATCAAGAAGCGCGCTCAAAGAAATCACTGGTTTATACTACCTCGTTATCAGGATATTGGATATCGGATATTGGATGTGAGGATTTCTCATTGTGCTACATATGATGGCCCCATCGTATTCTGGACAAACAACTGTACTCAGTTTGTTTAACAACATACATCTACCTCGAACAAATACTTGAAAGTAACTGCAGAACTAACATACGCGAAAAGTAGCCTATCTCATGAAAACTGAAAGACATTGAAATTTGTTAGTTTGCATCAAATTCCACCAGTCAGTTTAATAGGCATAATTTCAACACACTTTCCTATGGATGAAATTACGCACACATAGAAATTGGTTTGGCTAGTAGTGCACCTTGAATGTTTGAACTTTCGTTTTAATGCATTCTTGGCGTCGCGCCTTCACTGTGCTTCCGGCGTGACTGCTAGCACGTGGCTCGCCCCTCATTGTGTCATCATGGGGCACACTGTTGGGCTTGCTATCTGACCCAGTTATAAGGTGAGTTGTGCAATATTCTTATCTATTAAATTTGAAACTCAACATGTGACATTTGAAATATAATCCTCGTCTGAGTACACTGTCTAGTCACAAGGTTTTTTCTTCGAGTTCGTTTTAATCAGTACTAACACGTTAGGTAGATTACTGATGAGGGTTACCCAAGGAAAGCGGTTTTAGTAGGTGCTGACGTTAAGGACTATCTGGAGGTTGACATCGGAACTTACAGGCCTATCACTAAAAACCCCAATAAGGAATTGGGCAATATTTTCGGGACATGTACGAGGTTGTTATTCGGCGTGTGTTATTTGCACTGTTTGACGTCGGTGGAAATGACTTCAGTCTAGGCGGTGTTACTTTGAACTCTTCTGATTACTTGATAAAGATTACCCATCGTCATAATGACGGTCGTTCGTTTGGAAAGCCATTGTTTAGAGTTACCTATATATCTACTGAAAGGTTGTATCGCCTTATTGGCCTTATTGATATTAAGTTATTGGAAATGAAGTTAGTGTGGAGTAATTTTGGATAGTTACCTCTGTTTTGATGGATATTGGAGTTTGCAAACACCCAGATTATGACACGCTCTGAAGGCTTGAAGCTTGTGGAAACCCGGTTATTTCTGCATGATGAAGGTGAGATTTGGAGAAAGTAGATAAAAAGAGTAAAGATTAAGTATAGCGCCACCAGAAGACCACGATAGATAATCATGTCACTTGTTAAGATTGTAGTGTAAGTTCCGCGTAAAGAGAGTGCTCCTGGCCTCCCTTATCTACAACTAATGTCTGCGGTTGAAGTTAAACGTTAGATAATGGTATTGTTTACATCAGAGTTATTAGTTAGTGTCAGGGACATAATTGAAATAGGAGGTATGAATAACATTGGGTCATACCATCCAGCAGTATAAACATTCAAATACATAATCTAGCAACATGTGCTTTTACACTCCTTTATTCGAATGGCTACTTTGAAGTTATTTCGTGTCCGGTATAGTTACTGTCCATCGAAAAAATAATAATTTTTATCTTCCAAACCAAAGTGCAACATCTGGATCCCTTGCACTAATATAATTTCTTTATATCTATCTATCTAACTGATAGGTGATGTGCAAATTAAGTCCAGTACACGTTGAGATCTGGGTCGAAATGGTAGCAGACAGACAGCAGATCCAAATGCAAACTAATCCCCTATCACTATCAAATCTTCGGCATCATCGCTGCAAGCCGATATCGGTAACCTTGTGCATGACTGAAACTATGACTATGCGGAGAAATCACATTCGACATCATTCCATCAATGAATTATGAACGCACATGAAGAAGATCCGGGAGCTGATGGTGAGAGTGAAATGAAACCAAACCACCTCGTGTGAAGATTGAGGAGGTGGCACCCTATCTCGCCAACATACAAGGCCATCCAATCCAAAAAATCTCTATGTATGTGTGTTTGTGCAGTGAGTACATGACGAACCTACTAAATTTCAAAAAAGCGGTATGAGAGTTAAACTCTTTGTCGAAAATTTGTCTTTTCATCACAAAAATGTGTACCTGTATCGTTTAGAGGCGATCTGAGTATACCGAGTGGAGAGTATGCAGGACAGTAGAGTTGAAGTGAGAATTCCAAACCAGAGTTGTGATCGCTAATCCAGAGAGAAGCCGATTCTTTACCTTACCAGATGCAGATATATACGATGGCGGGCATGCCTTATATTGTGAAGCTTCGTTTGCTGTATCACCCACTGGGCGACGCGTAACGAAGCTTCACAATATAAGGCGTGCCCGCCATCGTATATATCTGCATCTGGTAAGGTAAAGAATCGGCTTCTCTCTGGATTAGCGATCACAACTCTGGTTTGGAATTCTCACTTCAACTCTACTGTCCTGCATACTCTCCACTCGGTAAACTGAGATCGCCTCGAGATGATACAGGTACACATTTTTGTGATGAAAAGACAAATTTTCGACAAAGAGTTTAACTCTCACTGCTTGTGTTCAGTTTTGAAATTTAGAAGGTTTGTCATGTACTCACTGCACAAACACACATACATAGAGATTTTTTGGATTGGATGGCCTTGTGTGTTGGTGAGATAGGGTGCCACCTCCTCAGTCTTCACACGAGGTGGATTGGTTTCATTTCACTCTCACTATCAGCTCCCGGATCTTCTTCATGTGCGTTCATAATTCGTTGATGGATTGATGTGGAATGTGATTTTTCTGTGTGGTCATTGTTGCAGTCTTGCATTGGGTGATAGATATCATTGTGGCGTTGTTAACTGGAAGCACTTTAGATTGCTTTCGTCGACGTTTTTGTGTGAGGTGAGTTGTTTGGGCTTATCCTAGGAATTAATTTTCATATGAGTGTTTGTTTAATGGTTGCGTGTTGAAATTGCTAGAATAGAGTTGAGATTTCCACCGGAGGTTTCGTTTATCTGTTAACATTCTGAAATTAGTGGATATTTTTCGTGCCGTAAGAATGATTTATTGACTTTATAGACTAACATTCCTACGCTTAATATGTAACGTGATTCATTTGTCAGTGGAATGTGGAATACCTGAGCTTTGGATTGTAGCTTGGATATCTGAACGAGGCAAAAGTTGTACTGGTTGAAGGTGCTGCCTGTGAAGGTTGTATCTCTGGACTGTTTCTGTCTAGGTTTGCGTGCCACATTGAGTGTGTCATCGTGAGCTGCTGCGCGTCGATGCACTGTTTCATGTTGAAAACTCAGTCAGTCGTCAGTTGGATAGTGACGATGAGGACAATAATAAATGGAGTTACCAATGTGAGGAATGTACCCGGCGTTATAGTGGTTATCTGAGGGATGTGACAGCGACTGGATATTTGCCTCAGATGACCAGTAACGCGATTGTGCTGCCTTCTTACTCTCAGGAGATCGTAAGGTGGTTAATGTTCGCACCACACATATTTACTCTGTGTCCCCGTCACAGTTGTTTGTAAGCCTTTCTAGCGAACAGATCGCCTATGGTTCTAAGACTTGCAGACATGTTGACAGACCTTGGTAGCTATGCTCAGTGGTCTACGGTTGGGCAATACTAGTGCCCCGTGTACTTCAGGTACTCCCGGAGAAATTGAGCTTCCTTGGCGTGTTCAGTGTGAAAGTGCCAAACTCTCCTGCACACTTTTATCAGCTTGTTGAGCTCAGAGCAGAAGCATCTCTGGCCAAGACTCTGGCGCTTCTCAGATAGACGCCGAATCCAAGTGTGGTTAATCTCATAAAACTATGTGATCCATTTGGCCGTGGATGTATTGGTCATGTGTTCACCCTTCGTCAGTTGTTGGGACACCGTGACATAACCGTGCTTCTACAACATGCAATACTGAAGTATCTGTGCGGTCGCATATGCCCACCGAGTGTTGGCTTCACCTGTAGATATGGAGAGGAGGAAAGGTGAAATACTCGTTAAATTTCCTTCCTTAAGAACCTTTAGTTAGTATATTGGTTATCAATTATCCTTGTCGGATATATCAACATTTTGATGACCTAAAACTAACAACTGTGAGACTCGTAATTTCTTTCTTCTGCAGCCATGAATTGTGATGAATCTGTCAGTTTATCGAGATTGCTGCCACAAATTCCTGAGAGTTCAGGCAAATAATCCTGTCTGGCCGATAATGATTATTCGAGACAATGTTCACGAGCCAATAAGCTGACATTGTGTTCTGGTAACATGGGACTGTTGAGATTATCTGACCGATTGGAGATCAGAGGCTTCTCTGCCCTGTAGGCGATATCTCGTGTTATCTGGGTAGGTGTTAGTTCGGTGTGGTAAATTTTAATTATATCTAAGCTAATTCAGTTAGTTACTTTTCATGTGTTCATTACGATTCCTGTAGGCTATTTGATTGACATCTTGCCTCGTCACTACTCTAGTAGTTCGTTTTAGTAGATGTCGTAGCCAATAACAAGGCCGACAAGGAGGGAAGGTTGGGCGTGAGGCCAGCAATCCCACTATGTAGAAACGAGACCAGTGCTACGGAAACTCCAAAGCTCTAGCTTGAAGCCGTATGTTCCAGTGGGAGTGCGAAGGAATGAAATAAGATGAAATAATAAGTCTGCACAGTTAGTTGGATCCACATTATGTTTTCTATGCTTGCAGTATAGTAGTGGTATAGAGTAAGCAGCGTAATTGACTTCTGACGACATTGATTATTGAGAGTCAGTGGAGTGTAAAGAGGGGATATTCTTCTGCTGAAAATTGTGCACTCCACATGAATAAAATGACTAAGTTTGCGGAAGGTGGAGGAAATTTGTGTCTGTCCATAGAATAGCCGGTCATTGTTCAACACGAGATGAGAAAAGCAAATTGATTGTGAGTAGTCCTCAGTTATCAGAAAAATTACAGTTAACTTATTCAAGCCTTTAGCTATGCCAATATACAAATCTTCCGACAATCTTACACAGAGAAAGTCAACTAAATGTGTGCGAATCAGTGAACTTAGAGAAGTGTATTTATTCATGACATGATTTACTGATACTCTTGTTGTTATAGTGATGAGAAATTCGACTTGAGTGTAAATTCACTGATCAATTGACACCGAAGTCATTGAAAACCAAGGAGCATTGACAGGACGGTTGTTTTCTACTTGTTTGGGATCCTTCATCAGCTGACAATTATCAGCCTAACAAAGGTGGAGATGAAGACTTTGAGTTTTCTAGCTGAGCACGATAACCAGTCATCCAATGGTCTGGATGGAGTCCGAAATCTTGTAGAGCGATGAGGATAGAATTCTAATCTTCCTTCATGTCCACCTTGACGAGTATTCATTTCGACAAATAGTCTTCATGTTCTTGAGTTGTAAGATCGAATTTGTCTGAGGTGGTTTCGAAGCAATCAATCTCAGACATAGATAGGCGTATATGAGAGTGTGTAGAGTGGTTATATGTTGTACTTACTGTAATAGATTATAGAGGAGGATGGTTAAAAATACAACACTAAAAGTGTAGTGCATGTGTAAATGAAATATCCTATTGGACATTAAATGTCTGATGTGCTCTCTTCTACTGTGTGGATGGAATACGTAAAGGTGAGGAACACAAAAGATATGTGTTTCATTATTATACCTGTGGAAGCAGTATTGACCGCGTTCGGTGTGAGCACAGGATTAAGAAGGTGAAAGGTGCTCTCTCCTAAGGTGGTTCATGTTAAGGATGAGTAAATCTGTCAGAGAGATGTTTGTTAGCGGAGAAGATGAAGTAGTTATGTAGACAGAATGTGATAGTATGAGTTTGTCAGGGGAGTGGTTTAAATCTGTATGTGTGTTTTGTATTTAGGTATATACTTCACAACAACATTTGACAAGAATTAATTGAGACTAGAAGAGTTTGATAACTGATTGGGAATAAGGTCGACACTGGTCATTCATTTCTCTGTTTCATGACGAATCTATGCAACAGTCTATGTATATGTCGGTATATTGTGACCTCTGGAATCCGAATGAAGCGGTGTCAAATTGTGTGATGACTCGGGCAGTGATAAACCACATGTGTCACCCAGTATTACATGTGTTATTCAGCAGAACTTTCAAAAGTATCCAGAAATAACTTCGTTGACATTCAAAATGTTCGGTAGAATCAATTGGAATTAGGGATTTGTATCAGGGATCCAAATGGAGGTCGGAGATGCCGTGATAGTGAACAAAGGGTAAGTACAATAATAATGCTTTGTGGTACTTTCTTGACCTTCTGAATGTGAATATGTGTTGGAAATTGCAGAGCGTTATGCATTTATTTGTCAGATATGTGTTGTGTATGATTACTTTATTCTGAGGTTTCATGGCATCCGTAGATGACTGAATCTTGCAGCCTGGTTATTCTATAGTTGGAGAGAAAGGAACAAGTAGTTCAGCTTACCTTTTGTATTTGGCTGTAGACATGATGGACTATCGTGGATTATTTTGGTCTAGTACGTTTGATAAAGATTATCGCACTGTTGAAGATTTGGACGATTCATGCAGAGTTTCTCAGTTGATTATTCACAAAACATGATTTGACAAGTAACCGTTAAATAAGATGCCTGAAAATAGCGGGAGTTATCAGTTAATGTGTCAACTGTCTCCTCGTCCTCCTGCTCTCACTTTGCAATAAGCTGGATGTCGCATTTTATTAATCTGTGTGTTTTCGTTTGCCAGGAAACAATCAAATAATTAGATTGTCTTCATTTTGCTTTCTTTTTGTTTTTGTAATATAGAGTGATTTCCCGTACAGCGGATCATTGTGAAGGCTTTTCCTGTCCCCATTGTATTGGCAGTGCAAGTAGTGGCACTAATCAAACATCTTCCCAAGCCTGGTCCAACTGCATCATTGGATTCATGTATTGGGATGTTTGAAGCATAATGAGTTAATCGTTTGAAAACCTTCTTGAACATAACCTGAAAGATGTTAGATTTCTGTTGTTGCTTTCGTTGTTGTTAATTCCGACGGAATGTATGTTATTCATGCCAATTATTGAATGACAAATGCAAACATATATGTACATGCATAATCTGTGTTGTTTGACAATTTCACAGACACATTCTGTGACATAAGGCAGTGGAACGATGGAAAATAGTTTCATGTATTCAGGAATTGGTGGAAGTGTATTAGTCAAGTGGTAGAAATGTGCCGTGTTCTATAGTGTAGTTGTTCTTCTCAGGCTCACAGTATGATTGCATGAGTTGGTGTATTGCTTATGTTCCATCAGTGAAATTTGTAGCTTATTTAGACATTTCGAGTGGTAATATGGGGATGTTAGAGTGTACTTCCTATCTTCGAGATGCAAGTGATTGCTTCTGGACCGACCAGTCGACGTGGTGACACGACATTATGATAAGGAGTGGAGTAGTTAAGCAGGTTGATGTGTTTCTTCACTGTTATGGGGAGTCAGGTTATATGTTGTTAGATGATATCTACTGAAATCAAGGCATGAGTACAAAGTACTCGTTTGACTTTTCCAACTTGAAGTACTTGTGGAGTCGTTGAGATAGGTGATATCGTCCACGAAGAGTGAGTGGAATGTACTGTTCATCAGTGTGTTGTGTTTTACTATATGGCTGCAAACAGGGGTTCGGGCGTATGATCATCGATAAGAGTAACAGAATAACATAGACAGACTGAACATCAAAGTATGATAAAGTAATTTATTAATCGCGAAATATAAGAGTGCTGGTGAGTGAGTGAGATGAGAAATATGACTGATGTTCAACCTGTAGGTTGGTGATCTACGCTAATTCACGTGTAATCCCTTCGTCTGAGTGTGAGTGAAATACCTCGGAGCGGAGTAGGGGTTTGATTATTAAACTCAGCTTGTTTCCTGGCCATGTGATTGCAGTAAGAACTGAATATGTTAAATAAACACTGAGATCAAGTGAAATTCGAGGTGAACAGAAAGTAGAAGGTATGCGGAATCAATTGTTGCTTATAAGTGAGTTGCTTCGACGAAATCTCCCATTGGCGCAGACTGAGAGCCACACTTAAAATATGAGAGTTGATGATACTACGCAGTTGTCCCGGCCAAAATAGCGGTGTGGTGGTTGGGGGCAAGATTCGAAAGCGGGACTGATTGTTCGAGAGCCGAGTGGTGAGGCCAATACAGAATGAAGAGCTCCAACGAATTCAAACTTATATTCAAATTCATCCGTGCAGTATGATTACTCGACTGTAAGAGATTGCACACCTATGCATCCTTAGTTCGAGAACAACTCTTCAATTCTAAAGTATGAAGAAAGCGTTAGCTGATTTCTGATGAAATAATAATAATAATTCAGCATGGCGAAAGTCTTAATTTGACGAAATACATCGCGAAAGAGACTGCAGAGCTTTGTAGTTTGTATCTGGATATCCGGAGGTGGTTTTCTTACAATGTAAAGAGATTGTGTGTGGTGAATTTTCTGCCATGTGTAACGTTAATTTGGTTGTATATTTCACATTCATGATGATATCCTGTGATTGTTTCCACAGCATCACAAAGTTTTCTGTATTCCGTAATGCGCGAAGTCAGCTCTGTCCCGTGTCGTGTGATGTAGCATTTGTTTCATCAACAAGGGGAATATTTTCACTTTGCTCGAAAATATCGCGTTTTCGTAATTCTGTAGGTCACCACATTTTCTCGTGTTTTCGAACATGTCTATTGCGTCTCTTATCAATTTCGCATTGCAATAAGTGGACCATTTGCCTGCTTTAGGATTGGGTGTTACTCGTGACATTCGTAAGGAGTTAAAGCTGAGTGAATAGTTCAGTCTGTATGTCAATACAATACTCATGCACAAGAGGAGATAGTTGGACGGAGAACAATATTTCACCCATTTCGTCTGAAGTAGTTTAGATATGTGATGTGAATTTCCGAATGTGACTTGCATCAATCATCAGCAGTATAAGTGAGTAGAAAATTCACGTGTGACATACCAGTGATGGTGATGAGTTACGTGTTTTGTTGGTGTGAAGCAGCGTGGCTTGTTTGAGTGGAAGGCTTCCCTTAACGGACTATGCAACGAGGCATAGCTCGGACTTGATTGAGTTATGGCCTTAGTCATGGATAATGGTAATAGATGTTTTCATTTGAGGTACATGAATGTGATAAATGTTGGGAGACAGTGCTGATTAGTACATGTGTTATAATGAAAATAGGAGAAGGCCTGGTTTACAAAGTGATTACATGGGGAATAAGTACAATCTGTTATCCGTCTTATTGTTCACTAGCGGACTATCTAACACAGCCTAGGAATACTAGTGACACATGAAGAATGCAAGCAAATAGTGTTGGTGTCTTCGTTGACAGTTTGATGAGTAAGCCAATTTTCTGAAGCAGTAGTTCTTGATTTTCCATGGGGTTCCACTATGCAAATGTGAGAGTTTGCATCTTTGCAGATTGATGTGTGGTAAACTCCATGACAGTGGATGATAATGTCGGAGGTTGGTGGTAAAGTTACAGTAGAAGATTATCATTTCAAACATACAGTAATGCGGAGGAACAATAGGATATTCGACCGAAAGAAGAATTCAGTGGTCAGTCAGTTGCACGACTTAAAGTAGGTAGTTCTATGATCCATTCGTTCGAATGGTCACATGAAATCCCGACTGACTGCGTTCTTACCACACAAAGAGTACAATATCAGCGCCTCTAACCTCAGCACTGGATGGTGCGCGTCCGCATCTTACGAAGAGTTAGGAGAAATGCCTGTCCACGAGTGAAAGTAAGTACGAGAACTAAGTCCAGAATATACTCCCAAGTGTGGCAAATCATCTGACACTAACCAGCATTAAGGGAGTATTATTCCCGATGTAAGGACTTCGCTTTATTCTTTCCATTCATCACGAAACATACTTGCTATCCCTCAGACACCAATGTTCCTTTTCAAAGTGGATTCTGGATCTAGCATATCTCACTAACCTATTGAGGTGATGACTGATGAGTTCTCACAGCTAATGTCGTATTGCAGTTGACCACAGTACACACAACACTGTCGTGTCGCTTAGCTTAGGGAACACATTGAGCACCGGAATAAAACCTTTAGGACCAGACAACTACGAACTGGCTCCTCGCTGCTGACAACTTTGCACACCTAAGACTTTCTTTCGACTAGAAGTTAGATACTGTCCTTCTGCTTTACACGTGAATATGCCAGTAACATTTCAGATACCTGTAGTTTTGCAGTAGAAAGGTAAAAGACTGAATTCGAATTGGTGGCTAGTTCGATTGCGCTACTGCGTACCCACTTACACATTGTTTCAGGAGTGTGGATATAACTCTGAATAGAGAACGGATGGATAAAAATATGTAGAAGAATAGTGATGTTTGTTAAGATGGGAAAACAACCCGGAACAATGCCGTTTAGCGTGACTGGAGAACGTATCTGCGTTATCGTTGTTTTTCTTCTCCGAACATTCAGTTGTAGGCTGCATCACTCAGCTACAGATATCCTCCCTCATCCATTGTGCCACTGTTTTCGCATACAACCATTCTTCCCTCTGACACTAGTCAGCTTTACCAGGCGGATACACAGAAAGGCAACTGGAGTGACTCTAGTGTTTTCATCTCACGTAATTTCCTTCAAATAAAATGGATCTCTGGCTCTTATTCAGTATTTCAAAGTAATAAATGTGTGCGAAACTGTCATACCAGTAATTTTGTCAAAAAGAGGAATATTGATGATCAGTGAGTGGACGGTGTCTACGAAATACATATTAGCTGAGTAGTGCACGGATGAGCGAGAAGAAGAAATCTAGCATCCACAGGTTTGGTGTTCGCACCGCCTTTTTACAAAATCATTGATGTACACAACAGAGCATCCGTGAAGTATATTGGAAAACATGTCCATCGCTTCTTAATTCTTAAATTTGGAAGTAGTTCTTCGGAGTTGATGTCGATGAACTCCTCACCAACACAGTAACTCATCTTCAGATTATCCCCACCTATATCACTGAGTCAAACAATCACTATGTGTCATTATATATATATATATATATATACTCTTGATGTTCGGTGTCAAGTATTCACCTTAGATGGAGAAATCGCACTCACATGTGTTGATTCTAACAATCTGTTGTTTTGCTTCTACTTTGGGTATAAGAGATATCAACCAAATCACAAGTCACTTCAACAGACTTTAGTATTTATAAGATAAAAAGTGGAAATGTGAACAGAATGCAGAGCATGTGATAACACAGACTAACGTGAACCCAGTACATTCCTCACTCAGTCGAACCAGCGAACTGAAGCATTATGATTGTTTTCCATTCACTAGAATACACTTCCACACAGGTAAACTGGTGACTACAATTCACTGTATGAAAATCAGTACTGTGTAAAATTGAATATGATTCAGGAGGCGCTATTATCATCAACAGTACAATAAAACGTGCAGTTTCGGATACAATGAACAACAGATCTCCTCTTTAGAAAAACATCCGAAAAATGGAATTCCGAGTTAATCTCTGATTTGGACGTGAACTTGATGGCATGATGGCAGCTGTTGAACTCTTTAGTTATCAATTCGATGTTGGTATTGTCGTCACATATGATGAAAGTATCATCCATGTATCTTTGGTACAGATGGAAACTGTCGATAGTAGGTCGTAAAATATTATTCTCCAAACTAGCCAAGTAGCAGTCTGTAAGTAAAGGACTCAATGGTGACCCCATTGCCACTCCCTCTCTTTGTCTATAAATCGTGTTGTTGAACTTGAACTGGACACTTAGAGTGCACCTCAATAGTGCACATCAATGAGATCTGATGGTTCTCTTCAAACATCGATCTACAGGAAAACAACATTGAATGGTCAGTACACAAATTTCCATAGCTGGGTCCCTTTGAGAAGAAAGAGAAATCTGATCCATTCCTTATCCTCAAGAATAAGGAGGATATGTTCAAGTGATACAATCGTTGGGGAACTGGAGTGACTCAGACAAGTCCTCATAGAGAACGGATATCCTCCAAGATTTATCGAGAAAAACATGAAGCCGAGGGAAAAACCTGAAAGAATACAGACGGTGCCGAAGAAACTGCTGTTTATGAGTGTTGAATTTAAAGGTGATACCGCAGCTGAGATCCTGAAGAATCGCTTATGCAGGTCACTGAGGAAAGCCTTCTTTATGGCTGAGCTACGTATCAATTTCTACAGCCGACAAATGATCAACGGATGTGTGAAGGATAAACTGCCCCTTTGGGCCACCTCAATGTGTGTTAATAAATTCACTTGCTCGTGTGGACCTAGTTATATTGGCCGCACAAAGCGCACGCTTTCCAAACGCATCTCTGAAAATTATCCGGCATGGTTAGCAAAAGGACAATGTAAGACAAATAGTTTTATCTGAGCGAGGCGAATCCCAGTCACCACTCAGTACATACCTATGAAGCCCATTTCAGATAGTTGCGCCGAACAACATTAACCTAGTCATCCTCTTTCGTTCACATCAGTCGACTGGACTGGACATTTAACACTGTACGAGTGATTTTCCCAACAATGTTTCAAACACAAGAGTCCACGAGATAGCAACCACAAGTCAGTAAGTTCAAGGACTAAGGTTGATCCAGTCGTAAGCCTTCCTCGATGAACATTTCTTATTCTTTTACGGTGGTTCAACTGTCGACCATATGGCCTTCCAGGGTTCACCTCTTCCAGCCAAAGCTTTATACACTCGTTAGAAGCTTCGTTCAGTTATCCAGGTCCAGTCGAGGACCTCGTATAGAAATAGGTATGACCAGTAAGATTGACAGACCCTCACTAGCGTGAAATCATATAACGTCCGAATTCTCACAAACCATTTGACGAAAGCAAACAAACTCTTCAGGAAGATGAATCGAGCTGTTCAACCAAACAAAGTCTGCTTCATGTTGACTGGGAGGGATTCTCCTCAAGAGCAGCCGTATAACACTCAGAACAATCAACCGCTCAATACAAATCACCCATATCATGAAGATGAAGTCGGTGTTACAACCTCACACCTATTTCTATACGAGGTCCTCGACTGGACCTGGATAACTGAACGAAGCTTCTAACGAGTGTATAAAGCTTTGGCTGGAAGAGGTGAACCCTGGAAGGCCATATGGTCGACAGTTGAACCACCGTAAAAGAATAAGAAATGTTCATCGAGGAAGGCTTACGACTGGATCAACCTTAGTCCTTGAACTTACTGACTTGTGGTTGCTATCTCGTGGACTCTTGTGTTTGAAACATTGTTGGGAAAATCACTCGTACAGTGTTAAATGTCCAGTCCAGTCGACTGATGTGAACGAAAGAGGATGACTAGGTTAATGTTGTTCGGCGCAACTATCTGAAATGGGCTTCATAGGTATGTACTGAGTGGTGACTGGGATTCGCCTCGCTCAGATAAAACTATTTGTCTTTTTGTACATAATATACATATACATATATGCATATTCTGTTTGATTGCTACATGGTGCCCGTACCCGAGGATTGGAAGAAAGGATACTTATTCAAACTACCAAAGAAAGGAGACCTAAGTCAATGCAAGAACTGGCGCGGAATTATGCTCCTGTCCATCCCAAGCAAAATACTAAGCGGCATCGTCCTGGAGAGAATCAAACATGCCCTGGATGAAAAACTTAAACTGGAACAGGCTGGATTCAGGAGAAACAAGTCATGCATTGATCAGTTCGGTACATTACGGATCATCATTGAACAAAGCTTGGAATGGCAGTCACCTCTTTATCTCAACTTCATCGACTTTGAAAAGGCCTTCGACAGCGTCCGTCGATCGAGAGGTGATTTGGCAACTACTTCGCTACTACGGGGTGCCACCGACAATTATACATCTCATCCAACAGCTGTGCGACAATGCTGCATGTCAAGTAATCCACAACGGGAAACTTACGGAACCCTCCGAAGTGAGGACAGAAGTAAGACAAGCTGGCTGCCTACTATCGCCAATGATTTTCCTGATTGCAGTAGATTGGATAATGCGACAAACAGCGGGCAATGAGGAAACAGGCATAAAATGGACTCACACAAAAAACTTGGAGGCTCTGGACTTCGCCGATGATATGTGTCTGATTTCCCACAAACTGGAAGATATGCAAGTGAAAAGCAAGAAGTTGGCAGAAGAAGCATCAAAAATAGGACTTCAGGTGAACATAGAGAAAACAGAGGTGATGAAGATTCCTGGGCAACACCACCAACAGCAACAACAACTAAACAGACAACAATCAGCATAAATGGGAGGAACCTGAAAGAAACAACCTCTTTTACCTACCTGGGAAGCATCGTTTCAACTACAGGCCGGTGGAACTGACGAGGATATCAAAGCAAGAATCGGAAAAGCAAGACAAGCTTCCACTACTCTCAAGTCTGTATGGAGGTCAAGAACACTCAGCATCAAAAATAAGATCCGGAATTTCAACTCCAATGTGAAGTCATTCAGTGCTACTATACGGATCAGAGACTTGGCCAGCGCGTCATAAAGAGCATCTCAAACAAACTACAGACCTTCATTAACAGCTGTCTTCGCTCAATACTCAAGATCAGATGGCCAGCCAGAAAAGATCAGTAACAGGGATCTCTGGCAATGAGCGAACCAACACAGCAGGAACCGATTGTGAAACAAATAGGCAGGAAGAAATGGAGATGGATTGGCCATACTCTGAGGAAACCATCAAGTGACATCACTAGACAAGCCGTTGCTCGAGTGGAACCCGAAAGGGAAGCGGCGAGTTGGTCGTCAGTGTGAGGGTGACTTGGAGGAGGTCATGTGAAGAGGAGATGAAAACGTGTGGGCAGACATGGAGCCAGGTGAAGACTCTAGCAGAGAACCGAACTCAATGGAGACACACGGATGAAGACCTACGTTCCTCTACGAATGAAACGATACAATAATAATAATAATAATAATAATAATAATAATAATAATAATAATGGTGCCCGTCTATACCCACACCCTCAATGCCAAATTAATTGCATCACAGCGAAGATTCTCATTCCGACACTCAGTAGCGAATTATCAATCACTCTTACAATGTGATTAGTCATTTGAATTAAGTGTAGATTATTAGTAAGTTCGACCAAGCTTAATCCAGTGGGAGGGATTAATAAATTACTGAACTGATTAGCACCAACCTATCAGTGTTTGTTAATAACCACAATACCCCGTCACACTCCTCATCACTTATGACGACGAAACTGGACATTAGCTGTAGTTTATCACTTGTTAGTGAGTGAATGTCCAGTAAGTCACAGCTTTACTTCATAACTGAATTACAGTCAGTCAGTTATTTATTTAATTTAATTAAATATCTACTGGTCTGTTGTTCATTGTATCCGAAACTGCACGCTTTATTGTACTGTTGATGATAATAGCGCCTCCTGAATCATATTCAATTTTACACAGTACTGATTTTCATACAGTGAATTGTAGTCACCAGTTTACCTGTGTGGAAGTGTATTCTAGTGAATGGAAAACAATCATAATGCTTCAGTTCGCTGGTTCGACTGAGTGAGGAATGTACTGGGTTCACGTTAGTCTGTGTTATCACATGCTCTGCATTCTGTTCACATTTCCACTTTTTATCTTATAAATACTAAAGTCTGTTGAAGTGACTTGTGATTTGGTTGATATCTCTTATACCCAAAGTAGAAGCAAAACAACAGATTGTTAGAATCAACACATGTGAGTGCGATTTCTCCATCTAAGGTGAATACTTGACACCGAACATCAAGAGTATATATATATATATATATATATATAATGACACATAGTGATTGTTTGACTCAGTGATATAGGTGGGGATAATCTGAAGATGAGTTACTGTGTTGGTGAGGAGTTCATCGACATCAACTCCGAAGAACTACTTCCAAATTTAAGAATTAAGAAGCGATGGACATGTTTTCCAATATACTTCACGGATGCTCTGTTGTGTACATCAATGATTTTGTAAAAAGGCGGTGCGAACACCAAACCTGTGGATGCTAGATTTCTTCTTCTCGCTCATCCGTGCACTACTCAGCTAATATGTATTTCGTAGACACCGTCCACTCACTGATCATCAATATTCCTCTTTTTGACAAAATTACTGGTATGACACAGTTTCGCACACATTTATTACTTTGAAATACTGAATAAGAGCCAGAGATCCATTTTATTTGAAGGAAATTACGTGAGATGAAAACACTAGAGTCACTCCAGTTGCCTTTCTGTGTATCCGCCTGGTAAAGCTGACTAGTGTCAGAGGGAAGAATGGTTGTATGCGAAAACAGTGGCACAATGGATGAGGGAGGATATCTGTAGCTGAGTGATGCAGCCTACAACTGAATGTTCGGAGAAGAAAAACAACGATAACGCAGATACGTTCTCCAGTCACGCTAAACGGCATTGTTCCGGGTTGTTTTCCCATCTTAACAAACATCACTATTCTTCTACATATTTTTATCCATCCGTTCTCTATTCAGAGTTATATCCACACTCCTGAAACAATGTGTAAGTGGGTACGCAGTAGCGCAATCGAACTAGCCACCAATTCGAATTCAGTCTTTTACCTTTCTACTGCAAAACTACAGGTATCTGAAATGTTACTGGCATATTCACGTGTAAAGCAGAAGGACAGTATCTAACTTCTAGTCGAAAGAAAGTCTTAGGTGTGCAAAGTTGTCAGCAGCGAGGAGCCAGTTCGTAGTTGTCTGGTCCTAAAGGTTTTATTCCGGTGCTCAATGTGTTCCCTAAGCTAAGCGACACGACAGTGTTGTGTGTACTGTGGTCAACTGCAATACGACATTAGCTGTGAGAACTCATCAGTCATCACCTCAATAGGTTAGTGAGATATGCTAGATCCAGAATCCACTTTGAAAAGGAACATTGGTGTCTGAGGGATAGCAAGTATGTTTCGTGATGAATGGAAAGAATAAAGCGAAGTCCTTACATCGGGAATAATACTCCCTTAATGCTGGTTAGTGTCAGATGATTTGCCACACTTGGGAGTATATTCTGGACTTAGTTCTCGTACTTACTTTCACTCGTGGACAGGCATTTCTCCTAACTCTTCGTAAGATGCGGACGCGCACCATCCAGTGCTGAGGTTAGAGGCGCTGATATTGTACTCTTTGTGTGGTAAGAACGCAGTCAGTCGGGATTTCATGTGACCATTCGAACGAATGGATCATAGAACTACCTACTTTAAGTCGTGCAACTGACTGACCACTGAATTCTTCTTTCGGTCGAATATCCTATTGTTCCTCCGCATTACTGTATGTTTGAAATGATAATCTTCTACTGTAACTTTACCACCAACCTCCGACATTATCATCCACTGTCATGGAGTTTACCACACATCAATCTGCAAAGATGCAAACTCTCACATTTGCATAGTGGAACCCCATGGAAAATCAAGAACTACTGCTTCAGAAAATTGGCTTACTCATCAAACTGTCAACGAAGACACCAACACTATTTGCTTGCATTCTTCATGTGTCACTAGTATTCCTAGGCTGTGTTAGATAGTCCGCTAGTGAACAATAAGACGGATAACAGATTGTACTTATTCCCCATGTAATCACTTTGTAAACCAGGCCTTCTCCTATTTTCATTATAACACATGTACTAATCAGCACTGTCTCCCAACATTTATCACATTCATGTACCTCAAATGAAAACATCTATTACCATTATCCATGACTAAGGCCATAACTCAATCAAGTCCGAGCTATGCCTCGTTGCATAGTCCGTTAAGGGAAGCCTTCCACTCAAACAAGCCACGCTGCTTCACACCAACAAAACACGTAACTCATCACCATCACTGGTATGTCACACGTGAATTTTCTACTCACTTATACTGCTGATGATTGATGCAAGTCACATTCGGAAATTCACATCACATATCTAAACTACTTCAGACGAAATGGGTGAAATATTGTTCTCCGTCCAACTATCTCCTCTTGTGCATGAGTATTGTATTGACATACAGACTGAACTATTCACTCAGCTTTAACTCCTTACGAATGTCACGAGTAACACCCAATCCTAAAGCAGGCAAATGGTCCACTTATTGCAATGCGAAATTGATAAGAGACGCAATAGACATGTTCGAAAACACGAGAAAATGTGGTGACCTACAGAATTACGAAAACGCGATATTTTCGAGCAAAGTGAAAATATTCCCCTTGTTGATGAAACAAATGCTACATCACACGACACGGGACAGAGCTGACTTCGCGCATTACGGAATACAGAAAACTTTGTGATGCTGTGGAAACAATCACAGGATATCATCATGAATGTGAAATATACAACCAAATTAACGTTACACATGGCAGAAAATTCACCACACACAATCTCTTTACATTGTAAGAAAACCACCTCCGGATATCCAGATACAAACTACAAAGCTCTGCAGTCTCTTTCGCGATGTATTTCGTCAAATTAAGACTTTCGCCATGCTGAATTATTATTATTATTTCATCAGAAATCAGCTAACGCTTTCTTCATACTTTAGAATTGAAGAGTTGTTCTCGAACTAAGGATGCATAGGTGTGCAATCTCTTACAGTCGAGTAATCATACTGCACGGATGAATTTGAATATAAGTTTGAATTCGTTGGAGCTCTTCATTCTGTATTGGCCTCACCACTCGGCTCTCGAACAATCAGTCCCGCTTTCGAATCTTGCCCCCAACCACCACACCGCTATTTTGGCCGGGACAACTGCGTAGTATCATCAACTCTCATATTTTAAGTGTGGCTCTCAGTCTGCGCCAATGGGAGATTTCGTCGAAGCAACTCACTTATAAGCAACAATTGATTCCGCATACCTTCTACTTTCTGTTCACCTCGAATTTCACTTGATCTCAGTGTTTATTTAACATATTCAGTTCTTACTGCAATCACATGGCCAGGAAACAAGCTGAGTTTAATAATCAAACCCCTACTCCGCTCCGAGGTATTTCACTCACACTCAGACGAAGGGATTACACGTGAATTAGCGTAGATCACCAACCTACAGGTTGAACATCAGTCATATTTCTCATCTCACTCACTCACCAGCACTCTTATATTTCGCGATTAATAAATTACTTTATCATACTTTGATGTTCAGTCTGTCTATGTTATTCTGTTACTCTTATCGATGATCATACGCCCGAACCCCTGTTTGCAGCCATATAGTAAAACACAACACACTGATGAACAGTACATTCCACTCACTCTTCGTGGACGATATCACCTATCTCAACGACTCCACAAGTACTTCAAGTTGGAAAAGTCAAACGAGTACTTTGTACTCATGCCTTGATTTCAGTAGATATCATCTAACAACATATAACCTGACTCCCCATAACAGTGAAGAAACACATCAACCTGCTTAACTACTCCACTCCTTATCATAATGTCGTGTCACCACGTCGACTGGTCGGTCCAGAAGCAATCACTTGCATCTCGAAGATAGGAAGTACACTCTAACATCCCCATATTACCACTCGAAATGTCTAAATAAGCTACAAATTTCACTGATGGAACATAAGCAATACACCAACTCATGCAATCATACTGTGAGCCTGAGAAGAACAACTACACTATAGAACACGGCACATTTCTACCACTTGACTAATACACTTCCACCAATTCCTGAATACATGAAACTATTTTCCATCGTTCCACTGCCTTATGTCACAGAATGTGTCTGTGAAATTGTCAAACAACACAGATTATGCATGTACATATATGTTTGCATTTGTCATTCAATAATTGGCATGAATAACATACATTCCGTCGGAATTAACAACAACGAAAGCAACAACAGAAATCTAACATCTTTCAGGTTATGTTCAAGAAGGTTTTCAAACGATTAACTCATTATGCTTCAAACATCCCAATACATGAATCCAATGATGCAGTTGGACCAGGCTTGGGAAGATGTTTGATTAGTGCCACTACTTGCACTGCCAATACAATGGGGACAGGAAAAGCCTTCACAATGATCCGCTGTACGGGAAATCACTCTATATTACAAAAACAAAAAGAAAGCAAAATGAAGACAATCTAATTATTTGATTGTTTCCTGGCAAACGAAAACACACAGATTAATAAAATGCGACATCCAGCTTATTGCAAAGTGAGAGCAGGAGGACGAGGAGACAGTTGACACATTAACTGATAACTCCCGCTATTTTCAGGCATCTTATTTAACGGTTACTTGTCAAATCATGTTTTGTGAATAATCAACTGAGAAACTCTGCATGAATCGTCCAAATCTTCAACAGTGCGATAATCTTTATCAAACGTACTAGACCAAAATAATCCACGATAGTCCATCATGTCTACAGCCAAATACAAAAGGTAAGCTGAACTACTTGTTCCTTTCTCTCCAACTATAGAATAACCAGGCTGCAAGATTCAGTCATCTACGGATGCCATGAAACCTCAGAATAAAGTAATCATACACAACACATATCTGACAAATAAATGCATAACGCTCTGCAATTTCCAACACATATTCACATTCAGAAGGTCAAGAAAGTACCACAAAGCATTATTATTGTACTTACCCTTTGTTCACCATCACTGCATCTCCGACCTCCGTTTGGATCCCTGATACAAATCCCCAATTCCATAAGTTCTTTTTCAATTGCTTCCACCATACACTTGGTATATCGACAGTTATTTCCACATACTTTTGAGAGTTTTGCTGAATAATACATGTAATACTGGGTGACACATGTGGTTTATCACTGCCCGAGTCATCACACAATTTGATACCGCTTCATTCGGATTCCAGAGGTCACAATATACCGACATATACATAGACTGTTGCATAGATTCGTCATGAAACAGAGAAATGAATGACCGGTGTCGACCTCATTCCCAATCAGTTATCAAACTATTCTAGTCTCAATTGATTCTTGTCAAATGTTGTTGTGAAGTATATACCTAAATACAAAACACACATACAGATTTAAACCACTTCCCTGACAAACTCATACTATCACATTCTGTCTAAATAACTACTTCATCTTCTCCGCTAACAAACATCTCTCTGACAGATTCACTCATCCTTAACATGAACCAACTTAGGAGAGAGCACGTTTCATCTTCTTCATCCTGTGCTCACACTGAACGCGGTCAATACTGCTTTCACAGTTATAA
The DNA here is from genome assembly GCA_944472155.2 of Trichobilharzia szidati. Classification (NCBI taxonomy): domain Eukaryota; kingdom Metazoa; phylum Platyhelminthes; class Trematoda; order Strigeidida; family Schistosomatidae; genus Trichobilharzia; species Trichobilharzia szidati. Next base: position 36,996,952 of record OX235279.1, read on the forward strand.
TAATGGAACACAAATTTACAGCAAAGAGTTTAACTCTCATACTGCTTGTGTTCAGTTTTGAAATTTAGAAGGTTTGTCATGTACTCACTGCACAAACACATATATACATAGAGATTTCTTCGATTGGATGGCCTTGTATGTTGGCGAGATAGGGTGCCACCTCCTCAGTCTTCACACGAGGTGGTTTGGTTTCATTTCACTCTCACTATCAGCTCCCGGATCTTCTTCATGTGCGTTCATAATTCATTGATGGAATGATGTCGAATGTGATTTCTCCGCATAGTCATAGTTTCAGTCATGCACAAGGTTACCGATATCGGCTTGCAGCGATGATGCCGAAGATTTGATAGTGATAGGGGATTAGTTTGCATTTGGATCTGCTGTCTGTCTGCTACCATTTCGACCCAGATCTCAACGTGTACTGGACTTAATTTGCACATCACCTATCAGTTAGATAGATAGATATAAAGAAATTATATTAGTGCAAGGGATCCAGATGTTGCACTTTGGTTTGGAAGATAAAAATCATTATTTTTTCGATGGACAGTAACTATACCGGACACGAAATAACTTCAAAGTAGCCATTCGAATAAAGGAGTGTAAAAGCACATGTTGCTAGATTATGTATTTGAATGTTTATACTGCTTGATGATATGATAACATGAGATATCGCCTACAGGGCAGAGAAGCCTCTGATCTCCAATCGGTCAGATAATCTCAACAGTCCCATGTTACCAGAACACAATGTCAGCTTATTGGCTCGTGAACATTGTCTCGAATAATCATTATCGGCCAGACAGGATTATTTGCCTGAACTCTCAGGAATTTGTGGCAACAATCTCGATAAACTGACAGATTCATCACAATTCATGGCTGCAGAAGAAAGAAATTACGAGTCTCACAGTTGTTAGTTTTAGGTCATCAAAATGTTGATATATCCGACAAGGATAATTGATAACCAATATACTAACTAAAGGTTCTTAAGGAAGGAAATTTAACGAGTATTTCACCTTTCCTCCTCTCCATATCTACAGGTGAAGCCAACACTCGGTGGGCATATGCGACCGCACAGATACTTCAGTATTGCATGTTGTAGAAGCACGGTTATGTCACGGTGTCCCAACAACTGACGAAGGGTGAACACATGACCAATACATCCACGGCCAAATGGATCACATAGTTTTATGAGATTAACCACACTTGGATTCGGCGTCTATCTGAGAAGCGCCAGAGTCTTGGCCAGAGATGCTTCTGCTCTGAGCTCAACAAGCTGATAAAAGTGTGCAGGAGAGTTTGGCACTTTCACACTGAACACGCCAAGGAAGCTCAATTTCTCCGGGAGTACCTGAAGTACACGGGGCACTAGTATTGCCCAACCGTAGACCACTGAGCATAGCTACCAAGGTCTGTCAACATGTCTGCAAGTCTTAGAACCATAGGCGATCTGTTCGCTAGAAAGGCTTACAAACAACTGTGACGGACACAAGTAAATATGTGTGGTGCGAACATTAACCACCTTACGATCTCCTGAGAGTAAGAAGGCAGCACAATCGCGTTACTGGTCATCTGAGGCAAATATCTAGTCGTTGTCACTTCCCTCAGATAACCACTATAACGCCGGGTACATTCCTTACATTGGTAACTCCATTTATTATTGTCCTCATCGTCACTATCCAACTGACGACTGACTGAGTTTTCAACATGAAACAGTGCATCGACGCGCAGCAGCTCAGGATGACACACTCAATGTGGCACGCAAACCTAGACAGAAACAGTCCAGAGATACAACCTTCACAGGCAGCACCTTCAACCAGTACAACTTTTGCCTCGTTCAGATATCCAAGCTACAATCCAAAGCTCAGGTATTCCACATTCCACTGACAAATGAATCTCGTCACATATTAAGCGTAGGAATGTTAGTCTATTAAGTCAATAAATCATTCTTATGGCACGAAATATATCCACTAATTTCAGAATGTTAACGGATAAACAAAATCTCCGGTGGAAATCTCAACTCTATTCTAGCAATTTCAACACGCAACCATTAAACAAACACTCATATGAAAATTAATTCCTAGGATAAGCCCAAACAACTCACCTCACACAAAAACGTCGACGAAAGCAATCTAAAGTGCTTCCAGTTAACAACGCCACAATGATATCTATCACCCAATGCAAGACTGCAACAATGACCACACAGAAAAATCACATTCCACATCAATCCATCAACGAATTATGAACGCACATGAAGAAGATCCGGGAGCTGATAGTGAGAGTGAAATGAAACCAAACCACCTCGTGTGAAGACTGAGGAGGTGGCACCCTATCTCGCCAACATACAAGGCCATCCAATCCGAAAAATCTCTATGTATGTGTGTTTGTGCAGTGAGTACATGACAAACCTTCTAAATTTCAAAAAACAAGCGGTATGAGAGTTAAACTCATTGTCGAAAATTTGTCTTTTCATCACAAAAATGTGTACCTGTATCATCTCGAGGCGATCTCAGTTTACCGAGTGGAGAGTATGCAGGACAGTAGAAGAGAGAATTCCAACCCAGAGTTGTGATCGCTAATCCAGAGAGAAGCCGATTCTTTACCTTACCAGATGCAGATATATACGATGGCGGGCATGCCTTATATTGTGAAGCTTCGTTACGCGTCGCCCAGTGGGTGATACAGCAAACGAAGCTTCACAATATAAGGCATGCCCGCCATCGTATATATCTGCATCTGGTAAGGTAAAGAATCGGCTTCTCTCTGGATTAGCGATCACAACTCTGGTTTGGAATTCTCACTTCAACTCTACTGTCCTGCATACTCTCCACTCGGTATACTCAGATCGCCTCTAAACGATACAGGTACACATTTTTGTGATGAAAAGACAAATTTTCGACAATGAGTTTAACTCTCATACCGCTTTTTTTGAAATTTAGAAGGTTTGTCATGTACTCACTGCACAAAAACATATATACATAGAGATTTCTTCGATTGGATGGCCTTGTATGTTGACGAGATAGGGTGCCACCTCCTCAGTCTTCACACGAGGTGGTTTGGTTTCATTTCACTCTCACTATCAGCTCCCGGATCTTCTTCATGTGCGTTCATAATTCATTGATGGAATGATGTCGAATGTGATTTCTCCGCATAGTCATAGTTTCAGTCATGCACAAGGTTACCGATATCGGCTTGCAGCGATGATGCCGAAGATTTGATAGTGATAAGGGATTAGTTTGCATTTGGATCTGCTGTCTGTCTGCTACCATTTCGACCCAGATTTCAACGTGTACTGGACTTAATTTGCACATCACCTATCAGTTAGATAGATAGATATAAAGAAATTATATTAGTGCAAGGGATCCAGATGTTGCACTTTGGTTTGGAAGATAAAAATCATTATTTTTTCGATGGACAGTAACTATACCGGACACGAAATAACTTCAAAGTAGCCATTCGAATAAAGGAGTGTAAAAGCACATGTTGCTAGATTATGTATTTGAATGTTTATACTGCTTGATGATATGATAACATGAGATATTGCCTACAGGGCAGAGAAGCCTCTGATCTCCAATCGGTCAGATAATCTCAACAGTCCCATGTTACCAGAACACAATGTCAGCTTATTGGCTCGTGAACATTGTCTCGAATAATCATTATCGGCCAGACAGGATTATTTGCCTGAACTCTCAGGAATTTGTGGCAACAATCTCGATAAACTGACAGATTCATCACAATTCATGGCTGCAGAAGAAAGAAATTACGAGTCTCACAGTTGTTAGTTTTAGGTCATCAAAATGTTGATATATCCGACAAGGATAATTGATAACCAATATACTAACTAAAGGTTCTTAAGGAAGGAAATTTAACGAGTATTTCACCTTTCCTCCTCTCCATATCTACAGGTGAAGCCAACACTCGGTGGGCATATGCGACCGCACAGATACTTCAGTATTGCATGTTGTAGAAGCACGGTTATGTCACGGTGTCCCAACAACTGACGAAGGGTGAACACATGACCAATACATCCACGGCCAAATGGATCACATAGTTTCAAGAGATTAACCGCACTTGGATTCGGTATCTATCTGAAAAGCGCCAGAGTCTTGGCTAGAGATGCTTCTGCTCTCAGCTCAACAAGCTGATAAAAGTGTGCAGGAGAGTTTGGCACTTTCACACTGAACACGCCAAGGAAGCTCAATTTCTCCGGGAGTACCTGAAGTACACGGGGCACTAGTATTGCCCAACCGTAGACCACTGAGCATAGCTACCAAGGTCTGTCAACATGTCTGCAAGTCTTAGAACCATAGGCGATCTGTTCGCTAGAAAGGCTTACAAACAACTGTACGGACACAATAATCGAACATTAAATTACGATCTTGAGAGTAAGAAGGCAGCACAATCGCGTTACTGGTCATCTGAGGCAAATATCTAGTCGTTGTCACTTCCCTCAGATAACCACTATAACGCCGGGTACATTCCTCACATTGGTAACTCCATTTATTATTGTCGTCATCATCACTATCCAACTGATGACTGACTGAGTTTTCAACGTGAAACAGTGCATCGACGCGCAGCAGCTCAGGATGACACACTCAATGTGGCACGCAAACCTAGACAGAAACAGTCCAGAGATACAACCTTCACAGGCAACACCTTCAACCAGTACAACTTTTGCCTCGTTCAGATATCCAAGCTACAATCCAAAGCTCAGGTATTCCACATTCCACTGACAAATGAATCTCGTCACATATTAAGCGTAGGAATGTTAGTCTATTAAGTCAATAAATCATTCTTATGGCACGAAATATATCCACTAATTTCAGAATGTTAACGGATAAACAAAATCTCCGGTGGAAATCTCAACTCTATTCTAGCAATTTCAACACGCAACCATTAAACAAAACTCTCATATGAAAATTAATTCCTAGAATAAGCCCAAACAACTCACCTCACACAAAAACGTCAACGAAAGCAATCTAAAGTGCTTCCAGTTAACAACGCCACAATGATATCTATCACCCAATGCAAGACTGCAACAATGACCACACAGAAAAATCACATTCCACATCAATCCATCAACGAATTATGAACGCACATGAAGAAGATCCGGGAGCTGATAGTGAGAGTGAAATGAAACCAAACCACCTCGTGTGAAGACTGAGGAGGTGGCACCCTATCTCGTCAACATACAAGGCCATCCAATCCAAAAAATCTCTATGTATGTGTGTGTTTGTGCAGTGAGTACATGACAAACCTTCTAAATTTCAAAATGAACACAAGCGGTATGAGAGTTAAACTCATTGTCGAAAATTTGTCTTTTCATCACAAAAATGTGTACCTGTATCATCTCGAGGCGATCTCAGTTTACCGAGTGGAGAGTATGCAGGACAGTAGAAGAGAGAATTCCAACCCAGAGTTGTGATCGCTAATCCAGAGAGAAGCCGATTCTTTACCTTACCAGATGCAGATATATACGATGGCGGGCATGCCTTATATTGTGAAGCTTCGTTACGCGTCGCCCAGTGGGTGATACAGCAAACGAAGCTTCACAATATAAGGCATGCCCGCCATCGTATATATCTGCATCTGGTAAGGTAAAGAATCGGCTTCTCTCTGGATTAGCGATCACAACTCTGGTTTGGAATTCTCACTTCAACTCTACTGTCCTGCATACTCTCCACTCGGTATACTGAGATCGCCTCTAAACGATACAGGTACACATTTTTGTGATGAAAAGACAAATTTCCGACAATGAGTTTAACTCTCATACCGCTTTTTTGAAATTTAGAAGGTTTGTCATGTACTCATTGCACAAAAACATATATACATAGAGATTTCTTCGATTGGATGGCCTTGTATGTTGACGAGATAGGGTGCCACCTCCTCAGTCTTCACACGAGGTGGTTTGGTTTCATTTCACTCTCACTATCAGCTCCCGGATCTTCTTCATGTGCGTTCATAATTCATTGATGGAATGATGTCGAATGTGATTTCTCCGCATAGTCATAGTTTCAGTCATGCACAAGGTTACCGATATCGGCTTGCAGCGATGATGCCGAAGATTTGATAGTGATAGGGGATTAGTTTGCATTTGGATCTGCTGTCTGTCTGCTACCATTTCGACCCAGATCTCAACGTGTACTGGACTTAATTTGCACATCACCTATCAGTTAGATAGATAGATATAAAGAAATTATATTAGTGCAAGGGATCCAGATGTTGCACTTTGGTTTGGAAGATAAAAATCATTATTTTTTCGATGGACAGTAACTATACCGGACACGAAATAACTTCAAAGTAGCCATTCGAATAAAGGAGTGTAAAAGCACATGTTGCTAGATTATGTATTTGAATGTTTATACTGCTTGATGATATGATAACATGAGATATTGCCTACAGGGCAGAGAAGCCTCTGATCTCCAATCGGTCAGATAATCTCAACAGTCCCATGTTACCAGAACACAATGTCAGCTTATTGGCTCGTGAACATTGTCTCGAATAATCATTATCGGCCAGACAGGATTATTTGCCTGAACTCTCAGGAATTTGTGGCAACAATCTCGATAAACTGACAGATTCATCACAATTCATGGCTGCAGAAGAAAGAAATTACGAGTCTCACAGTTGTTAGTTTTAGGTCATCAAAATGTTGATATATCCGACAAGGATAATTGATAACCAATATACTAACTAAAGGTTCTTAAGGAAGGAAATTTAACGAGTATTTCACCTTTCCTCCTCTCTATATCTACAGGTGAAGCCAACACTCGGTGGGCATATGCGACCGCACAGATACTTCAGTATTGCATGTTGTAGAAGCACGGTTATGTCACGGTGTCCCAACAACTGACGAAGGGTGAACACATGACCAATACATCCACGGCCAAATGGATCACATAGTTTTATGAGATTAACCACACTTGGATTCGGCGTCTATCTGAGAAGCGCCAGAGTCTTGGCCAGAGATGCTTCTGCTCTGAGCTCAACAAGCTGATAAAAGTGTGCAGGAGAGTTTGGCACTTTCACACTGAACACGCCAAGGAAGCTCAATTTCTCCGGGAGTACCTGAAGTACACGGGGCACTAGTATTGCCCAACCGTAGACCACTGAGCATAGCTACCAAGGTCTGTCAACATGTCTGCAAGTCTTAGAACCATAGGCGATCTGTTCGCTAGAAAGGCTTACAAACAACTGTGACGGGGACACAGAGTAAATATGTGTGGTGCGAACATTAACCACCTTACGATCTCCTGAGAGTAAGAAGGCAGCACAATCGCGTTACTGGTCATCTGAGGCAAATATCCAGTCGTTGTCACATCCCTCAGATAACCACTATAACGCCGGGTACATTCCTCACATTGGTAACTCCATTTATTATTGTCCTCATCGTCACTATCCAACTGACGACTGACTGAGTTTTCAACATGAAACAGTGCATCGACGCGCAGCAGCTCAGGATGACACACTCAATGTGGCACGCAAACCTAGACAGAAACAGTCCAGAGATACAACCTTCACAGGCAGCACCTTCAACCAGTACAACTTTTGCCTCGTTCAGATATCCAAGCTACAATCCAAAGCTCAGGTATTCCACATTCCACTGACAAATGAATCACGTTACATATTAAGCGTAGGAATGTTAGTCTATAAAGTCAATAAATCATTCTTACGGCACGAAAAATATCCACTAATTTCAGAATGTTAACAGATAAACGAAACCTCCGGTGGAAATCTCAACTCTATTCTAGCAATTTCAACACGCAACCATTAAACAAACACTCATATGAAAATTAATTCCTAGGATAAGCCCAAACAACTCACCTCACACAAAAACGTCGACGAAAGCAATCTAAAGTGCTTCCAGTTAACAACGCCACAATGATATCTATCACCCAATGCAAGACTGCAACAATGACCACACAGAAAAATCACATTCCACATCAATCCATCAACGAATTATGAACGCACATGAAGAAGATCCGGGAGCTGATAGTGAGAGTGAAATGAAACCAAACCACCTCGTGTGAAGACTGAGGAGGTGGCACCCTATCTCGCCAACATACAAGGCCATCCAATCCGAAAAATCTCTATGTATGTGTGTTTGTGCAGTGAGTACATGACAAACCTTCTAAATTTCAAAAAAGCGGTATGAGAGTTAAAATCATTGTCGAAAATTTGTCTTTTCATCACAAAAATGTGTACCTGTATCATCTCGAGGCGATCTCAGTTTACCGAGTGGAGAGTATGCAGGACAGTAGAAGTGAGAATTCCAACCCAGAGTTGTGATCGCTAATCCAGAGAGAAGCCGATTCTTTACCTTACCAGATGCAGATATATACGATGGCGGGCATGCCTTATATTGTGAAGCTTCGTTACGCGTCGCCCAGTGGGTGATACAGCAAACGAAGCTTCACAATATAAGGCATGCCCGCCATCGTATATATCTGCATCTGGTAAGGTAAAGAATCGGCTTCTCTCTGGATTAGCGATCACAACTCTGGTTTGGAATTCTCACTTCAACTCTACTGTCCTGCATACTCTCCACTCGGTATACTCAGATCGCCTCTAAACGATACAGGTACACATTTTTGTGATGAAAAGACAAATTTTCGACAATGATTTTAACTCTCATACCGCTTTTTTGAAATTTAGAAGGTTTGTCATGTACTCACTGCACAAACACATATATACATAGAGATTTCTTCGATTGGATGGCCTTGTATGTTGGCGAGATAGGGTGCCACCTCCTCAGTCTTCACACGAGGTGGTTTGGTTTCATTTCACTCTCACTATCAGCTCCCGGATCTTCTTCATGTGCGTTCATAATTCATTGATGGAATGATGTCGAATGTGATTTCTCCGCATAGTCATAGTTTCAGTCATGCACAAGGTTACCGATATCGGCTTGCAGCGATGATGCCGAAGATTTGATAGTGATAGGGGATTAGTTTGCATTTGGATCTGCTGTCTGTCTGCTACCATTTCGACCCAGATCTCAACGTGTACTGGACTTAATTTGCACATCACCTATCAGTTAGATAGATAGATATAAAGAAATTATATTAGTGCAAGGGATCCAGATGTTGCACTTTGGTTTGGAAGATAAAAATCATTATTTTTTCGATGGACAGTAACTATACCGGACACGAAATAACTTCAAAGTAGCCATTCGAATAAAGGAGTGTAAAAGCACATGTTGCTAGATTATGTATTTGAATGTTTATACTGCTTGATGATATGACCCAATGTTATTCATACCTCCTATTTCAATTATGTCCCTGACACTAACTAATAACTCTGATGTAAACAATACCATTATCTAACGTTTAACTTCTACCGCAGACATTAGTTGTAGATAATGGAGGCAGGAGCACTTTATTTACGCGGAACTTACACTACAATCTTAACAAGTGACGTGATTATCTATCGTGGTCTTCTGGTGGCGCTATACTTAATCTTTACTCATTTTATCTGCCTTCTCCAAATCTCACCTTCATCATGCAGAAATAACCGAGTTTCCACAAGCTTCAAGCCTTCAGAGCGTGTCATAATCTGGGTGTTTGCAAACTCCAATATCCATCAAAACAGAGGTAACTATCCAAAATTACTCCACACTAACTTCATTTCCAATAACTTAATATCAATAAGGCCAATAAGGCGATACAACCTTTCAGTAGATATATAGGTAACTCTAAACAATGGCTTTCCAAACGAACGACCGTCATTATGACGATGGGTAATCCTTATCAAGTAATCAGAAGAGTTCAAAGTAACACCGCCTAGACTGAAGTCATTTCCACCGACGTCAAACAGTGCAAATAACACACGCCGAATAACAACCTCGTACATGTCCCGAAAATATTGCCCAATTCCTTATTGGGGTTTTTAGTGATAGGCCTGTAAGTTCCGATGTCAACCTCTAGATAGTCCTTAACGTCAGCACCTACTAAAATCGCTTTCCTTGGGTAACCCTCATCAGTAATCTACCTAACGTGTTAGTACTGATTAAAACGAACTCGAAGAAAAAAACCTTGCCACTAGATAGTGTACTCAGACGACGATTATATTTCAAATTTAATAGATAAGAATATTGTACAACTTACCTATTAATTGGGTCAGATAGCAAGCCCAACAGTGTGCCCCATGATGAAACAATGAGGGGTGAGCCACGTGCTAGCAGTCACGCCGGAAGCACAGTGAAGGCGCGACGCCAAGAATGCATTAAAACAAAAGTTCAAACATTCAAGGTGCACTACTAGCCAAACCAATTTCTGTGTGTGCGTAATTTCATCCATAGGAAAGTGTGTTGAAATTATGCCTATTAAACTGACTGGTGGAATTTGATGCAAACTAACAAATTTCAATGTCTTTCAGTTTTCATGAGATAGGCTACTTTTCGCGAATGTTAGTTCTGCAGTTACTTTCAAGTATTTGTTCGAGGTAGATGTATGTTGTTAAACAAACTGAGTACAGTTGTTTGTCCAGAATACGATGGGGCCATCATATGTAGCACAATGAGAAATCCTCACATCCAATATCCGATATCCAATATCCTGATTACGAGGTAGTATAAACCAGTGATTTCTTTGAGCGCGCTTCTTGATTGTAAGGTAGAGGTTCCAGATCTTCGGTGAACTTATGCGTAGTAAATCCCGCCACTCGACTGCTTTAGCTCTGGTAGACTCCAAGAGGAGTGGTGCGAGGATTGGTCAAGATATGGTTTGTAGTGTGCAGTATGTTAGGACTCAGTTGCTGCCGTGAATGGAGTTCGACCTAACACCCGTTGGTCATTCGGTGTAGTCATAAAAGTAGAATAATAATAGGTTGTAGTGTAGATAATATAGGTTGAGATAAGTGAAATAATAAAGGTGACCTAAGGAAAAGATAGAGTAGTCGGTACAGTGGGAGATGACAGGACGGGTCGTGGGGATTTAGCTTGTATGCTTATCCATTGACAATGTGGTTTCAAATTTTAAGAGGGTAAGCCATTGAGACACAAACCATTCATTTCTGCATGGTTGTCCAGCTTCCGCTTAAAAGTCTCCACAGATGGAGCTGTAGTTACGGCCGCCGGTAAAGCGTTCCAGAGACGGAAAACTCGAAGCGATAAGAAATGTGAACGCACTCGAGTCTTTGGTCTCTGGTGTGCTATCCTTAGCGGGTTACCTCGTGGAAGCCTATAATCACTTAATGGCAGGATGCTTTTATTAGGGTGGGCCTGGTCATTTAAGATCTTATAGACAGTGATGAGGTCTCCCCTGTGACTACGGTAACTAAGTGTGAAAAGACTTATTTTTCTTCAGTCTCTCCTCATATGATTTGTTGCGGAGGCCGATCACCCATTTTGTCGCTCGTCTCTGGACACTTTCTAGCATGTTAGCATCCCTTTTGAGTAGCGGAGGAGCAATGATATTATGCACCTCAAGGTGTGGCCTCACGTATGTCGTATACAACGTTAGGAATAGTTCAGGAGTAAGAGCTCCCAGCTGCCTATGCATAAAGTGTAAAGTTGCGTAAGCTTTGGCGACGTCCCTCGTGTAATTTACACTGGTGTCTAGCTTTTCTGTTAAAATAAGACCTAGATCGCGTTCTGATGTCACACAACTCAAGTTCTGGTCACCAAGGGTGTAATTTGCACTCTGTGACCTGCCGGAATGAAGTTGCACTACTTTGCACTTCTTTAAGTTGAAAGGCATTCCGTTAGCCAGGGCCCAGTCTCCCAGAGTTTGCAGGTCAGCCTGCAATCTGTCGGAGTCTTCCGATGAGTTTATTGCTCTCCAAATCTTTACGTCGTCAGCATAAAGAAGCGCAGGGCAGTTCAGTTGACAGGGCAGGTCGTTGATAAAAATCAAAAACATCAACGGCCCTAAGATAGAACCCTGAGGAACCCCTGATGCCGAGGTGTGCCAGGATGATCGGATGCGGTTGACTTTGGTGCAGAATTCTCTCTCGCCTAAATAATCTTCCAGCCATGCGAGAAGTGCTCCAGAAACACCCGCCTTGCTTATTTTGTGAAGGAGCAGACCATGGTGAACTGTGTCGAATGCTTTCGCAAAGTCGAGAAAGATCACATGGACTGGTACCTTTACGTCCCAGGATAGTGTCCAATCGTTCCAGGCTAGTAGAAGATTCGTCACACAGGATCTTCCCCTCCTGAAACCGTGCTGTGCTTCATGGAGTAGGTTAGTCCCGTCGAAGTATTTTCTCATGAGATCGTCAATGAGACTTTCCAATATCTTCGATATCATTGTTAGCAACGCAACTGGTCTGTAACTGTTCGCGTTCTGCCGGTCACCACCCTTGAAGATAGGGGATAGGATGGCTCGTTTCCATTCACATGAAAGTTTCCCTACATCAAAGGAGTGTTGAAACAGATCACTTAGGGGTTGGCAGAGACTTTCTGAACACTGCTTCAGGACGGATGGTCTTATGTCATCGCAACCTGCAGACTTTCCCGAAGTCAACTTTCCCAATTTTACGAGTACCATAGCCGGGGTAATTTGAAATGTGCCCAGCAGGTTTTCGCACGTTGGTCTTGCATTGCAATCTTGATGTTTTGTGGGGGTAAAATCCTTGTTACTGTTCAGTTGCCTGTGAAAGGCTAGACTGAATGTCTCTGCCATTTCAAGGCTAGCAAGAGATTTCCCATCAGAACCCACTAGATTGCAAGCTCCCTGGCTGGTCGGTTTTCTTTCAGACATAAACCTGTATAGGCTTTTGGGGTTCACGAGAAGCTTATTGGCTAGGTTTCTCTGAAATGTCCTTCTATCACTCCGGACTCGTATGTTACATCGATTCCTGAGTTCAGGGTACACTTCATGTTCGGGTTGACTCTTCGATACTCTCCACGCAAATCAGGCTTTTCGCTTCGCCTACAGAAGGCGTTGTGTCCCCCTTTTTAGCCATGAACGTTGCTTCCTAGCTTTTGGTGTGACTAAAGGAACAGTGTCTGAGACCGCCTGGTGAATGATCTCCTTCACCACTCCCCAGTGTTCTTCTACTGTAAGCTCTGTCCAATCTTTTGGCCAATTTGCTTCAGACAAAAGTCTTCGCATTTTGACGAGGGGAGAGACAGAGAGGTCGTGGGGGTGGAACACTAATTTACTGTGAACAATCCTTAGGTGTAACCCAGTTCTGTAACTCAATTCTGTCATAACTCAATGACTCCATCTGGGTTGAAATAAAAGTTGTCAGAAGTAAACCTATACTTGTGGGTTGTGTGTACCGACCCCCTTCATCCAACAGGGAATATGATAATATGCTCAGCAATATTTTTAATGTTACAGTCAATCTTCCCCACAGTTATAAAATTATCGGAGGTGATTTCAACATGCCAGAAGTATCATGGTCTTCACTGCGAGGACCCCAAAGGTATGATAATCTCCTGAATTCCATCGTTACAGGAGGGTGGACACAACACATAAATTCACCCACTAGATCCGCAAATATCCTAGATCTTATTTTCACGAACAACATAAAACCATCTACAGTACATGTGGGACATGAATTTCCAGGTAGTGACCATTAAATAGTAGTGTGTTCTTTTGACATCTTTCCTGAAAAAAGCGCAGAGATGAAGCTGGCCAGACACCTATGAGATTGTACACACATGCTGACTGGGAATTGTATCAGCACCTAATTGGATTAATATCAGTAAAAATCAAACAATTCCAACACTGGTGTGAACACGGGCAGTAATTTTGCTCGAAATATTACCAATAACAAAACTTATCATTGTGTGTAAACTATTAAAATATAATTATACTTTATTTGACCTAATTGGATGTTCTAATTGGGACTCGTACTTTTCGAACGAGACCTTAGAGGCAATTCTTAACAACTTTTATCAGAATATTAACTCAATTCATGACGTCATTGCACCTGAGAAGATTCTTAGCTTCAGATTCCCCCAAAGCGATTATATTCCGACATCGTTTAGGAGAAGTCTACGAAAGCACTCAATAAAATACTACAGATATCACGACTTGTCATCACTAATTGCTATTAAGTCCCTTCTCAATAGAATTGAAGAGTTGAGAAATATAGGCCTCAGAAACAAAGAAATGCGAGCCATTCAGGCACCGCATAACTCAGGAGACATAGCCAAACTTTTCAAAAGTAGGTTGACGAACTCCAAAACAGATTATCCTAAAATATTATACTTAGACGGGATTGCTTACGAAAATCCTGAGGTGATATGTGAACTGTTTAGCAAGCACTTCTCCAGATTATACACCTTAGAGAACGATGAGGTCGTGGATTACCCACGTAAAACAGACGAATGTTTAAGTGACATACTTTTCACCACACACGCGATCGATAAAGCTGTCGCAAATCTTAAGCTTAGTAACACTATTGGTTCAGATGGTATATCTCCCATTCTGCTGAAAAACAGTGGTGGTGACATGAATTTACTCCTACTCAAGTTATACTCAATTTCACTAAGCGATGGGACATACCCCACCTGCTGGAAGAAGTCTTATATTGTACCTATCCATAAATGCGGGCCTACAGCTGATATCAACAACTACCGCCCCATCAACATCACGTCTGTAGTTTCACGTGTAATGGAAAAGATAGTAAAGACTCAAATCATTCAGTACTTGCTGTCAAATGACCTACTATCCCCATCCCAATACGGTTTCTTAAGTAGAAGGTCGTGCATTACTTGCCATATATTTAAGAACACACTTGAGAGGATTACCACTGATTTCATTCCCTGGAGGGTTCCCAAAAGACCAACAAATCGGCCACCATGGATAAATAGACAAGCCATAACACTCCTAAGACGGAGAAAAAGGTTCTGGAATCTCTTTGTTTCTACTGGGCTACAGCAGTTCCGGCTGAAATACTGTGAAACCAGAAACCAGTGTAAAACTTTGATTCACCAGTCAAGGATAGCTTACGAAACCCAGTTAGTTAAAAGTTCACCAGGCTGCCCAAAAAGACTCTTCTCATATATCAAGAGAAGAACACGTAAGAGTGATGCTATCCCACCTCTTATGCTTGAAGATGACCAGACTAACATGGCTGAGGATAACTTGAATAAGGCTGAGGCTTTGTCCAAGCACTTTAGTCAAGTATTCTCTGACAATATTGAAACCAGCTTTGTAACTTTTCCAGAAGCTAACTTGAAAATGGCACCCTTATACATTGGAAAGGATACTGTCCTAAAGTGGCTTCTAAGGCTCAATCCCGGTAAGTCCAGTGGCCCTGATGAACTCCACCCACGTATATTAACAGCATTGGCTGAAAACATAGCCGAGCCCTTGTCGGTAATCTTCAATATGTCTCTGGACCAGTCTAAATGTCCAAGAGACTGGAAAAATGCCATCATTAGTCCGGTCTTCAAAACCGCATCTAGAAACCTAGTTCAGAACTATCGTCCTGTAATTTTGACCAGTATTGTTGTTAAACTACTAGAAAGAATAATTCGTGATGCTATCATTCAGTTCATTGAAGGGAACAAACTTTTCGCTGTGGAACACCATGGTTTTAGAGCAGGTCATTCTTGCTTGACCAACCTTCTTTTGGCGAGAGAAAGTTGGGCAAGTTCAGCTGATGCTAATATACCGGTGGATGCCATATTCATCGACCTTAGCAAGGCGTTTGACAGGGTTTCTCATTCAGGTCTTCTAGTAAAGTTAGGTAGTCTGGGAATCAATAAAGTGGTTGCCAACTGGATTCAAGACTTTCTAAAGGACAGAAGACGAAGAGTACGAGTTGACGGGGTTTTATCAGCATGGGAATCGGTTAAGAGTGGCGTTCCTCAGGGTACAATTCTAGGCCCACTTCTTTTCCTGATTTATGTTAATGAGATTCCATCGGTAGTTAGGTCATCCTGCTTACTGTTTGCTGATGACATCAAGATATGGAGGGCTTCACACGATGACAGTGATCAACTTGCTTTGCAGGGAGATTTAAACTTGTTAAGTGATTGGTGTAAGTACTGGGCCTTGGAGATTAACTTAAGCAAGAGTGTAGTTATGCATGTGTCTCATAGTCACGTGCACAATTACTCAATGAATGGCATTACTCTCCCAGTGGTCACTGAGTACAAGGACTTGGGAGTGGTTGTGCAGCATGACCTGAAAACGGCAACAAACTGTAGAGCTGCAGCCACTAAGGGTTTTCGAATATTATGGGCCATACGCAAGGTTTTTGCGAACTTTGACGCTGATATATTTCGTATATTATATCCGATTTATATCAGACCTCATTTGGAATATGGGATCCAGGCAGCGAGCCCGTGTTTCAAATACGAAATGGACTTATTAGAAAGGGTGCAAAGAGTAGGAGCTAAGCTAATAAAGGGTTTCTCAACCCTCTCATATGAAGAGAGGTTAAGTCGACTGGGTTTATTTCCACTGTCATACAGACGACTTAGAGGTGACCTAATACTAGCATACCGTATCCTAAGAAATGATTTTGGAGCAAATTTATCTAATTTATTTCTTCCTTCTAGCACCAACCAATTGCGAGGACATCACCTCAAGGTTCAAAAACCACGGTCGAATCGTCTGCGTCTGGAGATCCGTTTTTCGCATCGAATTGTGAACCATTGGAACTCCCTACCGGAACACGTCGTGTCAGCGGCATCCGTTGATTCATTCAAGGCGAGATTGGACCTACTGTGTGTAACAAATCGAAAGGATTAACACAGGCATATAGCCTACTATCCTAAATAAATTGTAAACTGTAAACTTAGATTATTTTGACTGCATTACGCAATGCATTGATAATGGGCATTCGGTAACAACATTATTCCTCGACGTTAGCAAGGCCTTCGATAAAGTCCCACATATCAGACTCATAACAAAACTCCAATCCTACGGAATAACCGGGAAACTTCTCAAATGGATAAATTCTTTTCTCACAGAAAGAGAGCAATTAGTCAAAATCAACCACCAACTGTCTCCATCAAAGCCGACAACTAGTGGTGTAATACAGGGTAGCGTGTAGTGACCCGTTTTATTACTCATCATCACAGTATACTTTCACTATGTAATTGTACCTTGATTTGTTTATTACTCTAAATCTTGCATGTTAACAATTGATACTTTTGTACTCGCTCGATTTTTGAATCTTGATTGCTGCAATAATACACTATCGTATTCCTTCGCAAGTGCCTTTTGAATTACGTTGCGGATGTCGAGTAATCGCAACGTTAGGGCACAATTATAAACGCGAAGAAATACTAGAAGATACGTGTACTCTAGTTCAGTCAAAATATAGCAGCAACAAGCGTTCTTGGCCCTATTCTATTCCTCCTATTTATAAATGACATAGTCTCTGTGATCAAGTATGGCAAGCCATACCTCTTTGCAGATGATCTCAAGATAGTATATGATTATGGGTACGATGATATGAGCGTCGAAAGCAAAATCCAACATGACTTAAACAATCTAGGCGATTGGAGCGAAAAGTGGCAACTGACTTTCAACCCAGGCAAATGCGGTATAGCCCACCTGGGACGCTGGAAACCGAGAATGTGCCTATATATGTACGGTAAGCTCCTCTCGAAACTGAACACTGTCACAGATCTCGGGATAACATACTCAGATCTAACCTTCTCCGATCACGCAAATAAGGCTGTATCTGACTGTAAACGACTTATTGGCTTTCTACTGCGTAACTTCTACACCCAAGAAGCAAGATTAGCTATATATATAGAACATGTATCCGCCCCAAACTTGAATATTGTGCTCTCCTGTATAGTAACCTAAGGTCTGCAGACCGAAAAAAATCGAAAGTGTTCACAGATTCCTAACGAAACGCATAATAGGGTTTGTCCAACCGGTGGAATATGTTGACCTCGCGGTACGTTCGAATTTGGTGACACTTTTGCACGTGTTTTCGCTGATATTCATTTTTCAGTTCTGCTATATTATCACAAATAATAATGGGCAAAAACTCTAACAAGCGTATTCTTAGGAACTGTAGTAATTTAGAAAATAGCTTAAGCTTATCTAGTAACGCATTATCACCCCTAAAATCAGCTATAATTAGTAGTTCACCCAATACAAATAGTTCCAACATAATGCTAACCCCTGTAATACAGGTGGAAGATATCCTGTCAGCAAAGGCAGAGATTACTAACTTAGTCTCCATCATAAACGACATGCAGCTACAAATAAATGACCTTAGGACGAAACTAAATCTACTTGACCCGGTACCAGAAACAATCTTCCATCTTAAAAAAGAACTGGGAGATCTCACTTTCCTAAAACTGTTTAAATTGAAGACTAAGCCAACCGATGCTGAAATGGAACATGCTAAGGAGCTAGATAACGCTATGGACTATCTATCGAGCGAAGTTGTTAAGAGACTTGCTTCTAAACAGAACGCCATAGTGTACAACATACCTGACAATGAGCCCATAAAGTCGGTTCAGCACTCCTTGTTAAGGGCTGCAATCCTCTTAAGTACACCCTGTCAGTGTATCAGACTAAATAAAAAAGAGTTAAACCGCACATGTCCCATACTTTCCAGGTTTGACAGCTGTATAATAGCCGAACAATTTAGGAAATCTGGGGATACTTTGGCCTCCACAACGAAATTCAAAAATGTTAAAATAGTCTCGGACAAAACCCCCAACCAACGACAAGTAGCTAAAAATACCTTAGATACGAAGACGATTATACCACAAATCATGAATAGCATCAGTGCCGAAGTATCGAAGGACACTGAAGCACAAAGTGACACATGCATTGTACTAGGTGAACAAGCGACACGCGAAGGTGAAGGGAAACCCAAAAAGGGCAGTAACACTGGAATGAGTCTCGAAGTTCTTGAGAACACTCTTAGGAAAGCTACCGACCCTGCACATGAGGTAGACATAGATGCTTGTGTGACAGATGACCTACACATATCGGCAGATAACACTGCACCCAGGGCCAAGCAAGGTAATCTCCCTGTAAAAGCTGAAAAGAAGTCCCCTAA
Source organism: Trichobilharzia szidati (assembly GCA_944472155.2). NCBI lineage: Eukaryota > Metazoa > Platyhelminthes > Trematoda > Strigeidida > Schistosomatidae > Trichobilharzia > Trichobilharzia szidati. The sequence continues at coordinate 37,015,891 of OX235279.1, forward strand.
AACTAAGGTCTCTCCACAGGCGTCCACATATCTCCCTTGTGACAAGCCCAACAAGCAGCATGTAAGCCTAAAAAAGAGCTATGCACGCATTACGGCAGGTCCCATAAAGGAGACGGAACACGAGGGTGGAAGTGCTCTTCGTCGAACTAAGGGTGGTAGACAAACTGTGGATGACAGACTATACGAGGTCAAAACTAACAGCAAAAATAGCTCTATCCACACAAAATCACACTCTAGCAGACACGCAAGAGGAGCCGAGCTGATTAAACAACAGGGTCAGACCCACGATTTCCGTAATAGCCGAGGTTGTAATATGCCTATGGGCTCATATAACCTGAAAACGGGACCCAGAATAAATAATCAAAACACATGGGCTACTAGACGGGACACCACTAGGTACCATATGGATGGAAATGCATACTCGAACCCTCGTAGTAGCTACGTAAAGCCCCATCAGCATAACGGGTATAGATTGAATCACGGTCCTTCTATGTACATGCACGAAATGAGTCCACAAATGTACAACTGCGAAAGACTTAGCACGCACTACCCTCAAAACAACCTAGAAACAGGTTATTTCGGCCCTGTAAATAACAATCTGAACAGTGAAACAGATTATCTAATGTCAAGGAATGATTCCAGATACCCACGTAATGAGGCCAGAAACCAATATATGCAACAGGATTATTTTCGATTGCAGCAAACAATAGCCCCTCTTGCAGCACAGTTTGTTCAGGGAATAGTAGACACGCTGACAATGTCTCATCTGAGAATCCCTCCGAACATAACATAGGCAACCAGCAGTTAGGGATAGTAACAAGAAAACCCACTAATTACCCTCCCAACAAAACTGGTTTTCTAAAAATTATGCTCTTAATTGCTCGATCTCTCCTTAACAAAATAACTTCCCTTCGCAGCTTGGTATACATGAAACGGCCAACACTGATCCTGGTAACTGAAACTTGGCTAACTAATGATATATCTGACACAAAGCTGATAATTGATAACTATGACATCCACAGGAATGATAGAGTGGACAAAAGAGGAGGCGGGTGTCTAATATATGCTTCTAAATCTACTGACTCCAATACTTTTACAAACCTAACTATCGACAAACTCCCAGAATCTAAGTGGATAAGCATCAACACAAATGAAAATAAAATTCTAGTGGGATGTATATACAGAGCCCCCAGCAGCCCTAAAACGACTGATACGGTTATCGCAGAAATACTGGAGCATGTACCTACCCTGGAATTCGACTACAAAATAATTTGTGGCGAACTGGGATACCTGCACTGGACCTAGAATCTATGACGAGCTCCTAAAAGCTATAGACGTAGGAGGATGAAAGCAGTGTGTACGCCTCCCAACACGACATAACAATATTCTCGACTTAGTCCTCTGCCACAAAATAGAGCCGATCTCGATAGAGTTGGGGGATAAACTCGACAACAGTGATCACAACATACTGTACTGCACCCTACCTCTTCAACTAACAACTAAACACACACCTAAAAATTCCCCGGTTCACTATCAATATAGGGACTATAGAAATGCCGACTGGGAATTCCTTCCAACGCTCTTGAGAAGCTCTGGCTGGGATGAATACTTTACCAATGATAACTTAGAAGTAACACTTGATACCTTCTACAAGACGGTCAGTTCGGTAAGAGATACAATCGCACCCCTAAAGTCTGCTTTAAGGACACCAACTCTTTTCATAGACCGCAAAACGCGATTAAAACTAAGGAAATTGAAAAGGAAATTTTATTTATATAAAGAATTTAGTGCATTACACCAGATACATGAAACATTTAAAAATCTTGAGCAGAGACATAAAATGAAGGCACAACTCGAGGAAAATAAAGCCCTAGGGGGCACCTCTAAAACTCAGGAACTCTGCAAGATCTTGCAAAAACGACTAAACAAGGGTAAAGAAAATAATGTTGGCCACTTGGAGCATGAAGGTATAATTTATGATGATCCCCAGATTATTTGTGAACTCCTAAACCAATGGTTCTCCAATAACACCAAAGCGCATCCGTCTCCAATCCTCGATATAACCTGCAAGAATAACTACGAGTTAGGTGAAATCAACTTTAATATGCAAAATATAGCATCAGCGGTAAAGACACTAAAAGCTAACGGTAGTTGTGGGACAGATGATATACCATCTATCATTTACAAAAACGGTGGCTCGGATATGATAGTACTATTACTTAGAATATTCACCCTCTCACTAGTGACTGGAACCTACCCTGAAACTTGGAAAAACACGTATATACTACCTAAGCATAAAGGAGGGGCCAAAACTAGTGCATGTAATTATAGGCCTATCAATATAACACCTGTCATATCAAGGATCATGGAGAAAGTAATCAAAGACCAAATGTCAGACTACTTTCTAAAACACAAACTCATCAACCAGTCGCAACACGGATTCCTTGAAAAAAGATCTTGCGTCACTTGCCATATAGACTTTTTCAACGAAGTCACCTATAGAAGAGATAGGAGAGAACTAGTAATTATCCTCTATTTCGATATCAGGAAAGCCTTCGACAGAGTCCCACATAGTCTGTTAGTCAGCAGGCTATGCTCACTAGGGATACGCAACCCCCTCCACAACTGGATAAAATCATTTCTCAGTGACAGAAATCAGACAACAAAAATTGGCTCGATGACCTCCAGGCCTAGGCCGATTAGCAGTGGTGTCATCCAGGGGAGTGTATTGGGACCCCTTCTTTTCATTATATACATAAACAGTATATGTGAGTGCTTTAGTATAGGCAAGCCAATACTGTATGCAGATGACTTAAAGGTGAAATATACCTGCACAAACACAGATATCGGTACAACTATGAACTCCATACATGAAGAATTAACAAAAATGGATATATGGTGTGACACCTGGAGACTTGAGTTTAATGTCGAAAAGTGTGGCTGGCTCTACATAGGCTGTCCTAACCTAGAACTCGACCTAGCAATTCAGGGCCACAAAATCCCTAGACTCAAATCTGTGCTAGACCTAGGACTGACATATTCACACAATCTATCATTTTCTGAACATATCTCGAAACAAGTATCGAAATCACGCAGGCTTATTGGTTTCCTACTCAGGAACTTCTACAGAAGTGAATCCAGAATACTACTGTACACGGTTTGTGTGCGCCCACTCCTAGACTATTGTTCATTCATATTTAGTAGTATACGCATAGAAGACAAACTAAAAGTAGAAGGAGTACAGAGGTACTTCACGCTGAAAGTAATCGGAACCGAAAACGGCACAAACTACTCTACCAGATGTGAAATTCTAGGACTAGAAACATTATGGTTAAGACGACTGCGACTAAATCTGGTACTCTTCTATAAACTACTTAACCACATAGTGTATACCCCTACTAATTGTACTCGGTTTCCAGAAGACACTGGATATAACCTTAGACACACTAAAGGTACGGTGGCTATAGAACAATGTAAAACAGCCACCAGGCAAAAATTTTTCATGATTAGGTATGCCCAAATATGGAATAAACTACCTGAGGAGATGCGACTAGCAAGCTCACTGGTGTCCTTTGAAAAAGCTCTTAATGACACACTAAGTGGGTTTGCAAGTGATACCAGTGCTCATTCCCATGTAAGAGCTTCAGAAATTATAGGCCCATTAAATGTATGAACTTAGAGACTACACCTGTTGTTTCTTTTGCCGTTATCTATAATTTCAGACAAAAAAGCAGCAGTCATGAAAATAACACCCATACAAATAAGAGTCGATCGAATTATGTCTACCTGATACAAAGCCTGAACCATAATCAACATACGAATGAAATATGAGAAAACAAGGTCGAGACTTACCACAACATCACATGGAAGGATATAAGTTACTTGGATATTATTTATAATCCACCAACTGATCTCCTTTCCAAAAGGAATGCGGCGATACTTTATCCACAGTGATGAGGAAATACATAAATCCACAGTTCCCGTTGTATACACTCAGTGGAGATTGCAGCCAACAAAGTAGTGCATTTAAAGCATATGCACACTTCCCATCATCATGGCGACACCGCGGAATATATCAAAATCGCAGAGTAATCAAACCCAACACGTGATGTAATTAACTAAATCCAAAAGGAAAACAAGTTGTAGTACATATTTGAATATTCATCCATATGTCGATCATGATGACAAATCCAAATCACTACCTATACAGCGTCAATAAATCTGGATATCTATGAAATGACGAAAATATGCTGATAGCTGCATCTCAGATCCCAATGACTCATTCGATGGCAAAATTCTGCTCCTGCATGCCTCTTTCGACATTTTTGTATGGATTGGTTCGCAGTTACTCAGGTTCCAGACCGAAAAGAATAAAAAATTCACCAGTTGCTGAATTATAATTACTTCTCTGCATGTTTAACTGGATACTAACTGCTGTGGTGAGCCTTTTGCAGTTTATATTGCTTAAAACATCGTTTACGGTAAACTGAGTAACGTTTTATAAGCCATTTTTATACTTTTGTGACTAGCCCACCCTATCGACCGAATGTAACGCAACACTCAGTTGTTGCGCTCATGTTCAACAAATTCAAACAATAATTGTGCCTAGGATTATGCCATATAAACTGTTTTAACTTATGCAGAGTGTACTTACGGTCAATATTTCATCATCTTCCCTTGTACATATATTTTGTGTTAGTGAAAAATTTTAAACATGTTTACTCCATGTGTGCATTATTATGATATTGATGATGCCTGTCAACTGGAGTCCCTCAAGTGCATAAAGTGGGAATATATTATTGTAAGACGCATTTTATTGTTATATGAGGGAATTGACTTCAAGCTTTATTTATTTTCCCAAGTATATGTAATCCATCCAACACATACGTGGGTTTTTTTGTTAATGCGAAGTCAGTATCTCTATATTTGTTGGTGTGTTCCATTGAATCACCAGTCATCCGATTTTCCCCACAAACTAAAGATAAAATGACAACAACCATGTTATTTAACCGTAAATCATGTAATTTAAATATGTAACTTAAATATTTCTTATCCATTCCTATACAACTTTTGTGTCCCATATTTGTATGAATAAATATGTACCCTATTATATTATCATTACTAACTATACTTACTAATCGTATGTGTAATTTATCGAACTGATGATGCCTGTAAACTGGCGTCCCTCATGTAAAGAAAAATGAGAATATACTATTATTATTATTAGGTGTATGCGTCTGAATTTAGAACCTCTGTGGTTAAGGAGAGTGAAGTGCAACTTGTTTCTACTATTCAAAGTCATAAGAAAACACTGTTATGGTAACTCATCCATAACGTGGGAAAATATTAAATCATATCAGCTGCGAAACCACAACTACCTTGTCAAGGTGGCTACCCACAGAAAATCCATTAGGGCAAACTTTTTCACCATTAAATATTGCACTCTTTGGAACCAACTACCATCTGAAATTAGATGTTGTGAAAACCCCAATGGGTTCAAACGGAGCCTAGAGAGACACATTAACATGTCCACCCTAGCTTGTCTAAAAGACCACAAATGTTGGTAAAATGGTAAGTAAAAGCTGGTCCAGTCTTCAGCTCAGTCAGTTACATATAACTCGACTCTACTACTTACGCAGCGAACGTTTAACTAATTTACTGATTTTCCTTTGTGTATAGTCTTCAGTAAGTTATGTTAATATAAGTACTTCTAGAAACAACTATATTAGCAACCACATCTTTTAATATTTTACATATGTATATACAGTTAATAATACAATGCTATTTTTTGTGTCTGAATGACTTTACTCAGCCAATAACCACCTTTTCTCATACACCCTCCTAAAACGTATAATCTTTATAATATTTCGCAGTATTTTTTAACATTATATAAGTTGAAGGGTTACTTTGCAATATCTAATGCGCACCGTATGAAAATCGGTCATGAAAATTTAGCATAACTAGCTCTGTTAACCGGCTGTTTTCTTCAGGATCATTAAAAATAATCTTATCACTAATTGTTCCACTACACTTTTTACTCTGCTAAATAGACTTCAACTTGGTTGCCGTAATACTAGCTATTTCTATACTTCATAGTTCTTAAACACAATTTCCTAGGCGTCTGCTACAAATATATTATTAATATTAGTAGTACTATTTTTGGGTTGAAATGACTATCTTCAGTCAACAGTTACCCATCTTCATATAATTTTCTAAAAAAATTCATATTGTTGAAATTATGTAATATTTTTCCATTATGTAATTGATGAGTCACTTTGCAATGTGTAACGCACACCATATAAAATCGGTCGTGAAAATTTAGCATAACAAGTTCTGCTAACCAGTTGGCTTACGCAGGACCACTTTACATAACTTTATCACTAATTGTTCCACTACTCATATCACTGCTAAATAGAATATAACTTAGTTGCTCTAATATTAGCTATTTTTGTCCTTCATAACTCTTAAGGGAAACCTAATTTCTTAGTCTTTTGTAGTAATCCACTTGTTCACTAGTATGATGATAATACTGCTAACAATGTCCTCTGGTATTATTGTGCCATGTGACCTAATGGGAAGCACTTGTCATGAAAGCTGTTAATGTGCGGCATACTGTATGATTGGGACGGAGTCGAAGCAATCCTATATTACAACTGCAGTCATTGTAAAAGGCCTCAGAGCTTAATGTCAAAAAGGAGGGAGGGTGGCGCATGCTGATCAGCAGATTTGGTAGTGGTCACAAATGTGAATCGCTCCGATCTGTAGGACAGCAACATGCATTATTTTGGCAGCTCGAGAATTAAACATGAGTTATGATACTGAAAGTATAAAAAATTGACTTTATAAAAAAATTTAAAAAAAAACTAACACCATAATGACTGTACAGTTTTAGCTTGTAAAAATATAATGCTTTCGCTCTTAACATCTACAAGCCTGCTCAGTTTCTTGTCAAGACGCTATCCCATGGGCCATACACAAGTTCGCCAGACATCCTACAGGTCACCATATTCAACAGGTTCTAATCCTTCTAGCCACTTCTCTCTAAAATGTCACTTATATACTTCACGATAATCCTTCTACCTAATTACTATTATACTCTATTTTATCTCAACTTCCTAGGCCTTTAGTAAAGCTGAAATTTACTCTTTTGTTTTTCTTTTTTCTCATTCACACTCTTCTCTCGCATAAAGTTCGGTTGCTCTGATGGTAAAAAAAACAAAAAAAACATAACAACAGCACTCATGTTTGAGAATAACTTTATTTTCATAGAAAACGTCATAGTTTTCTACGGTAAGACCAATATGGTTAGCATCATACATTGCAAATGTGCACTATCACATCAAGTACTGTATAGCTTATTGTTGTATTTTTCTTATAAATATACTTCCAATAATGTATTATTCATGATTGCATTTTATACCACTTTGCAGCTGTGCAGGATTTTCTTCTCTTCCTGAAATAGCGTTCAAGCACGTGGTTGTCGCTCAACTTCGATGGAAACCTTCGTGGAAGATTTACAAATTAACAATTATAAGAATCTGTTCCGATTGCTTGTACTATATAATTCAACAATTTGAACTTTTTAAAAAAGTGATAATCTTAATATCCCTTGTAAACGTTGTACTTACCTCAATATTGGTTGGTTATCGTATGCCTACAACTACGGGTTGAAAACGAAACGAAGTCGATTTTCCTGCGCAACCTGGAGGACTACTGTTTAATTCAATAATGATACCACATGGGTCAGACAATGAGTGTATTTATATATATATATATCAAATATTTAGCTGTTCAAACATTATTAACTTGTAGACAATCTACTATTTGTCATTATATCATACTTGATCGTGCCTGTAAAAATGGCATGCATTTTCATGTAAATTTATGTTTATATGAAAATATAAATTATTATTATAACACATAGGGCTGTGTATTGTCCCACTGTAAACGCTCGCGGAGGACTTTGTCGAATGTTATGACCGCGTGGTCATTACTACCTACGGGAATCGTGATCTGAACGTTTTCCACTAGTAGCTGGTCACTCGTGAGCACATAATCCAGTCTAGAAGACTTCCCATCTGGGCCCCATCTAGTATCCATTCTGACATTTTCAGTGAATCTGGCCTCCCTGATGGTATGCAGCAGATTTCGGTCAAATCTATCATGGGCATATCCCGTCATCAAGTTAAGAGATGGGACATTGAAGTCTCCAGCTATGACAATTTGATCATAACCCATGTCTTGTGTCGCTGAAATTGTATTCAGCAGTACCTGGTTGTGGTCTGCTCCACATGAATGTGATCTATAAATGCTGCCCTCTACATATTTACAGTACCCAACGGTGAAATGGCACCATATGGAGTCAGGGAGCTCAATGAGGGGAGGGTCCATTGCATGGACACATCTGAGTTGTTTGTTGACGTATATGGCGACTCCACCTCCTTCTTTCAGGTCCCTATCTCGCCTGACTAGGACCATATCATTTATACTGACTTCGCTGTCTGCCACCGTAGGGGTTAGCCAGGTTTCCGTCAGTACTATGATTTTGGATTTCAGCTGTGATTGAAGGCATCTAAGTTCAGCTATTTTGCCTCCTAGCCTTCTCACATTACTGTACAGGCAACTGGTAGTCAGTCCCACCACGTCCCCGTATTGGGGGTGATTGACGTGATGTGGGCTGTTGGTTGAGGAGTTATCCTAAGAACTAGTTGGCCGATTCCCCGGGAACAGGCGAGGAGAAGCAGAACGAGAGCTCTACAAAGGGGTGTATTCAGCGCAGTTTCAGAGATCAGAGAGCGCAGGTCAAGGCCCAACAAATAAACCAGCCTAATTCTCATTACTGATAATGAGTCCTGATAGACGTTGTGCCTCCTGTCCCACGGAATAGACTCCTCTGTGCTTTTCTGAGAGAGAGAAAAGAAAACAGTGTTAAGTACTCTATCTATAATGATTTTTATTTTTTAATAATAATAGTATATTCTCATTTTTTACATGAGAGACGCCAGTTTACAGGCATCATCAATATTATTATTATTATTAATATGATAAATTACATATACGATTAGTAAGCATATTTAATAAAAGTAATTTAATAAAATACATTTTTTCCTACCTGTGTAGGACACACCAATTTACAGGCATGGATAAGTATTATTTAAATTACATTAATTTGGTTCATGGTAAAATTATAAGGTTGCAGTCATTTTGTCTATGGGAACAATATGATAACAAGTCATTCAATGGAACACATCAAAAAAGATAGAAATATTGTCTTTGCATTAACAAAAAAAAATCCAAGTATGTTTTGGATGGATTACAAATACTTGGGAAAAAAAATAAAGCTTGAAGTAATTCCTCCATATAACTTTGGTGTGTACGGCATCGAGTCTTATTCTTGATTTATATCCAAATTTGATAACAATTTAAAATAAGCAATACACTTGTATGCTTTTGTCAGCATTTTCTTCGTAACATCACAAGTGAATAGTACTCAAGGTAGACTAATAATAATGACAGTTTATATTTTCTTACAAACGGGTGTTTTCAAGAAATGCGAGCTATTTTTGCAGACAAGATCAGTTATGTTGTAAGTTACAATCGTGAAGTATTATAAATCAATACTTTTTTATTGGTATAAAGGTATATTTCACAACTGTAATCCAGGTTGCGTCGTTGGTAAAGGCAATGCGCAATTCACAAGGGAATTGTAAGATATGGGACCAATAATGTTTGCAGATCATTTGTCATTGTAAATGGACAAATATCTACATTCTTCATTCTCATTCAAAAAGTCAAATGGAAGCTGAAATAGTGAGAGACAAAAGAAGACAAACAACAACAACGCAAAAGAAAGCAAGTGGGGTACTTAGGGAGTGATTAATATGTATATACACATTTATATTCTGTTTAGTACAGGCGCCAGGCCAGCAACCCCACCCTGTAAACAAAGATGCTACAGAAACTTCAGCGTGAACAATCTCCTTGCGTCAAAAGAAAAAGTCTGTGTGGGGGCATGGAATGCCCGCACCATGTACGAGACTAGCAAAGCTGCCCAGATCGCAAGCGAAATGAGGAGATAAGGAATACAAGTATTGGGGACCTGCGAAAGCAGATGGAACGGAAACGGACTCACCAAATTGTCAACAGGTGAGTCAGTGATTTACTCCGGTCACCCAGAAGACAACCACACACACTGAGGGCGTGGCTATCATGATGTCACCAACGGCAACCAAGGCTCTGATACAATGGGAGGCGATCTCACCCAGAATAATGACCGCCAGATTCAACTCCAAAGGAAGAAAAGTGTCAATTATACAGTGCTATGCACCCACAAACAACGCAGACCTCGAAAAGAAAGAAGAATTCTACACACAACTACAGGCAGCAATGGGCAATACTCCAGCTGGTGACAGTAAAATACTAATGGGAGACGTGAACGCCAAACTTGGACCAGACAACACAGGAAGGGAACTCATCATGGGTAAAGAAGCTCTGGGAGAGATAAATGAAAATGGAGAACTCTTCGCCGACTTCTGCGCCTTCAATGAACTAGCGATTGGTGGCAGCGTATACAAACACAAGGATATCCACAAGGCTACATGGGTGTCACCAGATGGGCGAACCAAAAACCAAATTGACTTCATCACAATCTCGAGGAAGTGGCGGCGCAGCCTACTGGACACAAAAGCAAGAAGAGGAGCAGACGTTGGCTCAGACCACTACCTCGTACAAGGAACAATTCAACTTAAGTTAAAAGCTTTCAGAGAAACAGGAGCTGCAGATAGACCACAAGCCAAGTTCAACACTCAAAAACTAAAGGACCAGGATACAAAGAATATCTTTACTGCAAGCATAAAAGACAAAGCTGAGACACAAATCAACATTAGCGAAGAGGTCAGCGTCGAAAAACACTGGGACAACCTGAAAGCGGTATGGAGCGAAACCTGCATGGAAGTTCTGGACAGAAAGAAGAGACAGGACAAACCGTGGCTCACTACGGACACTTGGAGGCTAATAGAAGAAAGAAGGATGGTGAAACAAAAGATTATCCAGTGCACCGACGAGCAACAGAAACAGGAGTTGAATGCAAGCTACAATACACTGAACAAAGGAGTAAAGAAGAGTGCCAGAGAAGACAAAAGAAAGTATTATGAAGCCATGGCCAATGAAGCAGAACAAGCAGCAGGCAAAGGAGACCTCGCAACACTCTACCAAACAACTAGGTACCTCTCAGGCAAAAATTCGTCACAAATTAAGCCAGTGAAGGATGACAATGGAAAGTCACTCACCAAAGAAGTGGAGCAAAGGAAACAGTGGGCTGAACACTTCAAAAGACTCCTAAATCGACCACCACCTACAACGCGCCCAACAATACCAACAACGGAAGCAGAATTACCAGTGAACATCAATCCCCCGAGAAGAACAGAAGTCCTGAAGGCAATCAAGATGCTAAAAGCTGGAAAAGCAGCAGGACCAGATGGAATCCCAGCAGAGGCATTGAAAGTGGACCCAGAGACAACAGCGGACTTGATGACGCCACTACTGGAGAAGGTGTGGAAAGAAGGCAAAGTACCCGAGGATTGGAAGGAAGGATACTTATTCAAACTACCAAAGAAAGGAGACTTAAGTCAATGCAAGAACTGGCGCGGAATTATGCTCCTGTCCATCCCGAGCAAAATACTAAATATATTATTAATATTAGTAGTACTATTTTTGGGTTGAAATGACTATCTTCAGTCAACAGTTACCCATCTTCATATAATTTTCTAAAAAAATTCATATTGTTGAAATTATGTAATATTTTTCCATTATGTAATTGATGAGTCACTTTGCAATGTGTAACGCTCACCATATAAAATCGGTCGTGAAAATTTAGCATAACAAGTTCTGCTAACCAGTTGGCTTACGCAGGACCACTTTACATAACTTTATCACTAATTGTTCCACTACTCATATCACTGCTAAATAGAATATAACTTAGTTGCTCTAATATTAGCTATTTTTGTCCTTCATAACTCTTAAGGGAAACCTAATTTCTTAGTCTTTTGTAGTAATCCACTTGTTCACTAGTATGATGATAATACTGCTAACAATGTCCTCTGGTATTATTGTGCCATGTGACCTAATGGGAAGCACTTGTCATGAAAGCTGTTAATGTGCGGCATACTGTATGATTGGGACGGAGTCGAAGCAATCCTATATTACAACTGCAGTCATTGTAAAAGGCCTCAGAGCTTAATGTCAAAAAGGAGGGAGGGTGGCGCATGCTGATCAGCAGATTTGGTAGTGGTCACAAATGTGAATCGCTCCGATCTGTAGGACAGCAACATGCATTATTTTGGCAGCTCGAGAATTAAACATGAGTTATGATACTGAAAGTATAAAAAATTGACTTTATAAAAAAATTTAAAAAAAAAACTAACACCATAATGACTGTACAGTTTTAGCTTGTAAAAATATAATGCTTTCGCTCTTAACATCTACAAGCCTGCTCAGTTTCTTGTCAAGACGCTATCCCATGGGCCATACACAAGTTCGCCAGACATCCTACAGGTCACCATATTCAACAGGTTCTAATCCTTCTAGCCACTTCTCTCTAAAATGTCACTTATATACTTCACGATAATCCTTCTACCTAATTACTATTATACTCTATTTTATCTCAACTTCCTAGGCCTTTAGTAAAGCTGAAATTTACTCTTTTGTTTTTCTTTTTTCTCATTCACACTCTTCTCTCGCATAAAGTTCGGTTGCTCTGATGGTAAAAAAAACAAAAAAAACATAACAACAGCACTCATGTTTGAGAATAACTTTATTTTCATAGAAAACGTCATAGTTTTCTACGGTAAGACCAATATGGTTAGCATCATACATTGCAAATGTGCACTATCACATCAAGTACTGTATAGCTTATTGTTGTATTTTTCTTATAAATATACTTCCAATAATGTATTATTCATGATTGCATTTTATACCACTTTGCAGCTGTGCAGGATTTTCTTCTCTTCCTGAAATAGCGTTCAAGCACGTGGTTGTCGCTCAACTTCGATGGAAACCTTCGTGGAAGATTTACAAATTAACAATTATAAGAATCTGTTCCGATTGCTTGTACTATATAATTCAACAATTTGAACTTTTTAAAAAAGTGATAATCTTAATATCCCTTGTAAACGTTGTACTTACCTCAATATTGGTTGGTTATCGTATGCCTACAACTACGGGTTGAAAACGAAACGAAGTCGATTTTCCTGCGCAACCTGGAGGACTACTGTTTAATTCAATAATGATACCACATGGGTCAGACAATGAGTGTATTTATATATATATATCAAATATTTAGCTGTTCAAACATTATTAAATTGTAGACAGTCTACTATTTGTCATTATATCATACTTGATCGTGCCTGTAAAAATGGCATGCATTTTCATGTAAATTTATGTTTATATGAAAATATAAATTATTATTATAACACATAGGGCTGTGTATTGTCCCACTGTAAACGCTCGCGGAGGACTTTGTCGAATGTTATGACCGCGTGGTCATTACTACCTACGGGAATCGTGATCTGAACGTTTTCCACTAGTAGCTGGTCACTCGTGAGCACATAATCCAGTCTAGAAGACTTCCCATCTGGGCCCCATCTAGTATCCATTCTGACATTTTCAGTGAATCTGGCCTCCCTGATGGTATGCAGCAGATTTCGGTCAAATCTATCATGGGCATATCCCGTCATCAAGTTAAGAGATGGGACATTGAAGTCTCCAGCTATGACAATTTGATCATAACCCATGTCTTGTGTCGCTGAAATTGTATTCAGCAGTACCTGGTTGTGGTCTGCTCCACATGAATGTGATCTATAAATGCTGCCCTCTACATATTTACAGTACCCAACGGTGAAATGGCACCATATGGAGTCAGGGAGCTCAATGAGGGGAGGGTCCATTGCATGGACACATCTGAGTTGTTTGTTGACGTATATGGCGACTCCACCTCCTTCTTTCAGGTCCCTATCTCGCCTGACTAGGACCATATCATTTATACTGACTTCGCTGTCTGCCACCGTAGGGGTTAGCCAGGTTTCCGTCAGTACTATGATTTTGGATTTCAGCTGTGATTGAAGGCATCTAAGTTCAGCTATTTTGCCTCCTAGCCTTCTCACATTACTGTACAGGCAACTGGTAGTCAGTCCCACCACGTCCCCGTATTGGGGGTGATTGACGTGATGTGGGCTGTTGGTTGAGGAGTTATCCTAAGAACTAGTTGGCCGATTCCCCGGGAACAGGCGAGGAGAAGCAGAACGAGAGCTCTACAAAGGGGTGTATTCAGCGCAGTTTCAGAGATCAGAGAGCGCAGGTCAAGGCCCAACAAATAAACCAGCCTAATTCTCATTACTGATAATGAGTCCTGATAGACGTTGTGCCTCCTGTCCCACGGAATAGACTCCTCTGTGCTTTTCTGAGAGAGAGAAAAGAAAACAGTGTTAAGTACTCTATCTATAATGATTTTTATTTTTTAATAATAATAGTATATTCTCATTTTTTACATGAGAGACGCCAGTTTACAGGCATCATCAATATTATTATTATTATTAATATGATAAATTACATATACGATTAGTAAGCATATTTAATAAAAGTAATTTAATAAAATACATTTTTTCCTACCTGTGTAGGACACACCAATTTACAGGCATGGATAAGTATTATTTAAATTACATTAATTTGGTTCATGGTAAAATTATAAGGTTGCAGTCATTTTGTCTATGGGAACAATATGATAACAAGTCATTCAATGGAACACATCAAAAAAGATAGAAATATTGTCTTTGCATTAACAAAAAAAAATCCAAGTATGTTTTGGATGGATTACAAATACTTGGGAAAAAAAATAAAGCTTGAAGTAATTCCTCCATATAACTTTGGTGTGTACGGCATCGAGTCTTATTCTTGATTTATATCCAAATTTGATAACAATTTAAAATAAGCAATACACTTGTATGCTTTTGTCAGCATTTTCTTCGTAACATCACAAGTGAATAGTACTCAAGGTAGACTAATAATAATGACAGTTTATATTTTCTTACAAACGGGTGTTTTCAAGAAATGCGAGCTATTTTTGCAGACAAGATCAGTTATGTTGTAAGTTACAATCGTGAAGTATTATAAATCAATACTTTTTTATTGGTATAAAGGTATATTTCACAACTGTAATCCAGGTTGCGTCGTTGGTAAAGGCAATGCGCAATTCACAAGGGAATTGTAAGATATGGGACCAATAATGTTTGCAGATCATTTGTCATTGTAAATGGACAAATATCTACATTCTTCATTCTCATTCAAAAAGTCAAATGGAAGCTGAAATAGTGAGAGACAAAAGAAGACAAACAACAACAACGCAAAAGAAAGCAAGTGGGGTACTTAGGGAGTGATTAATATGTATATACACATTTATATTCTGTTTAGTACAGGCGCCAGGCCAGCAACCCCACCCTGTAAACAAAGATGCTACAGAAACTTCAGCGTGAACAATCTCCTTGCGTCAAAAGAAAAAGTCTGTGTGGGGGCATGGAATGCCCGCACCATGTACGAGACTAGCAAAGCTGCCCAGATCGCAAGCGAAATGAGGAGATAAGGAATACAAGTATTGGGGACCTGCGAAAGCAGATGGAACGGAAACGGACTCACCAAATTGTCAACAGGTGAGTCAGTGATTTACTCCGGTCACCCAGAAGACAACCACACACACTGAGGGCGTGGCTATCATGATGTCACCAACGGCAACCAAGGCTCTGATACAATGGGAGGCGATCTCACCCAGAATAATGACCGCCAGATTCAACTCCAAAGGAAGAAAAGTGTCAATTATACAGTGCTATGCACCCACAAACAACGCAGACCTCGAAAAGAAAGAAGAATTCTACACACAACTACAGGCAGCAATGGGCAATACTCCAGCTGGTGACAGTAAAATACTAATGGGAGACATGAACGCCAAACTTGGACCAGACAACACAGGAAGGGAACTCATCATGGGTAAAGAAGCTCTGGGAGAGATAAATGAAAATGGAGAACTCTTCGCCGACTTCTGCGCCTTCAATGAACTAGCGATTGGTGGCAGCGTATACAAACACAAGGATATCCACAAGGCTACATGGGTGTCACCAGATGGGCGAACCAAAAACCAAATTGACTTCATCACAATCTCGAGGAAGTGGCGGCGCAGCCTACTGGACACAAAAGCAAGAAGAGGAGCAGACGTTGGCTCAGACCACTACCTCGTACAAGGAACAATTCAACTTAAGTTAAAAGCTTTCAGAGAAACAGGAGCTGCAGATAGACCACAAGCCAAGTTCAACACTCAAAAACTAAAGGACCAGGATACAAAGAATATCTTTACTGCAAGCATAAAAGACAAAGCTGAGACACAAATCAACATTAGCGAAGAGGTCAGCGTCGAAAAACACTGGGACAACCTGAAAGCGGTATGGAGCGAAACCTGCATGGAAGTTCTGGACAGAAAGAAGAGACAGGACAAACCGTGGCTCACTACGGACACTTGGAGGCTAATAGAAGAAAGAAGGATGGTGAAACAAAAGATTATCCAGTGCACCGACGAGCAACAGAAACAGGAGTTGAATGCAAGCTACAATACACTGAACAAAGGAGTAAAGAAGAGTGCCAGAGAAGACAAAAGAAAGTATTATGAAGCCATGGCCAATGAAGCAGAACAAGCAGCAGGCAAAGGAGACCTCGCAACACTCTACCAAACAACTAGGTACCTCTCAGGCAAAAATTCGTCACAAATTAAGCCAGTGAAGGATGACAATGGAAAGTCACTCACCAAAGAAGTGGAGCAAAGGAAACAGTGGGCTGAACACTTCAAAAGACTCCTAAATCGACCACCACCTACAACGCGCCCAACAATACCAACAACGGAAGCAGAATTACCAGTGAACACCAATCCCCCGAGAAGAACAGAAGTCCTGAAGGCAATCAAGATGCTAAAAGCTGGAAAAGCAGCAGGACCAGATGGAATCCCAGCAGAGGCATTGAAAGTGGACCCAGAGACAACAGCGGACTTGATGACGCCACTACTGGAGAAGGTGTGGAAAGAAGGCAAAGTACCCGAGGATTGGAAGGAAGGATACTTATTCAAACTACCAAAGAAAGGAGACTTAAGTCAATGCAAGAACTGGCGCGGAATTATGCTCCTGTCCATCCCAAGCAAAATACTAAGCGGCATCGTCCTGGAGAGAATCAAACAAGCCCTGGATGAAAAACTTCGACCGGAACAAGCTGGATTCAGGAGAAACAAGTCATGTATTGATCAAATCACCACACTACGGATCATCATTGATCAAATTTTGGAATGGCAGTCACCCCTCTATCTCAACTTCATCGTCTTTGAAAAGGCCTTCGACAGCGTCGATCGAGAGATGATTTGGCAGCTACTTCGCTACCACGGGGTGCCACTGACAATTATACATCTCATCCAACAGTTGTATGACAACGCTGCATGCCAAGTAATCCACAACAAGGGAAACTTACGGAATCCTTCGAAGTGAGGACAGGAGTAAGACAAGGCTGCCTACTATCGCCAATGATTTTCCTGATTGCAGTAGATTGGATAATGCGACAAAAATTGGGCAATGAGGAAACGGGCATAAAATAGACTCACACAAAAAACTTGGAGAATCTGGACTTCGCCGATGATATATGTCTGATTTCCCACAAACTGGAAGATATGCAAGTGAAAAGTAACAAGTTGGCAGAAGAAGCATCAAAGATAGGACTCCAGGTGAACATAGAGAAAACAGAGGTGATGAAGATTCCTGGGCAACACCACCAACAGCAACAACAACTAAAACAGACAACAATCAGCATAAATGGGAGGAACCTGAAAGAAACTACCTCCTTTACCTACTTGGGAAGCATTGTTTCAACTACAGGCGGAACTGACGAGAATATCAAAGCAAGGATCGGGAAAGCAAGGCAAGCTTTCATTACTGTCAAGTCTGTGTGGAGGTCAACAGCATTCAGCGTCAAAAATAAGATCTGGATTTTCAACTCCAATGTGAAGTCAGTCAGTGCTACTATACGGATCAGAGACTTGGCGTGTCACAAAGAGCACCTCAAACAAGCTACAGACCTTCATTAACAGATGTCTTCGCTCAATACTCAAGATCAGATGGCCGGAAAGGATCAGCAACAAAGATCTCTGGGAGCCAACCAACCAGGAACCAATTGTGAAACAAATAGGCAGGAATAAATGGAGATGGATTGGCCACACTCTGAGGAAACCAGCAAGTGACATCACTAGACAAGCCGTCGCTCGAGTTGAACCCGAAAGGGAAGCGACGAGTTGGTCGTTCAAGGGTGACCTGGAGGAGATCATGTGAAGAAGAATTGAAAGCGTATGGGCAGACTTGGAGCCAGGTGAAAACTCTAGCAGAGAACCGAACGCAATGGAGACGCACGGCTGAAGCCCTATGTTCCTCTAGGAACTAAAGGAAATAATAATAAATAATAATAATTATAGTTATTTTGGTGCACTAACTAACTATTCCCGTGATGCTAACTTTTATGTTGTGTGAACTAATATTATTGTCCTGTGTAAAAATGTCTATCATGTACTTCCAATAATATAAAAATTTATAATTGTAGTTTGTTGTAATTACACGTTTAATGAACTTAAAATATCTATGTTGGACGAAAAAGTGGGTGTAGGATTCAGACGCAGAAGTGCACTGTCATCTTTGAGCAATCTGGACCTCTAGATAGTCCTTAACGTCGGCACCTACTAAAATAGCTTTCCTTGGGTAACCCTCATCAGTAATCTACCTAACGTGTTAGTACTGATTAAAACGAACTCGAAGAAAAAAACCTTGCGACTAGACAGTGTACTCAGACGACGATTATATTTCAAATTTTATAGATAAGAATATTGTACAACTTACCTATTAATTGGGTCAGATAGCAAGCCCAACAGTGTGCCCAATGATGAAACAATGAGGGGTGAGCCACGTGCTAGCAGTCACGCCGGAAGCACAGTGAAGGCGCGACGCCAAGAATGCATTAAAACAAAAGTTCAAACATTCAAGGTGCACTACTAGCCAAACCAATTTCTGTGTGTGCGTAATTTCATCCATAGGAAAGTGTGTTGAAATTATGCCTATTAAACTGACTGGTGGAATTTGATGCAAACTAACAAATTTCAATGTCTTTCAGTTTTCATGAGATAGGCTACTTTTCGCGTATGTTAGTTCTGCAGTTACTTTCAAGTATTTGTTCGAGGTAGATGTATGTTGTTAAACAAACTGAGTACAGTTGTTTGTCCAGAATACGATGGGGCCATCAAATGTAGCACAGTGAGAAATCGTCACATCTGGGGGAGAAGCAGCGCGAGAGCTCTACAAAGGGGTGTATTCAGCGCAGTTTCAGAAATCAGAGAGCGCAGGTCAAGGCCCAACAAACAAAACAGTCTAATTCTCATTACTGATAATGAGTCCTGATAGACGTTGTGCCTCCTGTCCCACGGAATAGACTCCTCTGTGCTTTTCTGAGAGAGAGAAAAGAAAACAGTGTTAAGTACTCTATCTATAGTGATTTTTATTTCATTACATTGGCCCCTCTCCTCTCAAGGCACAGTCCTCAGTACCTGGTTGTGGTGTTGGGCACACTTAGCTCGGTTGCTGTGGAACTCAGTGACGTCGTGATGAAGTAGTGGCCACCAAAATCGTTGACGGACGGCGTCTTCAGTTTCCATTGACCAGCATGACCCAGTTGATTGTGTACAAGGTGGATCACCTCTCGATCTTTTACACGTGAAACTCGAAGACGATGCGGTGTAGATGGCTCCACTATAAATTAGACGTCGTTTACCAGTCGTAGCACACCCCACTTAGTACAGATACTCCGTGTTGTGTCGGATAAATACCGTAGTTTCTTGTTCGACGGTTCATCATTCCCATGAGGTTGGCGGGAGTTAATAGGCTGTATGGCGGCATCGGTTGCTTGTAATGAGGAACAGTTGACAACCATCCCCGTGTCAATCACAGCGCTTACTGAAGAAACACAATTTGACAATCTAGAGAAAGGGAGAGCATGCTGAGATCCTGGGTGATACTCGCAGGTGAGATTGAATCCTTGTAAACGTTCTTGCCAACGATTCACCCGGCCTTCTGGTTCACGGAATATCTTGAGCTATTGCGATGCACGGTGGTCAATGCCTACTCGAAACGAGCGCCCACGCAGATAATGTGCAAGCGTCTCCCTTCGTGTAGTCGGGTACGGTGTTTCGCGTTTGTCTAGCTTTCGACTGGCATGTGCAATAACACGCTCTCGACCATTCGTTGCTGCCTGGGAAAGGACAGCCACTATATCACGAGTGCTCGCATCCGTGTCCAAAATAAAAGAACCAGCTAATGGCGACGTGTCTGTAAACGCAGGGATAGGAGATGACGTCAAGTTCCTCTTTAACTCGTCGAACTCATGTTGGCATTCGTTAGTTCATAAAAATGTATGGCCCTCTTCTGTCAGTCGATGCAGAGGCGTGGTAAGGGTGGAGAAAACAGAGACGAAACGTCGATAGTATAATGCGAACCCTAGGAAGCTACGAACTTCTCTACAAGATTGGGGCATAGGCCATTCTCTGGGTCTGTCCGGATGCCATTTGTTGGAATACGGTGGCCCGAAAATGTGACTTCTCTCCGGAGAAAGGAGAGTTTAGAAGGCTTCGACTTTAAACCATTTGTTCTTAACCTCGTATGGACAGTCTGTATGTTGTCGGTATGATCCTCTCGGAACTTCTCATTTACAATGATACCGTCAAGATAGATTGGAGACTTATGTGGAAACTACCTGTCACGGACTACCTGCATCAAGCGTTGAAATGTGGCGGGAGCATTAGATAATTTTGAAGAGCACTGTGCGGAATTCGTATAGGCCACTCGGGAGTATAAAAGTTGTTAATCACAGTTTGATTCAACAGAGTATTTTGGTACAAGTATGGAATTTTCAGCGTGTGATAACGGTAGTCCAAATTTAGCAGGCCGACCATTGAAATCAGGTGTCCGTCGGCCGGAGATCGAACACTGGAATACGTGCATGGTTGGCCGCTGTGAGTGACATAGGATTATAGAGACTGAGTCAATGACAACCTGGGAATGAGCGGCGTCCATAAGCATGGAGTGTGACGTCAGGAAATCTGCAGCGAGAATGAGGTCCCATGTATCAATCATTCTCTAGGACTTCCTCCAGTTAATTGACCTCGACTGAGAGGTTTTAGCATCACGTGTCCGGGGTTCAGATTTAAGTCAAAATGGGCATCCGGTATTCCCCACCTTTCGCTAGCGGGGTTCGTGCTGCAAAAACCATCAGCAGCGGATCGTGTGTAGGCTTCATCTGATATCGAATTGAGGATGTGGATATAGGAGCGACTCGGCGGGGCTAGACTGAGGAAAGCCTGCATGCTTCTCCTACACACTGAGTGGTTTGAGTTGAGCTCAAAGACTGAAGGAATAGTACGCCCACATATCTCTGGGAAAACCATTGGGACTCCACCATCTGACCGAAAGTCCATCTTTTTAACAGTTAGGCAACTCCAACACCAATTTGTAGCGCAATTAGGAACAATCACACCAGGAGGAGAAGCAGAAAGACAACTCAGCAGGAGCTTGTATTTAGTACCATGACAGAAATCGGAAATCGCGAGTCAAGCCCTCACAAACAAAACGGTGAAATTTTTAATAATTACAGTGATTTATATTTCGTATAAACTCGTGTTTACAAGAAATGCATGCCATTTTTCCAAGTACGATCACTTGTGTTATAAATTACAATCGCGGAGTACCATGCATTACTACTTTTTCGAAAGTTTAAATTGTTCAATTATTGTACAAGCCGTCAGAACAGGTTCTTATAAATGTTAAATTGTGGTTCTGTGACCATCAAAGTAAGGCGAGGACTCGAACTTCGCTTCGTTTCATGCTGATTGTTATGGTCAACCAGTGAACCGCGTTTGTTTGGATAAGTGCTACGCAGCCAAGTCATTTAAAGCTATTTCAGGCAACTTGCGGTCAGGAACCAGAACAATGGCGAATTAACCCATATAAAATGACAGTTGAAGAATGCAAGGGCTGGAAATCATCACCATGCAAGTCGACGAGACTTCAAATGCAACCATCAGCATGTGTCGATTATTTCTTAAATAACCAGATTTATTGGCGCCGAACAGATAGTTATTGGGGTTTTTATTGGTATCAAGGCGATATTCCATAACTGTGATGCAGGATAGGTGGTGGAAGAAGGTAATGGGTAATTCACGAGGCACTTGTAGGATACGGGACCAGTAATGTTTGCAGATCATTTGTCATTGTAGATGGTCAAATATCTGAATTCTTCATTCTCATTCAAAATGTCATATAGAAGCTAAAATGGTGAGAGGGCGAAAAGAAGAAAAACGGCAGCAGCACAGAAGAAAGCAAGTGGAGTCCTCAAGGAGTGATTAATAAATTCGTACATATTTGTATACTCTGTGTAGAAACTATGATTATGTTGGTACAGTAACTAACTAGTCCTGTTATATTATGTGTAAACTAATAATAATAATGTCCTGTGCAGAAATGTTTATCATGTCCTTCGAATAATTTTAACGTTTATACTTGTAGCTTGTTGCAACCCATACGTCTGATGAACTTATAATATCTATGAAGGGTGAAAAAGGGGGCGTATGAGTCAGACGCAGGAGAGCATTGTCATCTTTGAGCAGTTTGGTGACTGAGGAGATGAACACTGGAAGTGTGTTTGCATCATGCGCATGAGCTGGCAGTTTATTCCAAATGACTGAAAACTTGTTTAAGAAGAAGTTGTACCACATGTAAGTCTGACAATGCTCTATGGCAACCAGGTTGTCGTGATTTCTAGGACTGTAGCTGATGAGAGCGGTAGATTTAGTTATTGGCCTGGAGAATGCAGGAGATCGGTTAGTTTGTCGTAGAAAATAAAGTTTAGCCTAAGACGTCTTTCCCAGAGTCTGTCGCAATGCTCGGTGTATTCGAGACTAAATTCTAAACCAAGGGTTCTTAAGGTGAATTACCGCTGCATCCCCTCTAAATTAAGCTTGTCATTCTGTCGTAGTCCTCTAAGAATCAACGGCAGTGTTCTAAAATAAGTCAGAAACATACTTCGTACATGGAAACTCTGGTTTCACAGCAAAAGAAATTGTGAGATATCTATCCTAGTTGCCTTCGTGTTTTACGTCTAGCAGAGTTGGTTTGTTCAGAGAAAGTTAAATTACTAGGGTATCTGATACCGAGATCTACGACTGAGTTCAGCTTGTCTAGTTTTCGCCCATTTACTTCAAGAGTTAGGTCAAGGTTACTGTTGCCGATACAAATCCAGCCGCATTTGTCAATGTTGAACTTTAGACAGGATTCAGCACACCATGTTGCGAGACCACTTAGTTCAAGATGTATTTTATTCACCATATCGCTTAATTCACGAGCGTAGCAGGAGTAGACGACTTTGAGGTCGTCAGCATATAGGAATGGTTTACCTGATGTGAGGTAGTTACAAATGTCGTTAATATAGACTGCAAATAAAAGTGGTCCTAGGACACTACCCTGCGTAACCCAACTTGTGATCTGCCCAGGATGAGACTAGACATATCCGACTTTGGTTATTTGTATCCTGCCGCCTAGAAATAACTTTAACTAGTTCAGTAATGGATTGCAAACTCCACACGAGTACAGCTTCTCAAAGAGAATACTGCAAGATACCATGTCAAATGCTCTAGATATATTGAAGTAGAGAACAACGACTGGCTTCCATGCTTCGCGACTACTAGTGATGCAGTTGAAAAAGTCGAAGTGGCAGGCAACGCAATACCTACTTTTGAGAAATCCGTGTTGAGACCTTGTAACAAGGTCTTCCCTAAGTAGATGGTCAGATAGTTGATCTTTGACAACTTTCTCGATGATTCGCGAAATAACTGGGGTAATATTCATGAGTCTGTAATTGGGAACGTTTGCCTTATCACCAGATTTGTAGTGTGGAATTATGAAGGTAGCTTTCCACTTATTAGGGTAAGTGCCAGTGTCCACAGATATTGAGAAGAATTTAAGAAGTAGGAGAGGAATGTCTGACCCACTGTTTTTGAAAATTATTGAAGCAAGGCCATCCGGTCGCGTGCTGCTAGAAGGTCTAAGGCTTTTAACTGCTTGTCCTATTGATTGATTGATGATCACTATGCCCCTGAGGGAGGTGCTAGTAAGGGGTGCGGTTTCACCGGGGGTGAGCGTTTCTCAACTTAAGTTCGTAAACCACTCATTGAAAAGTTTACAGATGGTGGCAGGCTTATTATAGGTTATTAGTATATGACATTGGACACTGTGGTAGAGTGTTATACACTATATAACACTGTGTGATTCATCAAAACAAAATCTTATCCATTATGGAGTTATCGTAGATTACTTTGTCGTGAAGTAATTGGGGGATGTCCCTCGTCGACCGCATTCGGTTTTTCAGAAGTGTTGTGGGGTTATTAACTTCGGAGGGGCTTTCAAGTGCACCTAACTCTTCGTCGGGGTCTTTTTGAGAGCGTAGGCGCTTGATAGACTCAAGTGACTCGTGGATTGAGTGCAGTAGTGATATATCCTTAGTGGAATAGTACTGCTTCCTAAACCTCCTTAACTCATTGCGGTATGCTCTTGGAATGCATATAGCTTGGTACCCACTTAATTTCACTACCTTCTTGGGAGTAACAGTATGTAGACAAAGAGTAACATTCCTACATAGTGGGAGCACTACAGCCTCCAGAAAGTCAAAGTGAAATAGTAAATCCATTGGCAGAATCTGATGAGTCCTTGGACTAGTCCTCAGTCTGTATCTTTGTAACCACGGCATATGATGCTCCCTGAATCTTGTTTGTTCCCTGTATTTGGTGGTGAGAAAGGGAGAGAGCATAGTACCATTGTATGGTCACTACTGGAACATCTGTTGCCAACATAGGTGGAGACTGGGATTGTGTCATGTCAAAACACAAGGTCCAATATGTTGTCACCACGAGTAGGTGTCTGGACGTGTTGTCGCCATCCATAGCGATTAAAAGTGGCAAGTAATTCATGGAAGAGTTGAGGGATGGAACCACTCAACCAATTGACATCTGGAAGATTGAAGTCTCCTGCAATTATTTTGCAATTAAAAGTAAACGAGGAGGCCAGTTCAAACGATTTGGCTAATAACGTATCAGTTTCTGCGGTTTAGTATTGCGCTTTATAAACACAGCTTGTGGGAAGTTTTTACTTATCTCCATGGGAGACCACTTGGAGTGAACCGGATACTTCATTCAGTATTTCACCTTCCACCTTACTGACTACCAATGAGTCACGTATATATATGAGACATCCTCCACCACGCTTGCCATCTCTATTTGCATGGTGTACAGTGTAATCAACTATACCTATATACACATCATGTATAGAGGATGAGCACCATGATTCAGTTATCGGAGCTACAGTAAGCTTGGCGATCAATGATAATGTCCTTAGTTCAGATATCTTGTTGATTAAGGAACGCGCATTAATCAGCAATATCGTGAATAAGTCACGGGATACTACAAAGTGGCTTAAAATACCACCACAAACCAATTCTACTTGTGCGTCAGCACCGGAAGAGTTTATGGATGATAAGGAGATCGGACTGGGTGTCCATACAACGGGGTCAGGGTGCGACGAGGTGGTTCTAGGTGTCATGAGTCGTACCAGTGATTCGGGACACCAAAAGTTTACTGTGTGTTCCTGGATATATGGGTAGTAGTGGTTGGGCCTGGATTGTGGATTAAAAGGCGCAACATCGTATGGTCTACTTATCAATCTGCGATTTGTCATACCGACACGCGTCGTGGCGTTGACACGGTGTTTTATCCTGAGTTATGGTTACAGACTTTTAACCGCTGTTCAGTCTCAAATGATCTCGAAATTAAGTAAACTTTCTGGCATCAGGAGAATTACCGACACTTAAAGTGATGGGGCAGTTAGACTGGGTAGACTGCTCACGAAGTATTTTGCACTCACATGTGTATTCAAAAGGCGAGCTACTGCGTCTAAATCCACAAGCTTATCATGAGTCACGACCAGTGAAGGCTGCTTTTTCGTGATATTGGCAGTGTCATGCTATCAAACTGACCTAATTTTTCCTGAAGTTCACTTACTTGCTCCTGGATATCATTCAGTAATCAGAGCTCTCTAATAGAACATCTTTTACCCGTATGACAGAAGTGAGAACTGAACTCCAGCCATTTTGTGAGCTAGTAGTTGATAGTGCACTTATAACCGAGGTTCAGCTACTACCTAAAGCGATTTTGTTTCTATGAACACGGTTCTTAGGAATTTGAACCATAATTTCAAGGATTATTTATCAATAAGCGATAAATGAATATCAGATAAAACATGTGCTAAAATGTCACCGATTTCGAATCTACCGCTGAAATCGGAAGGCTCGGGTCAAGTCCTCACAAACAAAACAGTCTAATCGTCATCATTGGTATTGATCCTGGTAGACCTTGTGCCTCTTGCTCCACTCCTCGGTGTTTTCCTGAAACGGAGAAAAGAAAACAGTGTTGAGTTCTCTGCCTATAATAGTTTTTATTTTGTTACACATTTATATCGTTGCTTTCTTGCCAGGCGCACCAACAACGGAGATATTTCCATCGCACTGATTTGAGATGTCATTTCCAACTTTGTCTAGTTCCTATCAGTCTGTATCGAGTATTTTCGACTTCATACCGTAATTCTTTTTTAATTTTATTTATATTTTGAGTAAATCAGATGCAATATTGTGACAAATGCTGAGAATTTCATTCCGTATTATAAGCGCTGTCTTCGGAATAAAGTAGATTGTTATTATCTACATACTGCTGATAATTATTTCAATACCACAGGCCATGGATTAATTTCCGGTACATGCCTATGACGCGACACGTCGTAAACATTTAAAAAACCGTTGAATATATATGCATAGAAAGAGAAAGTTAATTATAATAGATGATTCAGACGAGTTAGACTACACAGGAGTACAGTAACAGAACAGTCAAATAAAATCATTTAGTATTTATACTCACAGTATAGTTAAACTGATTATTTAGACGATTCCCTGTGGGGCTGGAATTTGCGTATACGTAGATGGTATTTGCACACGGCATTAGTTAGTCACCAGAGGAGATTTTAATCCCGGTCACATCCAGGTTGTTTACTACTCAACCTTGAGGTAGAAATCTTACCACATTGAAATGCTCATAATACAGTGTTGCCAGAGATATTTGCTGTAATATTTGACTAATTTGGTGGTCAGCAGCCGGGCTGGATGGAGTTGAGTGACTGAATGTGTAAGATAGATGAGGCTGGCAGAGGTTTTCAGGCGACGAAGATGTGTTTGCAGATGGGTTAGTACACGTAGATTTGGTGCAACTTCCGTGGTGAGTATGTTGGGTTACGTATTCTACTCCAGATTTGTATGAAAGCATTGTGGATATTTTGAGATGAGGCTTGCTAAACAAATAATTGAATCAAAATGAACTTAGAACAGGACTAACGCAACGTTGATAATACTAAATATGTATGAAAATTCTGACCGTTTCTGTTAATGTGTTGAGTGAATAGAGAGACTTAAGCACGTAAATCAAAGGGGGAAAGGAACAATATCACGAATTTTCAGCATGTGAAAAACCGTGTCAAGACTGTTTTTGGAGAAATATTTATTTAGTAGATAGGTGAATTGTTGTGTTATGGTGCTGGTTTTGATTTCACTTGGCAAGAAGTTCCATATTTGCCTATATTTAACAGTAAAGAAGTCGGAACGAGATTTCGTTCGACAAAGAATATGACTTAGAGAAGACCCATTGCTTAGTTATTCACGTGGTGAAGAAGTAACGTAGAGGTTTTCGTTGGGAGAGTATACTATTCCTTTGAAAGTTTTAATTGGGAGAATCAGGTTAAGTCGCTGATGCCTGAACCGAAGGGGTTCGGCCTTAAGAGTTGTGCAATCAAAGTTGTAGGAAACTCTCAGACTTGTTCCTTAGATTCGAATTGTAAATCTCCTTTGGATATTTTCAATCTTTGGTTTGTCCTTAACAGAGGTGCTGTCTAGGATAAATGGTCAGTACTCAATAAGGGGCTGTATGTGCGTTTTATACAGAAGCATTTTAGATTCTTGTGTTTGAAAGTCATGGAATATCAGTCCAAGTAACCAACTGGTTCTAGAAACTTCGTTGGTAACATAGAGAGAATTTAAAATCAGCGGAGTAACGGAGCCAGAGGTCAAGTTCTGAAGGAAAACCAGTGGTTGGCTTGTCGTATTTAGTTATGTGTGGTGCGATACGAAGGCGAGCTGAGCATAACAGGCCGCACTTCTCCACGTTGATCCGCGTCATCTACGACTTACACCAAGTCTCACAATAATCAGTATCAGATTGAATTTTATGAAACAGACTTGCCACTTCTTGGTTGGTACTGTGGAAAACCACCTTCAAGTCATCGCCCTGCTTTATAGCATCGGGGACGTCAGTTAGGTATATAGGATAGAAGAGTGGCCCTAACACATCACCTTGAGTTTCACCACTTGATATAGGGGTAGTGCTAGAAGATGTGTCGTTACTCTTAACAGATTCGGACCGACCATATAGAAATGAAATACACCACTGTAAGAGATTGCCAGATACACAATAAGCATCTAGTGTTTCGGGAGTGAACCGTGACATACTTTATCGAATACCCTCTTGAGATCAATATACATGATAAGTACTACACATTTCTCACCTGCATGTCCAGTTATGAAGTCAAACAGCTCCGAGTGGCAAGCCATACATGACCTGGACTTTATAAAACCATGCTGAGGAGGTGTTATGAGGTTTTGAGTCAATAAGAAGTCAGTGATTTTGGTGCTGATCATCTTCTCAAGTATCCTTGACTAACAGATGTCGTATTGATCGGCCTATAATTATTTACGTCCAATTTTGAGCCGGATTTAAATCTAGAGGTAACATATGTCTGCTGTAATGAAATAAAAACCACCATAATGCCACTAAATAAGTTTCTTTCTCTTCTTTTTCAGAAAGAAACGCTGACGTGGCCTCACTGGAACAGGAGGAAGATCGTTTGTACAGACTTGTTATAAATGATGATAATTAGCTTTATTATTATTATTTATTGTTCCCTTGGGTTCCTAGTGGAACATAGGGCTTCAACTGCACGTCTCCACTTGCTTCTGTCTTGTGCTGTACTTTTCACTTGCGTCCATGTTACTCCATACTGTTTCATCTCCTCCTCACACAATCTCCTCCATGTCACCCTTGGACGACCCACTCGCCGCTTCCCTTTCGGGTTCCACTCGAGGGCTTGACGCGCGATGTCACTCAACGGCCTCCTCAGCGAGTGTCCAATCCATCTCCACTTCCTCCTGCATATTTGTTGGGCGATCGGTTCCTGATTCGTTTGTTCCCATAGCTTCTTGTTTGTGATTCTTTCTGGCCACCTAATCTTCAGTATGGAGCGAAGAAAGTTGTTGATAAAGGTCTGCTACCTGTTGAAAATATTCTTGGTGACTCGCCAAGTTTCTGATCCGTAAAGCAAAATTGACTTGACGTTTGTATTGAAAATCCGAATTTTGTTGTTGATGCTGAGTTGAGTGACGAAGATTTCCAGATTGGTTTCAGGTTGATGAATGTGTTTCTCGCCTTCCCGATTCTCGATTTGACATCCTCGTAAGTTCCTCCTGTGGTTGAGACAATGCTCCCCAGATAAGTGAAAGAAGTAACCTCTTTCAAATCCCTCCCGTTGATGGTGATTGGCGCTGGATGTTGCTGCTGCTGTTGTTGTTGTTGGTTGGTTATTTTCATGACCTCCGTCTTGTCTATGTTCACCTGGAGTCCTGTCTTTGCTACTTCTTCGACCAGTTTGTCGGTTTTTGCTTGTAATTCTTCGATTTTGTGTGACATCAAACATAAATCATCCACGCGCGAAATCCAGGTCTTCTAGGTTCTTCACGTCGGTTCAGGATATCCCTGTCTTCTCGTTTCCCACTGTCTGACGCATAATCCAGTCCACCACAATTAGGAATATCATTGGTGATAATAAGCACCCTTGTCTGACTCCTGTGTTTACTCCAAACGCTTCGCTGAGTTTTCCGTTGTGGATCACTTGACATGTGCCGTTGTCGTACAGTTGTTGAATGAGGTTGATGAATATTTGGGGTACGCCGTAGTACTCGAGTAGTTTCCAAATTACTTCGCGG
The DNA here is from genome assembly GCA_944472155.2 of Trichobilharzia szidati. Classification (NCBI taxonomy): domain Eukaryota; kingdom Metazoa; phylum Platyhelminthes; class Trematoda; order Strigeidida; family Schistosomatidae; genus Trichobilharzia; species Trichobilharzia szidati. The sequence goes on from OX235279.1 coordinate 37,046,176, forward strand.
TCAACGCTGTCGAAGGCCTTCTCAAAGTCTATGAAGTTGAGGTAGAGATTTGATTGCCATTCCATGCTTTGTTCGATGATAATGCGTAGAGTTGCAATTTGGTCAGAACATGATTTGCCTTTCCTGAATCCAGCTTGTTCTGGTCGGAGTTCTGTATCCAGCGCGTCCTTGATTCTCTCCAGGATGATGCGACTCAAGATTTTACTTGGCGTCGACAGGAGCATGATTCCTCGCCAGTTCTTGCAGAGTCCCAGGTCGCCCTTCTTTGGTAGTTTCACCAGGTAACCTTTCCTCCAGTCAGTAGGCACCTTTCCCTCTTTCCAGATCTTTTGCAATAATGGAGTCAGCATATCTGCCGTCGTTTCTGGGTCCGCTTTCAGTGCTTCCGGGGGTATTCCATCTGGTCCAGCTGCTTTTCCAGCTTTCAGAAGCTTGATTGCATTCATGACTTCAGTTTTCGTTGGAGGGTTGGTGTCAACTTGCAGTTGTGTACGTGCTGTTGTTGGTATTTCTGGACGGGTTGTAGGTGGTGGTCGGTTCAAGAGTCCTTTGAAGTGGTCCGCCCATTGTCTAATCTGTCTTTCTTCTTTGGTAATTGGGTTCCCTTGGCTGTCTTTAATAGGTTTCACTTGTGTTGATCTCTTCCCGGATAGAGACTTGGTTATCTGATATAGTGTCCTCAGGTCCCTTTTGCCTGCTGCCTTCTCAGCTTCAGTAGCCAGGTTGTCGTAGAATTGTCTTTTGTCCTTCCTGGCACTCTTCTTCACTTCTTTGTCCAGTGCTGTGTAAGTTGAGTTCAGCGTCTCTTTCTCTTGTCCATCTTTGCATTGAATCATTTTTTCTTTCACCTTTCTCCTCTCCTCTATTAGTTTCCAAGTGTCTGTTGAGAGCCATTCCTTGTCTTGTTTCTTCTTTCTTCCTAAAACCGTTGAGCACGTTTCGTTGAAAATTACCTTCAGAGAGTTCCAATGGTCTTCCACGGATGATTCCTCAGTGGTGCCACGTAGTGTTTCCTGCTTTGCTCTGACAGTTGCAGTGAAAGTGTCCTTTGTCGTTGTGTCTTTCAGTTTTTGCGTGTTGAACTTGCATTGTGGCCTATCCCCAGGTATCCTCGAGGCTTTCAGCTTCACCTTGAATGTTCCTTGTACTAGATAGTGGTCTGAACCCACATCTGCTCCTCTCCTCGATCTTGTGTCCAGTAGGCTCCGTCTCCACTTCCTTGAGATTGAAATGAAGTCTATCTGGATTTTGGTGTGTCCATCTGGTGAAATCCATGTTGCCTTGTGTATATCCCTGTGTTTGAACACACTGCCACCAATCACCAATTCATTGAAGGCGCAGAAGTCTGAGAAGAGTTCACCATTTTCGTTCATTTCACCGAGGGCCTCACGACCCATGGTGAGTTCTCTTCCTGTATTGTCTCCTCCCAGTTTCGCATTCATGTCGCCCATCAGGATTTTGATATCGCTCTTTGGGACGTTGTCCATTACTGTTTGTAGTTGACTGTAGAAATCCTCCTTCTTCTCTTTTTCTGAGGCGTTTGTAGGCGCGTAGCACTGAATGATTGTAACCTTTTTTCCTTTTGAGTTGAACCTGGCTGTCATTATCCTGGAGGAGATTGGTTCCCACTGCATGAGAGCTTTAGCCGCTGTTGGTGACATCATGATGGCTACTCCCTCGGTGTGCTCGTGATTGTCCTCTGGGTGACCGGAGTAGATTATTGTCTCTCCAGTTGATAGTTGGCTCCTTCCACATCCGTTCCATCTGCTCTCGCAGATTCCCAACACTTCGATTTTATACCTCCTCATTTCTGCGGCTACCTGAGCAGCCTTCCCAGCTTCGTACACTGTACGAACATTCCACGTCCCCATCCTTATTTTCGCTTTCATCGAAAGAAGGCACATCGGCTGACTGGCTTCCCGAAGGCTTTCACCAGCCCGCGTCATTTCACTTCCCCGATTCCAGCGAAAAATAAGGTCACTATTTGTAATTTTAGAATTTTGAATATATTTGTGCGTTGAAGTTTTAGTAGCAATTTGGTTAAGTTTTGGGGGTGGAGTTGCTAGCACCACGCCCCAACCCTCCCTCTTTATCCGGGCTTGGGACCGGCTAGAATACTAGTGACCTAGTAATCTAGGCGAGGTTGATAATTAGCTTTGCACCCGGTTAATTGAAGCCTGGCGTTGTTGAAATAAACATATCCCTCTCGTCTCTTCGTCTTCTTCCTTTCCGTTGGTTGTGGCTGTTGCCTTGCGTGTAACACTGCTTCCATTTACAAGGATAAACTCAGTTCATTAGTGACGTTGAAAATATTCTCAGAAAAAGGAGAGGGCGATCGTAGCTACCATTTTTAGGGAATTGAGTCAGGTCCATGAGTATTGGAGGATTTCGATGAACTGATTGCACTTTTTATAACATCAACAGTCAAGTATATGTTTGACAGTTTTTTGCCTGTTACAGAGTCAAAGTTGGTGTATGGAGAAATATCAAGAAGTATAGAAATGTTTTCTTCACGTTAACAAAAGCCGAAGTATGTTTATGATTCTTTCGACGCTGTGGTAGTCTAACAATTGATTCGTTCTGGAAATAAACAGTTTGTTAGTGTGATCGGTGGAGTGAAGCAGTCTGTACAGAGAGCGTATGAAACTTATAATGGAGGTGCAGGTTCTAACTTCTAGGGGCATATTGTATTTTGTAATAGATGACAGTGTAGTGGTTTTCCCGGGATGTTGAGTCAAAGGCTTTTATTGTCACCAAGCAAGTTTGGTTACGCAGACAGTGAAGAAATAATGCTAGTATTTTAGTAAGTCGTCTCTTCCAAAGTGGGTCAAGATTTAGAGTCACACGCCACGAAATGTAGTCTTTCTTAAGCCGTACCCAAGTTGTTTGGCCGTGAAATATCGTTGGATACTTTACATCCTCAGCTTGTCACATATGCGAGTGCTGCTAATAACCAATGGACGGTATTCTAGTAGTGACCTGACACATTCTTTGCATAGAATGAGCCTAGGTTCATTGTCGTGAATATTTCTGAGTTTGCGTTCTAAGAGCATCCTAGACTTTCGAGTCTACGATGCCACTTGGTCAGAAAATGTTAGGTCACTAGAATATCTCAGGCCTAAGTCAACGACATTTCAGAGTTCGGGCTGGTCGGCAGATTGAAGCATTAGTTTTATGTCGATTGAGGGTGTGCTGAAGCAGATCCAACCACATTTGTTCAGACTGAATTGTAGATTCCAATCAGTCAGTTTATCTAATTCTTTCTGCTCAACATTCTGGAAGTACCCTAGGTCATCACATTGGAATGTATAAGCTACTTTTAGGTCATCTGCAAGGACGAATGTCCCACTGTGTGAGAAGCAAGCGCATATGTCGTCGATATAAGGTATAAATAGGAGGGGCTCAATGAGAGCTCGAGTAATGTGGTTAATCTTAGCTTGAAGGAACTCAACAGTACTGATTTGTTTTGGTGTGAGTAAGGATGGAAGATGTGCCATAATAGTAGCAGGGTGTACACCGAGTAATGGGACTATAGGTTTGAGGCAGTTAGGTGGAAATGTTTTCTTGAGTAATTCACACATGTCTGCAGAATCAGTGCATGGCCTGCCTTTGTCTATGAGGGGAGAAATGCTGTGATTTTTGCGATTCATTCGCTTCTTCAAGATTTCCGTGAGTGCATACACTCTAGCAGGACTGACTACTGCTATGCGTTCTTCGTTTCTCATACGGAAATTTCGAGCTTGTGAGATGGAACTAAGGGTGTTAAGTATTAAGCCTAGTGTGCCAAAGTCGTGGTGTTTGAAGTAATTTGTTGAGAGTTTCTTCAGTTTCATACGATCCTTTGGTTTTATGGATGACTTCATATGTAGGGAAAGCTTAAGTGTTTGGAGTGGAACGGTAACATCTAAACATGTGTTTGTGTTCTGGTAGAAGATGCTCAGAGCTCTCGAGAGGTCGTCAGTAGTGAAGTATTCACCCCATTCAGAGGATATTAGTATTGGCTCTAGGAAAGCCCAGTTTGCCCTAATATAGTTCCCGTATGTTATTTGTTGTGAAGTGGAGGTATAAGTTGCATCGCTACTCAGTGGAAGTGGCAGTGCACACATCACTGTTTTGTGGTCGCTGTATGAAAACTTAGAACCCACTTAGATCGAGAGGGGACTTATGTTGTTGCAGAATATTAAGTGTATTATATTGTTGCCTCTTGTAGGGATAGTGACAGTTTGTTTCCAGCCGAAAATGTCCAGTGTACTTAAGAGCTTGTCATATCTAGCTGGGCCTGTTAATAATTACCAGTTGATTTCGGGTAGGTTGAAGTCTGCACATATTATCTTATGCTCTTATGGAAGAGTGTGTACTTGCTCCAGTACATTAATGAGTTGAGTCTTGTAATCACTAAAGGTGCCAGGTGCTCTGTAGATACATCCTATTAGTAGTGTAGCACCTGTGAAGTGCACGTTGACCCACAGTGAGTGTGTTCGGCAAGCATAAAAGGCAGCCTCCTTCTTTAACACTGTTCCTGCCACATCGAAAGTGTGTGTACCCATCGATGCTTATCCCTTCGTCTGGTATATTGAAGTGAAACCAAGATTCAGTAATAATTATTGGAGGTTTATATACCAGCGTGTGTGTTCTGACCATCGGTAGTTTGTTAAGAATAGACCTAGCATTAATAAGGATTAGGTAAAGTAGAGAGTTGAAGTAGTGTTTGAAGTATTTAAACTCGTTAATCAGGCTCAAGTGTGGTTTGGCATTCAATGGTTCTGCGTGGCATGACAGCCCTGTGTAACAATTAGTATCAATACCATGCTCGCGTATGTCCGTCGAGTGACTATCTGCTTCTTTTAGTGGATAACGAATTTTGTAATAGGACTCACTACAGGATAGAGTAGTTCTAGGCTTGGGTAGGTTGGAGACTTCGGTTGGAGTTTTTATTTGGCCTATGCTTGTACAAGCATCGGATGTAATCATTAATTCCGTGGGCATTAGACTGTGTCTGGTTTCTTCCCGATAGGGAGTCTACATTGGTTGTACTGGTTCAGAAGGCTTTACATCTCAACCCGTTGCTTTGGTTATCGCTGACAGGGATGTGGTGGATAAAAACTCATTAGTACATTGTGATGCACATAACTTGTTTATCTGCCCATTGTTTGGAGACATTCTAAGTGTCCTTACGTGGGTTTCATTATATGCATTGCTGCACTGTGATTTAATTCCCAGCAGACTTTTGCCATATATTCTGTCAAAGCTTGTTTGTGTGTCACACTTTGAAGACCCAGAGTGGTTGGGAGGTGAGCTCTGAGTGCTGTTGCTTGTAACATTTTGCGTGATGGTGTTGCTACACCAGTTATTAGTGTGGGCTTTGGTATAACTTGGCATAGTATGCAAGTATGTTCTGACATTATTGTCCGTGGAGATTATGGGCTTATTTATGCTCTTAATGTGGTCGTTATCATAGTTTTGTATATTATCTACCTTACAGCATGGATTCTTCCTAGGAGTTCAAAAATATGGGGGACTTCTCGTTACGAGTGGTGTATTTTGGCATGTTATGTTACCGAATTCCATTTGGACTCTCACGTTATGGTTAGGAGAGGATGTGGTCGACTTACGAGAGGCATTGATTTCTCTAGATCCACGGTAGAGGGTGTAGGGGTTATAATTATAATTCGCTAGTCTTTCGGTTGGTATCGTGTTCTGTGTAGCTACTTTTGTGAGATTTGAGAATGGGGAGGTTTCGAGTTCTACCGTGTTGGCCGTGGGTTTATCTATTTCTGTGACTTGTATTCTCTTTCCTTTCCTACCATTAGGTTTCGTGAGATAACTGTAACCACGCCTTTCAATTGCTGTCTTATCTGCTACGACTTTTATTTGTTTGTAGCTCGTATCCTGTAATAGGATACGTTGTGTGTTGGTGAATTTCTTAGCCTCTGTCTGTGTTTCAAACTGGAGGCGTATAGGTCAGCAGTGGTCGTGCTGACTCTTCTTCAGTCCGTGGCACTTTGTTCGGGGATTAGGCAATTTCGCCGCCATAAGTAAGATACGTTGAACCTTTTCCGACCTCTCATTATCCGTTTTATTGTAGGTTGGCACAAAGTTCTCAGGAGCGATAATCTCGTCTGGTAAACGTAGATTGGTGCCATATACCCGCTCGGCTGAGATGCACTGGAGATGCGCCTTGAGTGTAGAACGAGTGCTAAGTAGGACCAGAGGCAGAGAAGGTGTTCACCTGGCGTTATCTACTGCCATTAACAAGGCTTTAAATTGGCGATGAAAGCGCTCTACTAGTCCACTTGCCGATGGGTGATACCCAGTTGTCCTGATGCGTTTGCATTCCAACAGTTTTTTTAATGATAATAATATATATTTCACATAAATTAAGCATTTACATGATTAACATGCCGTTTGTACAGGCATGATCATTTTTGACAAGTGCAATTTGACATTGAAAATTGGAAAAATGGAAAAAATAACCTCCAGAAACTTTGTTAGAATAGATTACAATATATTGGTTCAAGTCTGATTTATATTCTACAAAATACTTATAGTCAGTCAAATTCATGCGGGAATTACGAAATGTTGCGTTAATGGAAGGTAAGAAGAGAGGTGATAAACATGTGTTAGAGTAAGACATACAGGATACAGGCCTTGTGATCATTATCATTTTGTCAATTAATAAGGGTTCAAAAATGAAAAATAACTCCACAGTAGCAGGTAAGTACAGCATTATTTTGGTATTAACAGATACAAGGGACCAACTTTGTAATGATAAACAGAATTCTAAAAGCTTCTTGAAAATTGTCAATTCGAACTGTTGCTCATGGTCAGTTGTCACTGCAGAAAGGCATCTGAATCGCTCAACCCATCGTTCCATGAAGACGTGGCAGATAGTTTCAGCCATCACGTCTGGGATTGGAATGGATTCTGGCCAATATGTAAATCGATCAAAACATGTAAACAAAAACAAGTGGCCATTTGTGCTTCGTAACTTCAGTGCGTTGGCATTTCACACAAGCACGCGTCCAATTACGCACATCACTGTTTATACCAGGTCACATAAATCTAGCCGATATCAATCTGTCCGTTGCGCGCACCTATGGGTGTGGGGGTTCGTGAAGACAGTCAAATACGGTGCAGCGTAAGGACATGGGAACAATAGGCCGAGGAGTGCTGGTAGACGTATCACATAGTATAGTCACTTCACAGTTCACCAGATTGACACGTTCTCTCCTCACGGATGTTTCACGTGACGGCTTCTCTGAATCATAATCCGTGAGCTGAAGTTCAGCCATTTTAAGGTCAATAGTTGGTGGTGCTGACACAGTGCATACTCGAGACAGAGCATCTGCCACAGGGTTGTCGGCTCCAAAAACGTGTTGAATAACGGAATTGGACTGTGAAATATAGTCCAAGTTCACGTGGAGAGTACCGGTCTGTGGTGATTCGAAGGGCATACGTTAGCGGTTTACGGTCTGTGAATACCGTGAGTAGCCATCCTTAGACGAAGTGTCGAAAATGTTTGATAGCAGCGTGAATGGCAAGGAATTCTCTGCCAAAAGTCCTATACCTTGCTTTGGATGCGGACAACTTCCGAGAGGAAAACGCGACTGATATCCATGAGTCACGCACCTGTTGCTCCCATGGCTGCGTTAGATTTGTCAACAGAGACGCTGATCAGAAGTCGAACGTCCAGGAAGACTAGCATGGTTGCGTCCGCGATCGCTCTCGTCAAGTCAATTTTGCTGAACACTGTAGCTCCTCTGAGAAAAGACGCTAGATCGTTTATGTTTGAAACAGGACGAGGATCTGGAACAGTCCGAGCGTTGAGCCTGAGTCCATCCCGTTATTATTAGGCACTACAAGTAGTGGTGAAGACCACGGACTGCTAGGTAGTCGGATTATCCCCACCTCTAACAAATATTCAAACTCGGTCTTAATGGTTTTGCGAAAACAGGTGAGGCGGTCGTCATAATGTGATGGGTGATATTGAGAGTCATGCACGGGAGTTGGAGAGTCCGTTTGAAAGGATTGACAAAAGACTGAAGGACGTCAGAGTGTGGACCAGTAGTGGCAGGTGTTGAGTACACTGGGCTCAGAGAGGGGCTGTGCATGACAATACTGAAGACTGAGAGTTTTGTGGATGAATCGATCAACTTGTGTTTGTCAGCATCTACTAGTAACTGATAGTGCTGCAGGGGATCAATACCAATGACACCGGTGGTAATATCTGCTACGATGAAAACCCAGCGAAATGAGTGACGCAAGCTGACGTTAGTGTCCAGGAACCTTCTACCATACGCAGTGATAGGCGAGCGATTCGCGGCGCGGAGCTGCAAGGATTTTGGCCGCATGCGCTCTTCGATTGTGGTTGGAATGGCGCTAGCCTACACCCAGTGTCAACCAGGAAGCGTGTCCCAGTGCTACTGTTGGAATTGGCTTGCCAGCGACGTTAGTCGTCATCACGCGATGGTCTTTTAGTTTCCCGACTGTTTGCCACCAAAGGTGCAAGATCGAATGCACCTTCGGCATTCGCACTATAACGTCGGTGGTCCCAGCACACTCCAGGCTGGAAATTTGGTGACTTAGGGCGCCCATTGCTAGTATGTGAGCAGGATCCACGACGAGGTAGGTTTCTGCGACTACGAAACCGACTTCTGGCACTCACCTCTTGCCATAAAGTACAAGTCTCCTCGCAAGGCTTGGTGATGTGAGCCACTGCGTCAAAACCTGATGACTCACAGGCAGAAGGATCCTTCAATTGGGCAGAACTGTAGCCGGAATGCCCACGCTGGGAATAGTGTCCCCGATAGTCTTGTCAGCCGCCTCTGCTAACTGTAGAAAGGGAGAGTTGTAAAGTAGTGCTAAAATACTCTGAACTTACTGAGGTAATCTTTGTAGCCAAACCTGCTTCATGAATGCGTCATCGTCTTGAAATCAGCAACCAGCTGTTTCATCTACCGTGGCATTTGAGTGGGCTAACTGTCATAATAATAATATATATTTCACATAAATTAAGCATTTACATGATTAACATACCGTCTGTACAGGCATGATCATTTTTGACAATTGCAATTTGAAATGGAACACCGTTTTTTGACATCAAAAATTGGAAAAATGGAAAAAAACCTCCAGAAACTTTGTTAGAATAGATTACAATATATTGGTTCAAGTCTAATTTATAGTCTATAATATACTTATAGTCAGTCGCCAAGATAAGCATCACAATAGAGCTCTTGCATTTTCTGTTGATCCATTGGTGCAACTCTCTTAATTAGGACAACTTTGAGATGATCATACAGGTTGGGAGAGGGATCATCAAGAACGTCAAAAACTTCCTCCGTGATGTTTTCGGCGAGGCTCACAATAACCGGGTTGGCTTTGGTTTCTTGTCAGTGAATGTCCGTTAGTGCCAACTTAGCTTCCACATGATTGAACCATGCAGAAGGACGGTGTGTCCAGAATGTCGGAAGTTGCAGGGTAATGGCTATCTGCTCAGAAGAGCTGTTTTAAGCCATTATTAAGACAAGACGATATAGAAACACAGCGATAAAACATATGTAAATACAAACCTGGCAAAAATAAAGAAAATAATCAATGTGAAAAGGGAGAAATATTGACACGTAAAGCTACAAATAAGGCAAACGGTGAAACTCGGGCTCACCAACTAACTGTAAGTGTTGATTGTACTCAAGATAGACTTCAACTAACCGCACTTACTAAACACTCCTCCTCCTAATACTCTTATCAGTACCCTACCTAGAGTGTGAGTACTGATTAATGAACTCAAAGTAAAAAGGCTTGAGACTGGGCAGTGTGTCCTGATGAGAGTTGTATTTTACACAGATTGAATACCAATTTTAATGAATAAGAATGTTGCATAACTTATCTGTTGCCCGGATGGGTAGTGAGCTCTAAGAGTGCGCTTAATGGTAGCACAACAAGGGAGCGAACTACGTGTGTACAGTTGCGTCGGATATAACAAGATGGCGTAGCGCCATAGTGAATAAATGCGTTAAAACAAAAATTCGAACACTCATGGTGCACTATAAGGTTATCAAATCTAGTAGAAATTGGGTCAAGAACGAATTGTGCACATTTTTTGCACCGAGAGCATTTTGGAGATCCACAGCATCATCAACAACAAACTGGGGCAGAATTTCAGCGCTAAAATCAAATTCACTCGAAAAGGAGGGGACTGTGTGGGCTGGGGATACCGTGCCGAACCTCCATTTTGTAATCGGAACTCAAGAAATGTATAGTAATAACCACAAGGTGGCTGCGGATTGTTTATTGGACGCAGGGTGAGATGAGGACCGGCTATGCTTTATACTACTAGCCTCTTAAATGCCTATGCGTTACGCACTTTCAACTAGCAGTAAATTAGTGAAGATTACTACTTGTGTTATCGATCATAGATCATTATACTTTCCTATGTCAGCAGGTTTTCTTCAAGGTAATTTTAAACTGTCTTTCGACTCTGAAACTACTGAAGTATTGCTGAGGGTGAATAAGAATGCTGACTGATGAGGATGAACGCTTGCTAATTACCAATTCGATTATTCCCTGACCCTAACTAGTAAATTTCTGAGGGCTCTCGTAGCAAAGTTAGAGACGTCTATTTCCAGAACAAGCGAGGAAGTGACTAAGAGTGCTAAATATATTGCATTTACTGATCCAGTCACGTGGCTTGAGTAGCGGGCGTTAACACCATGCTCATCGTGCAGAGACATGTGATTTGCTTTTATCTGAGTATCAAGGCAGACTGTGGACAGATCATACTGACAGATTAATGAGATGAATCGTGTTTGTATGTCAGAAAATCTAGTTATTTATTAGGAATTCGAAATCAGTTACTGAATAAGTTATTTCAGGAACAAGCTAAACTTAAATTTTCTACTCAAATTTTCTTTCGTAGGAAAGTAAAAACAAACTCTTCACTGGATTTTTAAGTGGGTTTTGTGTGGTATGACACATGAATAAATACTTTCAAGTATGTAAACTAGACTGAACCAAAACCGTTGCCTTTGCACATTGCGTAACGATGCTAAGAGGTTTTCTCGGCAAAGTTCAACAAAAGCGTCACGAGGATGCGAACGTATGAGTGACCTTGAGCCAACCAACCATAAAACTGAGGAAGTTTTGCACAAAAATGATGTGCATTTACAAGAAAATGCATGAAAACACATTGAACAGAGTATCTTTCTCAGACATGACTTTAAAATCCGTCGCGGGTGTAATCAGTAGTATCAGCTGCTAAGTTAAACTAGTTTCTCTACATGTATTCAACGAGGCCTCGTGACTGAAGATGAGCCGTTTTGTGGATCATTTATCTCTCTTATGCTCATGTACAGTCCTCTCCAAATGGCCTCGGTTGAATTACTGTGGTTCGCAGGATGAGGATAGAAACAAATAAAAACAAATGACATCAGCTCTAAATCTATCCCTAATTGTAACCCTAACCTTAATCATGAGCCTAACCCTAGACTTAACACTAACCCTAATTACAACCCTTCTCCTAACCGTAAACCTAACCCTAATGCTAATTATGACCATGATCCTTACCAAATACTTATCTTAACCCTAATCCTATAGGGTTATAACCATAACGAACTATTAACACATTGTCCAAACAGTACTTAAAAACGTGATCTGGTTGAAATTTGCATCTTAGCTGCTGAATCGCGTTGATATTTTAGTTATGATAATGGCGGGTGACGTTAACTGACGACTAGCATTCGTTCAAGGTCATTGGAGCGTTCCCACTCCTGGGACGCTAAAGCTGAACTTCGTCGAATAATGAAAGCAATTTCTGAACTGATGCTTTTTTAAGTAGTCGCCCAAGGTGCTATAATGCTGAATCAAATCTTGCTGATTTTGAAGTAACTCTAGCATTTAATAATGAGTAAATTTTGAAATTGTGCTGAAATGGTTTGATTATGTGCACAGACTAGAACTCAGTGCTGGTTTCCAGCATGGCTGGTACTAATTTAGCACCCTGTACTTTTCCTAGTCATATTAAGAAGTAGTTCAGAACCCAATGGGTTTGCTAATCAGTGTTGTTTCAGCCCTCTCAGCCTAGTATCACGACTGACTGGCATCTTTTGAGAACAGAAAGGAATTGGATCAGCGATTCGCGATGATTTGCTCAGCTTTATTTCAGCTGCAAATCGTACTTTTAAGGCTTGTCGCATCAATTGGGCATCCATTGTTCTTTTCAAGAACGACCGGCGTTATTTCAGTATATAGTGGGTTCATTTAAGGTAGATGAAAGATACAATTACCGTAAAACGGCATTATCGACCCATGAGTTAGAATTAGATTAGAATTGTTGTAAGCTTGGACACACTCCACTCGACGGAAAATGTGTGCTATTTGCCATTCGAAAAAAGACACGGTTGAGACAAGTGGCTAATTTCTCGAAACACATTGGTAAAGAGGGTAATTTGTTCGTTGGTGACATGAGAAAGACGGATAAATACGAGAAACGTATGAGATTAAGACTGGGTGAAATGGGTATAAGTGGGATATGAAACTCTCAGCGAACGTGAGAAGGAAGGAAAAAGTTAGAAAAATGGGGAAAGTGGATAATTTAGGCTGCATTTTATTCACTCTTTGCCCACACCTTCGTCAATCAAAATTGGCCAGTCATTTCACTCAGCTGTCGCTTTTCCCATGTGGATTCTCCGACTTTATGGATTTTGAAATGACTCTAAATCGTAGACAAAACAGCGTAGAGCGCTGCTTTTTCTGACTATTCGCGCTGATTCAGCATTCGGTGGCTTATTCCGTAATTTCTTGCCCAAGTTCAGAGTCTACTGATATTTTTTCAGTAATACTAATAATATATTCTCATTTTTGTACATGAGGGACGCCAGTTTACAGGCATCATCAATATGATAAATTTCACATACGATTAGTAAGCATATTTAATGATAATAATTTAATAAAATACATATTTTTTCCTACCTGTGTAGGACACACCACCTGTACAGACATGGAGAAGTATTATTTAAATTACAATCACTACAACAACAATCTCAACCTCGATTCAGCGACGACTTGCATTGTTTCAGTATTAGTCAAGCGCCTGGTACAATTTTTGAGCAATACCTGCATTACATCAGTACGTACTAGCTTTTCTTAAACATAATAGATTTTAGTTTAGCATCGAAATTCACTCCTGAGAACAGAGTTACAGTTCTATGCATTCACTATCAAAGTGAGACAGTGAAGTGGACACAAGTGAGTGGCGTGATGTGGTCTCTTGTAAAAAGTGAGACATAAGTATTACAGAAGGCACATCGTTTTATGAAGGATTGGAGGACACCATCACCTCAAAGCAAGAAGGCCAACCAAAGCATACGTGATCTCTCTGTGAGGTCGCCCATTTTCCATAAAGTGGCGGAATCCAAGACTTCAGACTCCTAGTGCAGGTTCAAACCCTTTTAGAAAGGCTACTCCCTATAACAGTGGTAGGCATAATCATGCACACCTTGTAAAGAATCTGCTAAACTAACCCCCCCCCCCAGGATAGGGGATGGAGTAGACACATACCAAAAGAAGTGCCAAGCTTTGCGTAGCATTGAAGCACTAGGATGCGAAAGTGGATCATGTGAACTTCTACTGTGCAGACTAAAGTGTAAAGAACAAGACACAGATCTCAATGGAATATATCGCAATCCTGATTGCAATGCAGACGCCCTACTAATGGAGGAAATATGCTGATGGGCATCCAATTGTCGAAGTCTTGTAGTTGGTGACTTCAACTCACCATCAGCTGACTGAGCAAACCTTGCAACACCATCCTCGGACAATTTCCTTTGACTTCAAGCTGTCAGAATCCATCATTTCATTAACTGTAATACAGCATGTCAAGAAGCCAACGCCTTATGACTCACAGCACCCTTTCTCAAACTTGGACTTACCATTGTGAGAATGTGAACCTTATACAACATCTCGCACCTCTAAGGAGAAGTGACCACCCTATGTTCACGTTTAAGACCAAAGCGGTTGTAGTATTCTAGGCCAAAACCCATAACCAAGCAAACCTGTGAAAAGCCCACTTAAATACCATAATTTCAGCGGCCTCATCACAAGACTGGTACATAAACCCACAATCCTATGTGGAAGCAGCATGGAGACATTTCAGGTAACTTTACTCCTGGTTAACCCAGAACTTCATGCCACTGTGTATCCCAGAGAGTTAAGAATACTACCGGCCATGAACGAACCAGGAGATTCATGGACTACAATAGCGTAAGAACAAAAACAGACAATATCTGTTATAATTATTTGGATTAGTGGCGTTTCGCCAACTCATTCTAATATATACTTAGACTTTATTTCAGCTCATCTGTTAAGTGTCTAACAAACTGAGCAATAGCACTGAGTTGTATAACAAAAAACCTGAATAATGGAATGAAACAGATAGAAGAAGAAGAAGTGTTGGTATCAAATAACTATCCTATAAAATTCATTTGGAAGATCAGATAAGGTGAAAAGCAAAATAAAAATAATGGGGAAACCAATAGTGATAACATAAATAAGAAAGAATATAAGGCATCTACAGTAGTTTTGACATACAAGGAAGAGACATGTGAAATCCTCCCTAAGTAGGATTCTTAATAAAGCAGGAATTAGAGTGGTGGCATTTAAGCCTGCAAACTCACTCATGTAGGACAAGCTCTGTAGGTTAAAGGATCCCGTTGACCCAATTAGACAAAATAATATAATTTACAAAGTACCTTGCAATGATTTTGGGGTCAACTACATAGGTCACTCTAGTAGATCGTGGATAGTCAGATTGTCGGAACATAAGAATTTAGCTAAGTTTAGAATGATTGACCTCACGAAAATAAGTAATTTAGAAAAAAGCACAGCAATTGCACTGCATGCATTGACACGCAACCACACAATAAAGTGGCAGAAGGTTAAAATTCTAAAGAGTAATACAAGTAGGTGGAGAGAGAGATTGATTACTGAATCTTTGTTCATAAAATCTCCAGCCAATACGTACAATAGGAATGACTCACCACTCATACCGGAGATATGGAAAATACTATTACCAATGAAATCAAGAGATGAAAAATAATCGAATTAGATAAATGAAGTTAGCATGTTGCGTGATTAACTTGACATGACTACGAGCAATAAATTGTACTGGAAATGTCATCAGTGAATATTAATGTATAACACTGGGGGACTTTGTCAAAATCGACTCCATGCATAATGGAGATATACTGTACCACAATGCCCCATTTCTCTTTTTATACAAAAGCTAAAAGATGTTTATCCCGCTCCAGACTTTAGAGGCCAGAGGACTACAATAAACCCGTCGATTTCATTTTCATAGACTTCAGAAGAACTTTCGACAAAATGTCTTGCACAAGACTGCTCGTAAAATTGAACAGTCTTGGAGTCAACGGTGGCTTGCCAAACTGGATTAGCGAATACCCCATGAGAGAGTTAGGATCAACTCAAAATTCTCCTCCCGGACAACGGCCAGTAATGGAGTTCTAAAAGGCACCGTGCTCGTCCCTCTCTTAATTATCTTGTATATCAAAGAACACGCGTCGATGGCACAGCGGTAGGATGCTCTCCAACCTCGCCTCATGTGGTTCGGGGTTCGATCCCCCCTTTACCTCGCCAGGCCAATAATAAGACTGGCAAAGAGGGAAGACTTGACATGAAGCTAGCAACCCCATCCCTTAAAAAATAAACGCAACGTGCTACCGAAACTTCAAGCCTCTAGCTTGAAGCCTTATGTCCCACTGAGAACGTAAAGGAATTTAAAAAAATATCGATGAACAAGATGGGTTCAACGAATCCTCTTTGACTATCTACGCAGATGAATTAAAGTTCGGTGAGACATTAAGAATGATGGATGCATGCTCGCCTTGAAAGATCACAACATACTGTCGGAGTGATACAAAGAAAAAATGATCACAGTCAACGTGAGTGAGTACCGTGCATATTGTGCACGCAAACTGCAACTCATACGATAGAGAGAGAGGAGAGAATAAAATTCCCATCAAACAAGAGATATTTGGACTGAGACAGCACAGAAAAATATGATGATAACTATGAAATGCTGACTAAAGTTAGTAGTAGTAGGAAAATTAAGCCAATTACGTGTGATAGGTCGAGAGACCATTACGGGCAAAACTGAAGCGATAACAAAGGGTATATGATCGTCAGATGACGGCAAATAAGCCAAAAGAAATAGAGGCGTACAGAAGAAAAGGTAAGGTGATTATTATATTTTGAAAAGGATTCAAATCGAAGAAGGACACGAGATGAGATTTGCTTGGTGTTATGGTAAATATATCATAGGAGAAGAGATAAAACAGATTCAATCTTCACTCACACTTTTATCAAGTAAACGAAGATCAGATCTTACTCATTACAATGTTCAGAATTCTAAGGTGTCACTACGCATTGTTGATATTAGATAGTTGGAGGCAATCGGTGGGAAGCCTCGTTTGACCTAGGTTTCGTGTTGGTTGTTGACACTCACCAGTCAGAAGGGCGTATCTGCAACCTTGAACAAACTCATATCCCTCCTGAGATTTGAATCCACGTCACGCAGTGAGTACTGCACTGAGAGATGTTACCACGGGGCTATTCGGACTCAAAACTGACCTCCCGTGGGACTGCATGGGAAACTTTCTTGGGACACAAGCTACCAACTAGTGTGATGTCTCTAGTCCTTTGTTTGATGCAGAATGAATTCTATAAGTCAAGCCTGCAATCTGGCCGCCAGTCAAGGTGACTCGCCATCACTCTGCACTCTGGATATGGTAGAATCATGGCCTTACAACAAATTACCAAAGTGATTGACTGCTAGATGTATTCAGCCACGAGAATTAATGTAAAACAGTGGAGCAGACCAAGATCCCACATCAGTGATCATTAACCAAAGGTCTATGTGTTAGCGTGGTCAGTGGTGCGTACCCTTTTCTTTCATATAAGACAGTCAAGTTTGCAACGCAGTCACCGTGTTAGGTGGCTCTCATTCATGGTGTGCAAAGCATCCTGCCGACTGTCTCCAGCTATCTACGATCAACAGTTTCAGGGTTCTTGGAAGCGCTCATTGTGTTATTTAAACTTAACAGAGCTGTCGTCAAGGAAACAGGGTTAGTTTACACCGTCTGTGAGACTATGCCTTGTGGTTTAGCCGACACTGACTGAAAAATGATGGAAGTTTATCCACATACCTCGGAGCAAAGTCAACTGCCTCTTTTTAGTATGCCAACAGGACAGACACTAGTGTTGTCCAGCCTTGAGTCTGCAACTTCCTCTTTGCTTCTGCAAGAATTGAAAATTATTTATTTCCCGATACGAATTTAAAACAAGCAACAAAGGTTCATAAATCAGGATTGAATGAATTCATCAAATTTCGGTAGAACTCTTCAGCTGAATACTCTACATACACGGATATATATACTTTTGAAATTACATTGGGAGATATAAGACTGATAGGCAAAATAACTACATTGAATTAGTCATGCAGAAAGACAGGTGCGAATGTTTTCCAGGTCATGACCTGGAAATGTAATTTCAAAAGTATATATATATCCGTGTATGTAGAGTATGCAGCTAACGAGCCCTACCGACATTTGATGAATTCATTAAATCCTGATTTATTAACCTTTGTTGGTTGTTTTAACTTCAACATTATTGAAAAAAGCTGCTGCATTACAAGCTACATTTATGAATATTCAGTTTTGTCGCAGTCCCTCGAATTCCCGTAATAACCCAGAGCATCGAAATTGGTTTCAGATATCAAGTGAAGCAAAGCGAGTTTGTCAAGCATAAAATCACAAATTGTACATATTCATACATCTGCGGTGACACTGTAAGAGCTCACTAAAACTCTCAAGTCAGACAGTAATGGAAACACAGAGAGTCGCGCCTGTTTTATATGAGGGGAAAGAGTACGGGAAAGGCGGAACTGAGTCAGCCTTATTCCTCCTTCAATAAAAGGTGACATGCAAACATAACCAGGAAACTGTTACTCCGCACTGCTGACCACCACACTAACAC
The DNA here is from genome assembly GCA_944472155.2 of Trichobilharzia szidati. NCBI lineage: Eukaryota > Metazoa > Platyhelminthes > Trematoda > Strigeidida > Schistosomatidae > Trichobilharzia > Trichobilharzia szidati. Next base: position 37,064,221 of record OX235279.1, read on the forward strand.
ATAGACCTCTGGGTAATGATCACTGATGTGGTGTCTTAGTCTGCTCGGCAGATTTAGATAAATACTCATAGTCAAATATCTAGCAGTCAGTCACTTTGGTTATTTGCTATAAGGCCATGACTGACTTTACTATCTTCACAGACCGCTAACCGCTGTACTATGTACTTAACACTTTGTGATACAGAGACTTTCCAAGAGAGGCTGGACAGCTAGAACATATATCTCAATTCATGACAGGTGTTCAGTTTATTAAGAGTGATGCATATATTGTTGCCGACTCATTTCCTCTCAGCTGAACAAGCCAGACAGATATCAGTCTCGATATTGTGGCTAAGCTGGAAAACAATGACGCATTCTTCTCTCTTCGGCTTTAGTTCTATGCTGTTTGCCAAGAAACGTGCCAAACAGCAACTTTGAGCCAGGGTATTTTTAAGGAATAAGAGCTCTTATTCTAAGCAGTTACTGCTGGATTTTCTTCTGGTTCGGTGGGCCAGTGAAATGATAAGAAGTCTTCTTCGACTCACGACTATCCAACTACTGAAGTCTGTCAGCTGCACAGATAAATTCTTCACAGTCTGCAAAAGTGGAACAAACCTATCAGAAAATTCTTATTTTACTGCCAGTATATAGATGATGCCTTCATTCATTGTGAAAATGAATTAGACAGGTGGTAAGCAATGCTATCTAAATTCACTGGAGTACATTCGGCTATTATATTCACATGTGAAAAAGAATCCTTTTTTAAACGTCGTGTTGACAAGAAGACCGAATGGTAGTGTGAAAAGGGATTTGGATAAGAAAAGTACTCGGACCAGTCAATAGACACATTTTCAGAGATTTATTCCTCTCAGTGTAAAAGGAATTTCGTGAATATTCTCAGCTACAGGGTCGGAGCTATTTCTTCAGAAGATGCGATGAAACCCGAACTTAAAGCTGTATACCACACGTTAACTGAAAACAGCTATCCTGAAGAGTTCATCACTAAGCACACGGCCAAGAGAGTAGAAAGGAATTCCTTCATATCTGTCAACAGGAAGCCTCTACACATATGACTTCAATTTAAAGGCGATATACTAGATGAAATAATGACCAATAATTTAAGAAAATCTATCCGAAGAACGTGTAATGCCGCAGAGCTGAAGCCCATATTTTCCACACAAATGAGCATGATCCCGAAACTGAAAGATTAAGTACCTGTGCTAGTCACCTCCAATCGTATCTGTCAATTTCGTTGCTCCTATGGAGCCAGTCTTTGTGGACCGTTGCTCTAGGAACTTAGTTATCAGTGTTCGGGAACACCTATTAGTGTGGTTAAATAAATGTATTGGTAAAACCACCAACAGGTCTACTACATTTGATCACCTTGTCCAAACAGGCCACAAAGCGGGCTAGAATTGATGAGTCTTTATTACGTATTGAGTATTGAATTAATCACCAAAGGCTTCCAAATGCTGAATACTGCAAACAAAAGAGGTTACAACGATTCGCTTAAATCAACTGGAACTCTGCGTGCGAAAGAAACAGGTCAGGCCACTATTGCTACCCTCCTGGTCTCCTATCCTACATTCAATCAATTCAATGTTGTATTGATGCATATTATCTATCTGCTACCGATACTTTTCAAATTTAGTCTACTATTGACGCTGTTGACTGGTTCAATGTAATTCTATATTTTTCATGAACATCTTCAATGAATAATTAGCGGAAACAAAAATGAACAAATCACTGTAGATTGGATCACACTAGCACGTATGAACTGAATGAATATGAGAATATATCGACAGTAGAGTGTACAACCAGAGTCATGTAAATGCCTCCTTACTGCTACCTTCCCGCACTGATAAATAAACCTGCATGCCATGTTCATTTAATTTGGTTGAAGAGAAAGGGAGACTGGTATCCGTATATCATTTAACTTACCCAAATACTGTTCAAACTATTTGCGGAACTGAATCTTTGTGTACTAATTTCATTATTCCAAATACTACTACTACTACTACTATTATTGTGGTGGTAGTAATAGTTGGAATAATGAAATTGGTAGACAGCAATTTACGTCATTGTTTACGTCCCAAATCTTGGTCATGAGAAAAAAAAAACAAGAACAAAGACTAGCCTTGAGGAACGCAACAGTCAGTCACAGCAGACTTAGCGTGGCCGGATACGATTAGCAGATATATCAACTGACTGTCTAAGAAACAGCAACAAAGAGATGACAGAACAACCTTCAGCAGGAAAACAACCAATCTGAAGATGTTACCTCTCTGCTAGCAATAACGAATAATAATGTACATAAAAATCTGTAAATATCTGTTGATTTTCTCAATAAACGATCTGTTGCCTGGCCCTTGTCTTCTGTCATTACACTACTACTACTACTACTATATTTGTATGAGTAATGTTAGAGTAAATTATTATTGGAAACATTTATTTCCCGATACGAATTTAAAACAAGCAATAAAGGTTAATAAAGCAGGATTTAATGAATTCATCAAATTTCGGTAGAACTCGTCAGCTGAATACTCTACATACACGGATATATACTTTTGAAGTTACATTGGGAGATATAGGACTGAATACTTTACATACACGGATATATATAGTTTTGAAATTACATTGGGAGATATAGGACTGATAAGTAAATAAACTACATTGAATTAGTCATGCAGAAAGACAGGTGCGAATGTTTTTCCAGGTCATGTGCAATTAGATAAGGGGAGAGAGAGTATGGGAGATCAAAATTAAGATAAATTGCATTACGCTTCAAATACATCACTTAGATAAACAATTAGACATTAGAGAATTTAACAAGAATTGCAACCAGAGGGATGTCAATAGTAATAGTTATAATAACAATAATATAATAGAACAATAATAATAATAATAGTGTTGAAGTGGGTTAAGATAATGCTACTGATAAAGGATAGTTTTAAATGAATCAAGAATAATAATAATAATGAGAATAATAATAGTAATAATAAAATAATAATAATAGGTAGAATTGTAAGTAAAACGTATTACCATGGTAGATTCAGAGTCACGACCATCTCCTTTTGCACACAGAGACCTGGTTTGTAAACTCGAATTGCACAAGCCTCTGCAATTGCAAGCATCTTCTTGTTTCTTTGTCTGCTGACAATGGTGAATGACTTGACTGCGTCGATATCATGCCCGTAATCCACAAGATGCTTTGTTATTGAGGATTTTGGCACTTTGAACTCAGCTGTTTTCAACCATTTTGGCAAATGCTCCATGGAGCATTTGCCAATTGCACATGACCTGGAAAAACATTCGCACCTGTCTTTCTGCATGACTAATTCAATGTAGTTTATTTACTTATCAGTCCTATATCTCCCAATGTAATTTCAAAACTATATATATCCGTGTATGTAAAGTATTCAGTCCTATATCTCCCAATGTAACTTCAAAAGTATATATCCGTGTATGTAGAGTATTCAGCTGACGAGTTCTACCGAAATTTGATGAATTCATTAAATCCTGCTTTATTAACCTTTATTGCTTGTTTTAAATTATTATTATTACTATGATTATTGTTATTACATCGGGAACACTCTTCGTAAAAATAAAAAATATTTTACTGCAAATATTCTTCGTCGAAATTTTCACCTTCAACCAATAAGTGTACTTGCATAAATTTGTATGCAGTGTACACTGTATTCTCGCCTTCTTCAAATACATAATGTTATTAGACGTTATTATTACTTTTAAAAAAAAAAAACGAAGCCTAGAGTCTAACCTTGATTTAGTCTATCCTGACTTTTTAGACGAGAAATCATGTGGAGAAAGTTAATTAGTGGTTTGTGCATAGCTTACCTTTCTAAGAGAGAAAAAAGAAGTTAAATGATAATATTGTTTTTTCTGTTATTTTGTTCAAAGCGGTATACACACTTTCCTATCAGTGTAATCTCTAACGTGGTTAGTCTGTTTTGATTCACTGTGGCTGTTAAACTGACTTCCTAATAATTGGTCTCTTTTGTTTTCAGAAATTTACACGTAATACTCAACCTACTTACAACAAGTGTAAGCAGGCGAGTTATTAAATTCGAAGTGAGGCAGCAGCACCACCGTATATGCCACTTGGTACTGAATTTAGTGGTATTTGGACTAAACTTTACTTTTAGGTGACTGAACTGAGTGTTGACTGAAACATCGGGGTTCAGCATCACAACTTCATACTACTGGGTTCTCTACGAACACTTTCAGCTGGCTTCATCATCGTAAACAAGCCTTCATTCTGCCGATGTCACTGTCTGACTGTCTACTTTAGCGCCAGCCTGCAGTGTGGTTTCACTTTAGTGTCTCCTCCTCGGACTATGTCAGCTCGTGTGACCAAATGTGTAATCAATCAAATTAATCTGATGCTCACTAGTGACTTGCTGTAGACGGGAAGTTACCTGGAGTTCTGGTGAGAAGTCGTATACAGTGGGGTCCACCAAGTCATGTAAGAGAACAGTTACTGGCCGATGACATAGACTGGAGGTTGTATTGTATATCAGAGATGGGCAGAAGTTGAAATCTGAGACACACTCGATGGCCTACGAGGTCGCCTTGTAATTGGAAGGTCCTGGGTTCAAACCCCGGTGGGTGAGTCAGACAATAGGTTATTGGCTGGTCTTACTACCTACCACAATTCTTTCTTGATCATTCATCCCGATCGTCTGATATTCAGCATCGAGGCAGGTAAGGTGGCAGGTATTGATAAAAGTCTTCAGCAGGCTTTTGGAAATTATCTTAATGCTGCCTTCACTATGTCTCCGATTCATACAGAAGCAGTGCCTTGATATTAGTGTTGAAAACTCGGATGTTCTTCTTTGTGGTGAATGCCGTAGATGTCCACACTGATTCAGGAACGCTGAAGCTCTGTTCTGCTTTTCCGAACCTAGCACACTCTGACATCCCCATCTGTGCCGCTTATCTGTAGCTAAGAGAATGCCGCTGAGGCAAGGGAAACGGTCGACCCTCTTGAGAATACTCCTATTGATGGTGGTTGATACTTGTTGTTGTTAGTTGGGTATCTTCATCACCTGTGTCCCATCTTCACAGTCAGTTCATTAGTTTTATTATGTAAATCTCCGAGTTTGTAAGATATGACGGATATATCGCCCGTGAGACCCATATCTTCCGATTCCTTTTTGGCCCACCATCACCCTAATGATCCAGTCCATCATAATCAGGAAGATCATTTATGGTAGTTGGCAACTTTACCTACCAGTTCTCTCCTTGAGTTGAGTGAAATGAATCATAGCATACTGCGTTCATAGTAGACAGTAACTGCTGGAAACAACGACTGGCACTTAGATTTATGAAAACAGAACCAATTAATGGTTGTGAAGGAATGTTAGCAGCATTTTTTTCTCTGCAGTCCTGCATTTGTTATGCTGCATGTAACGCTACGGACAGATTATACAGGACAAACACTGTCGTGAACAGAGGTGACTTAGTTAGCAAACGATGAAGTCCACTACTTGAATTTCTAGTTACGGATGTTACTGTTATAGTACTAATATGGCTTACGTCAGCCATTCAAGGGCATTTTTAGTCTGCGTCTACCTAAGAGTACTACAAGGTTTCATGGGAAAACAAGCCACTATTTGCAATTAAAAGCCTTACTTCTGATATGATAACATATATCGTGTGGATGAAATATATACAGCCACATTCAAACATGGTATGCATTCACAATGATTATAGATAGATATTGGTTGTCTAGATGTGTTAGACAGTTAAAGTTATCAGTGAAGATGTTGTCCAGAAGGATAATGAAAGCTTCACACTTAATTCACCATGTTCAGAGATTGCAATAAAACCAGAAAATATCCACCTAGGCTATGAAACTTTTCTATAATTTCCAACCGTTATTATTTATTTATTTTTTCCTTCACGTTCCCAGTGGAACATAGGGCTTCAAGCTAGTTGGCTTGAAGTTTCTGTAGCAGTGTTTATTTTACAGGATGGGGTTGCTAGCCTCACGCCCAACCTTTCCTCTTTACCAGCATTATTTCTGGCTCGGCGGGGTAAAGGAGTGCATCGGCCAGGGATCGAACCCCAGAACATGTGCATGGTCGGCGAGCGTACTAACCGCTGTGCCACCGACGCATTTCCAACCGTAAAACAGTTAATTTTCCAGTGTGAGTTTGCCTCATATGAATGGTAATTGTATATCTGATATCCACACGCCCATTCGCAGACACGGTTCACATAAGTCGGTATGGAATTATTCAGGTTGGAAGTGTGTCATACAAATTCTGTTTTGGTGTCTATATTAAAGTTTCACTTCATGAGGTATGTATCCGACTAGAACTAACTCACCTATGCATACTTTTAGTTCACCAGCGGAAATCACGCATGCACCTGTGAGGCACTCTTTGGTAGTGGTTTTCAGTAGAAAGTAAACTTTCTAAGAGGACATAAAATTGAAGAAGAACAGACAGGTGACACCGATTTTTATGCGGCGCTTCACTTGCAAAGGAAGAAAAAGGATAATATATATGTATATATATTTCCAATTTGTATTGTGAACCATAACTAGTCTTGTTGGTTATAATAAAAGTCATACGAAACAACCGAAATATAGGGCTTCAGAAGCACATAGTCGTCCTCCTCTATCTTATGGAGTCTTTTATCTGGCTTCCCGATTTCCCATCGACTTCCATTTCCTCCTCAAATGATCTCCACGTCACCCTCTGAATTACACCCAACTCGTTGTTTCTCGTTCGGAGAGGTTTCACTCAAGGGCTAGTCTGGAACGTGGTATAACTCGATGGGTTCTCCATTTCCTTCGGCTTATTTGTTGGTTGAGCAATAGATTCTTGGTTGCTTCGTCGTCCTGCAGAGATTTTTATTCCTTTACGTTCCCAGTAGAACATTAGGCTTCATGGCAGAGCCTTGAAGTTCCAGTAGCAGTGGTATTTATTTTTACGGGATGGGGTTTGCTATACTCATAACCGACCTTCCCTCTTTACCAGACTTATTAATGGCTTGGCGAGATGAAGGGGTGTGTCGGCCGGGGATCTAATCCTGAACCACCTGCGTTGTTGGCAAGCATCCCACTGCAGTGCCACCGACGCACCCCTGCAGAGTTCCATGTTGCTAGTCCTTTCTGTTCATTAGATTTTCGGTAGTCAGCGAACGTAGCATAAAGAACAAAATTCAGATTTTCAACAGCAACGTTGAACCAGTTAGTGCTTCCTTATGGATCCGAAAAGAATTTCCAGCAGGCTGCAAACTTTCATCAACAACTGCATTCGTTGGCTCCATAGTGAAGATCAGATGGGTAGAAATAATTAGTGACAAGGAACTCTGAGAACAAGCCGATCAAGAAACTGTTTCTCAACAGATATGTCGAAGAAAATGGAGATGGATTGGATATACGCTGATGGAACCGTCGGGTGACATCACGCTCTAGGCCATCACTCGAATGGAAGAAGAATGGGAAACGGCAAGTGGATCATCTCTGGGTGACATGGTGTGGACCGTGTGTGGAGGAGATGAGACATCATGGGTAAACATGGGGCTGCCTGAAAAAGGATGGCAGAGAATAGGACAAAGTGGAGATGTTCTGTTGAATGCCAATATTCCACTCGGAACCTAAGGAAGCATTAATACTATAATAATAGCCGTTGATGGTAGTCTACAATAAGTTGTTGGAAATGCTTACGGTGACACTTATGGTACATCAATGAACTATTTATTGGAGTTACTGACTTGAAATTAGCGTTAAAAATCCCCAGATTTCCACACTGATTCCTGTGTGCTGACTGGATAAGTGGAAGAGGTGACTTCCTTCAAAGTTCTTCTGTTGTTGGTGAGTGCTTATGTATAGCCGAGCCCTACACAGGATGCTCTTATCGAAGTGTTGGTTTGCAGGGATTTGACTTAATTGGGTACAGGATTTCATCATAAACTGACATCGGTTAGTGAACCATTGAGAAACCTGGAAGTACCGCCAGACAGCTGTTTCCGTTGTCCTAGTCTGAGAATATCCAGCAGTAAGCACCCAACGGAGTCCTTTATTTTATAATAACGGCAGAGATAAAGTGAGGGAAATTAGCAATAAAATGACAAACAGCTGAGATAAACAAGTTTCTTTTGCAGAACATAGCAAACTTTAAGTGAAAATCAGATTTTGAACATATTTATGATTTTCGAAATCTGTATATGCGTGTAAATGAGATGCTTCATACAGTTTAGATATTTGAAGATCTGACTTTGCAACGCATGCTGACATGTCTAAATCACTTGAATAACTCTCACAGACAACTTTGTTTGATGAAAAGCTGTTGTTTTTTTTTCAGATTTTTGTTCTTATCGATTTGGAATAACTTGCATAGCTCTGTCCTGGTGTGGAATAGTATTATTTTCACAGACAAAAACAATTTTACTCGCTACCTCCATCCTCACTCCCACCCAGCAATTAGTTTGAAGCCAGCTGTGAACAATTACTGTCTAACGAAATCATCCTGCACTTTAGTGTCACCTATATATATATATATTATATTATATATATATATATTCGTAGGCTGTATAGAATGCAAAGCAACAGAGAATTTGTTGTGTCACCGATACAACTTTTAACCTGATATTTGTGTCTTGCATCTCTCCCTGTGAAGTAAGTCGAATTAAATTGTCCAGACAACTTAGAAGTTTGAAATGCATCAGGTTTTTTCTCCAGTAGCTGTCAACTGCTTCGTAGTGGGAAACAGTGCCGATACTCAGGAGGAACATTATTCCTGTGACGGATGTATTTTCAGCTAAACTGGCATAAACTGAACGAGATGCGCTCCCTGGATTGTACTACATTTTATTACCGAACAAACAGTAATATTTAGTTATATACTGAATTATTTAAAATAATCCAAACGTGTTTAAGAAAATATCAAAGCAAGATTTTTCTGAACGTTTTGCTGTATAAGCCACAGCTTCTTCAGCAGAATTATTCAGATTTTACTGATCCTCAAAATATATAGTTGAAAAATTGCATAAACTGACGTGAATTCCTCTGTATGTCACTTGTCGGTTAACATATGTACGAATAGGTAAATGTAAACAGTCACCACACATCTGTAATGATTAATGTCAAATTGTCATGTGTGCATTTTTGTCTGTATGAGTGTGCGTGTGTGTGCATGCTGTTTGCTATATGCAAAACACGTCAAAACACGATAATATTTTTACAGAGGTCACAACATAGGATTGAATATTTTCGTATTTTCTTGCATCTGTTTTGCTACATTAAGAGTTTGCCATATAGGTGATAAGTCTATTCCCTTCTCTCCTATTTATTGCATTCAGTGGGGTTAAAATATGCAACGCTTCAGACGTCAACTCCTTTTGATGTGAATGAAAGCCTTTCCTTAGAATGTCGACATTGCCAAAATCGATTTTATGTCCGGTGTCTATACCATGCATTGCTATAGCTGATCTATTTTCGAAACTCTTTAATCCTACTTCATTTCTAGGTGGACGGTACATGCACAGTCTATGCTCATTCACTCTGACATTCACCTGTTTACTGCTCTCTTCTATGTAGCAAGCTTCACACTCTGAACACTTTATCCTGTAGACACATTTGTTTAGTGTGATTTTGTGAAACATAGCTTTGACATTCACCAAAGGTTTCTCTAAAGAATTAGAGGGTGTTTGAAATAGACTTTAACATTATATGAAGCAAGTACTCTTTGAAGTGGCTTAGGCGTGTCTTTTCGATATGGAATGGCTATCGCTGGTGGCCGAGATTTTTCACTTTTCTGTTTTTCCTTCTGCTCCTTTTTATTGTTAGTATTATTTAGAAGCTTTTCAGACAAGCATTTCCAATCAAAATTTGATTTATATTGGAGATGTCATTCTGCGCGTCATCATTATCTGTTACAATATGTCTAGCTCTATTTACGAGATCTAAAGCCACTGGAACTTTCATCCCTATTGGACGATCCTATCGGAAATTCAAATACTTGTTCGAATGTGTTGGTTTCTCGTCTATCATGAATTTTAGTTTTCCATCAGTTTGTCTTTTCACAAGACAATCCAGAAAGTTTAGAGTTCCCTTATCCGATTCAACTTCATTAGTAAACTTTACATATTTTAAGAGATTAAGTTGTTCTGTTTCAGAAAGTTGTCTTTTTCAGCTTTCTGAGTGATGGTAAATGTGTCATCTGCATGTCTGTACCATATTCTAAGATGACAACTGAAACTTGTCAGTTCTTTTCTTTCTAGAGCTTTCATATACAGATTTGCTACAGTCGGAAATGCTGGTTATCTCGTTGCATCTATAGCTATAACAGTGCACTGGATTATTATTTCAAATAATTTATGATGATTCAGTCTGACCCGGCGCTCAAATTATTCCAGGAAATTCGTAGCAATAGTTAGTATCCACCTGTTTGTTCATTTATGCTTACATTTGTTGGTACTAGATGGTTGGAGGCAATCGGCAGGAAGCCTTGGACCTAGGTTTCGTGCTAGTTGGCACTCATCAGCAAGGCGTATCTGCAACCTTGAAGGAACTGATGTCCCTTCTGAGATTCGAACCCTCATCACCCAGTGCTGCAGTCAGAGACGTTACCACTGAGCTATTCAGGCTCGCGACCAGCAGACACGCCTTGCTGATGAGTGCCAACTAGCACGAAACCTAGGTCCAAGGCTTCCTGCCGATTGCCTCCAACCATCTAGTACCAACAATTCACAGTGCAACGTAATGGCGAGCCACCTAGCATGGTGGCCACATTGCAAACATGACTGATAGAATTCAGTCTGCACCGAAGGTAGGACTAGACACATTACACTAGTTACTGACTAGTGTTCAATCAAAAATATGCTTACATTTGTTAGAAATACATGAGGACAATTCATCATCTGCAAACTATACAGTTCAATAGGAAATTCAACACCGCCGTTTTCTTTCGGAACCATATATACATACATCTCGCTTGACACTGTAAAATGCACCAAGAAAGCGAACATGAAACTGCAATATGGCTGAAAATCTCGAAGGCATGAAAAACTCTCGTCATTGATGAGGATTACGAGCTCATAAGTTAGCAAAGAGACTTTTATCTTTAAAGCTGTTCAATTATTTCGAGGTTTATTTATATATACGAAACCAACTGACAACAAAGGACAGAGGTTACTGTCAGTTAGTAACGGGAATAAATCAAGGTATATGAGAAATATAATGAATAATCTTATGTCACCGAGACAACTGACAACTTATTAGTAAACTGACGAACGTATCTGAACACAAATTTCAGGGATTTTTCTTGTGCATGGTCAAAGCATTGGATGGATGAAGATGAAAGCGAAATCCTTCTGAACTGCTTAATTTTACTTTATATCATGACTCTCAATGAAGTCCCTGCCGGTGCTGCATGACCAGAAGTAATAATGCTCCTTAGAATTGACTTGTTGACTGCTTTGTGTTCTCTTCCCGACAATAACACCGGTAGGTGTTTGTGAAAGCCACTAGACAATGTCCTGCTGCTACAGCCTATGTGTTAAAACCAGCAGGAACTAGTGAACCGGTAAATGCACGATGAAGTCGTCAACAGCAAGGAGGATCTTGTCTTTGACGTTTTGTTGAACAAGAACATGTATGGTGATGGTGAGGCGTAGAGATGCAGTAAAGATAAACGATTCTGCAGTATTTCACTAATTGTATCTCCATTTAAATTTCAGATTTTAAATTCCTATTTCTTCGACATGTCCAGGTTTCGAGGCGCATCAGCCTTTCCCTTTAAATGTGTACTGATGTAGAAAGATGTTCCTTAGGGACCAATCAATGCATCTTCGGGGCATATGCGATAGACTGTAGTCGCAGAGTAGGCGATGGGATTTATTTTTCTGTCTGCAGGGACAAAATTGTTAACTTCTGTCAGAAATCTGTTCCATTTTCGGTTTGTGGCTATTTGACTTTGTAGAGTTCCAGATGTTGGTTTTGAAAGCTGAACATCTAGGTAGCATTATTTACCGTCTGTTTCAACTTCGATTTTAAACTCGACTTACCGATGAGTTTTGTTACAGATTCCCAAGACTTTACTTAGCTCAGTATTTCTATTTTTTTTATTCCTTCACGTTCCCAGTGGAACATAGAGCTTCAAGCTAGTGGCTTGAAGTTTCTGTAGCAGTGTTTATTTTTACGGGATGGAATTGCTAGCCTCATGCCCAGCCTTTCCTCTTTACCAGCTTTATTTCTGGCTTAGCGAGGTAAAGGAGTGCGTCGGCCGGGGATCGAATCCCGGACCATGTGCATGGTCGGCGAGCGTCTAAACCGCTGTGCCACCGACGCCAGTATTTTCATTTATAATGATAAAGGTATCCTCTATGTATAGTTAGTAAATTTTGAACCAGTTGGTAGTTGGCTGGAGGTTACTGAGCTCAAAGTACACCGTGAAATAATCGGCAAGTATTGAACCAAGTCGAGAACTAATCACCATTCGATCTCTTTGTCGATATATGTAACCAGTGGATAAAAACTGAACATTTATTGAGCACCTCAGCATTAACTCTTTGATATGCTTAGTGGGCATACCAAAATTCAGACTATTTTAGTTTATAAGCTCACATAGGTAATACAAGGTTTCCATTAAGGAGGCAATTGTGAACAGGGGAACTAAGTCCACTGAAGACATAATTAATTCAGGTGCATTCACTTTTCTTACTGAATGGAAGAGTTCAAAATTATGCTTAAAGGAATGTTTCGCCACAGTGTTCTAAAGTCTCTGCGAGCCATAGTTCTACGAGATAGTTGTAGTGAACTGGACATGTTAAGGATTAGGAGCATGAGTAACCCCTCTCCATAGATTTTAGGTGAATCATACAGACGTGAAATTGTTGAAACATACGGTTGAATAGTCTCTCAGGTCTGCTAGCTGTTTACTCAATCCCAAAATGAAGAATATAATTCTACGTGTTATCTCAGTTCTTATATGTAATATTCCGGAATTCAGATGATTTGGAATAATTTGATTCTCTGAGTAGAGTTGACGCCGGCACGCGGTTGGCGACCTTCTCCCCAGATAAACAAAACAACCCTCCGTCACTTATATCATCAGGATCTGGCTAACAGGCCTCAGTGCTTGACATCGCATAAAACGTCCTGCAAGAATGAAGGATGGAAGAAGAAACAGCATTGTTAATTACAGTCCATGCCCTTGAAGCAGTTTAATAGACTGTTTCTAACATGTCAGCCAATGCACACTATAGTTACAATGTGGATTTCTGCTACCGTCGAATTTTCATCATCTAAATGGCAATATTGATGAAGAGATCTATCTTACTGGTAATGTCCACAACCCAATAAATACCTTATGAAATATGCCCATTTATGTATGCATTAGGTGTTTGAATAACCTTCACAATAAACATTATAAACACTTGATATCATAACACAGTAGGCGATCTGCATATATGTACACTTTATAACAGAAATTTAGCCTGAAGACAAATTCGCCTGTTTAGAAAAGTGGAAACAATTTTTTGCTGTTGTGGTTGTTGTTGTATCAGGTGACAGATTTACAGTATTCATCAAGTGACCAAGATATTTTGATCAGATGACTAAGGCTATATTATCAAATATTTTGTGAAGATAACAACAAATTGTTCACTTTAGTTAATTATTACTTATCGATGTGAAGTGGAATTATCAAACCTCTTGATAAATATCACATGTTGCTTTTTGCATTTTTCAACGGAACAATCAAGAAACTGTGTATTATAACGGGATGTAAATTTTCGTGCGTTGTCTTAACTATCCTGTAGAAAGTGAGAGACTAAAGTGCTCAGCATAATAACATAACGTCACAATCCCAGTATTCTTCAAACAATGAGAATTATTATTCATTCTTTGCGCCTCAAGTGGAACATAAAGCAACAGAGGGGCGTTCCCACTTTACTCGGACCCTAGAAACCACTTTCAGCCAGTTCCACAACTGTGCACAAGCTCTCACTTCCTCTTTCCATGATATTCTCTAAGCTACGTTTGGATGCCCAGCCCGTTGGTGAACACAAGCCTTCCAATGAAGGTCAAGTCAGGCGTATAATATTACTTAATGGTGTCAACAGCGTTTTTCAGATACATCTCCCTTTTATCCTGCATATCAACTGGTTGGGTTTGTTGTCTGCCAAAGATTCTTACTGCTTATCTCTTCCAGCCGGTTGGCTATCTGTTCTTCAATATCGAGGCGACGAGGAGAATAAATGTTGATGGAAGTTTGTAGCAGTCTGTCCGAAATGTTCTTGGTGACACAAGTGCCAATTCTACGAACCAAATAAAAATACTAACACAATTGACATTACTTTTATTATTGTTCCTTTGGGTTCCGAGGAGAATATTGGGATTCAACAGAACATCTCCACTTTGTCCTATTCTCTGCCATCCTTTTTTAGACAGCCGCTTGTTCAACCAATCTGTCTCATCTCCTCCACACACGGTCCCCTCCATGTCACCCAGAGATGACCCACTTGCCGTTTCCCATTCGAGCGATGGCCTAGGGCGTGATGTCACCCGACGGTTCCCTCAGTGTATATCCCATCCATGTCCATTTTCTTCGACATATCTGTTGAGAAACAGTTTCTTGATCGGCTTGTTCTCAGAGTTCCTTGTCACTAATTATTTCTACCCATCTGATCTTCACTATGGAGCCAGCGAAGGCAGATGTTGATAGAAGCCTTCAGTAGCCTGTTCGAAATGCTTTTCGTGATGTGTGTGACTTAACGCGAAACTTTCCACTTTCGCCGCTATCACTCATAATTATGCGTTAGAGCAGAAGGAAGTGTAGATTGAGTGCACAAGTGCCGAGGAGATCACTGAGTGACGCAACATATCGTGCTAACACCCGACTGGAAGGTGAGTGGGCAGCGGTGTTTCGGGCATCATAGTTTGACACGGAGAAGACCGGGTGAGGAGGGTCAAAATGTTTGCGCGGAGTCTTGGGACCATTTGAAGGTGATAACAGAGAAGCAGTCGCAGTTAGTATATCCCCCCCCCCCGAAGCCCTACACCCCACTCTGAACTCATGGAGCCAATAATGACAGTCACAAGTTGGCTGAAGACGAGTCAGCACTGGTTCATGCTATATCAGCCTACCACTTAGTATTGGGAAGTTTCACGGCGCACACATAGAAATATTTTAAAAGTTCAGATAACAAAAATATCTCATTTACAAATGAAATTTATGTCGACATTGTTTATCAAAATGAATATGTGAAAATTCCATTTTTTATTTTACATTAAATTTACCTAAAAATGAAACTTTATTATTTTTTCCATCTTTTCTCCTAAATAAATTACTGAATAACTTTAGCATCGATTGTGATCACAAAATTTGATAGACTGTGTACAGTTTTGTATGCAATCTTCCCTGCTCTACAAAAGTCAGTTCACTAGTCACATTTTTGACTGTATTAAGGTAAGGAAGTGTAAAGTTTGGTGATATACACTTGCACAAACACACACATGCACAAATGCTTAAAGACAGACAGATCGACGAACGCAAAGCGCTCACACACTCACACGTCAAAATATCTCCAATCAACCTTATTTCTGAATTAGGCATTTTTAGGGGGGAAACATGATCGCTTCAATTTGCACCCCAGTTGCATATGCATACACTGATAAGACTGAGTGTTGTATGCTAAATGAATGAATGAATGAATGAACACCCTTCATTTTGTAAGAAATATTTTGAGAGAAGTTTAGCTAGTGATGAATAACCCTTTTTTCTCTCCGAAAAATGTTTTATCAGTCCTTTAAAATCGGAAGGAATAGGAGCATTTCAATCGTGTGGGCTTTTTTCAAAAAAAAATAAATAAATAAAAAGAAAGTTTTACTTCACACAGAGATCGAGAAAATCGATTGCGTAATTTCAAAACACCCAGAAAACAGGAGCAAGAAGTATTTTTAACTTTGCTTAATTTACGATTGATATTTAAGAGGAAATATGTGAGAAAAGTAGGCAGAGAAAGAGAGAAATAAACAACCATATTGTCAGGTTCCTGTTTCACCCACTGTTTAAGTCATTCTCGCCAGTCTAAAGAGGAGGTAGGCTTTAGAAAACATCCCGGAGGCCTTCTCTCTCCGTCTCACTCTGATGTCAAAATTAGGCGTCATTGTGTACAGGCTTATTGCTGAATAAAACTTCCGGGAAGTCGGGAATAAAAGTAAATTCTAATAACTGAATCAGAGAAGTATTTTTCAAGAATAAACAGCTCTGAGTAGCTCTCTTCTTTCACATATTACAAGGTCATTCTACAATAAAGAAAGACAATCTATCATACTTTTACTAATCCTAAAGGAATCTCACTTTTATTCGGATTCGGTTATGGTCAACGCGTGTGTTGGTGCCTCAATATTTGGTAATAAGACAACCACGAATAATTTCCGGATTCGATTCCCGGCAGATTCAGTCCGAAGCATCGCCTAGTTTCAGTTTGATTGTGTTCTCTGAGCTGGTTAATTTATTTGCGAAGCTTTCATTGTCCCCCTTCTGGAAAGTACCTTTAGCGCAACATCTCGTCTAATTTACTAGACGACAGTAACTTAGATTGAACACTTGTTGGTTACTAGTGTGTTGTATCCAGTCCTTTGTTTGGTGCAGAATGAATTCTATCAGTCAGGTTTGCAATCTGGCCGCCATTCCAGGTCGCTCGCCATCACCCTGCACTTTGAGTTATTGATATTAGATATTTGGAGGCAATCGGCAGGAAGCCTTGGACCTAGATTTTGTGCTAGTTGACATTCACCAGTCACAAGGGCACATCTGCAACCTTGAAGGAACTCATGTCCCTCCTGAGATTCAAACCCGCATCACCCAGTGCTGCATTCAGAGACATTGCCACTGACCTATTCGGGCACCAAGTCACCTGGACTGTTGTTGGCCAATTTAGAAACTTGACTGATAGAATTCAGTCTACACCAAAGATAGGATAAGACACATTACACTAGTTACTGACTTGTGTACAATCAAAGTATCCAGTATTATTCTACGGGAGGTCAATAGCGAGCTCGAATAGCTCAGCGGTGACGTCTCTGATTGTAGCGCTCACTGGGTGACACGGGTTTGAATCTCAGGAGGGAAATGAGTTTGTCCAAGGTAGCGGATACGCCTTGCTGACTGGTGAGTGCCAACAACTACAAAACCTGTGTCTAGGTGGGGCTTCCAGCCAACTGCTTCCAGTCATCTAATATAGACGACAGTAAGTCTAGAAAAGTAAGCACAGCAATCTCTTCCGCTAGAAACAACACTACGACTGTTGAAACTTCGTAATGCTTCTGGCTGTATGTTGTACTTGGAACTCAAAGGGTTATAAAAATGAGCTCTGAATAAGTGTCTTTCAGTATTACAAAGTTCTTCCTATAATAATGACAAGACAATCCAACTCATGCCAACGAAATTCGATGTTGGCATGGTTTCTATTGTGGCCAAGACGTTATACTGTGCAGTAGAAGTTGAAATATTTGAATAACACTTATCAATTTCTAGTAGTTCTCTGACTGCTTAGGGCTGCACGATGGAGTAAATTATCGCCGAATAAGTTAACTGTGCATAAATCTTTGAAAAGAACGGCCTTCTCATCGCTACATATTCTTCATGAGCACGCATAAATAATATTAGCATAATTATTCTCAAGAGAATTTCTTTAAATAGACATACGAAACCTCAGGGTCAGAAAGCAGTCCACAACTATTAAAAATACAGTGAAATATGAGGTTTGTAGAGAGATTTAACAAGTTTTAAGACGAACTTGAGCAAATCAGGGGACTATCAAGAAGTATAAAGACTCTGTAATGCTGCGTGTCAGAGCTGGTCAGTAGTTCCGATACGAATGACTTTACAGAGGTTCGACCACAGGTCAGACGAGATATCTGCTTCGTTCCACTGCGTTCCAACTGGAACATAGAATGGCTTCAAGCTTGGACTGTGAAGTTTCAACAGAAGTGGTGTCTATTGCCTTCGGCATGAGGTTGCCAGACTTACTACCAGCATTCCCTCTTCTCCAACCACTTATAATTGTGATTTGCACCGATGCCATATTGGATTGAAGAGACCTTTTAGTATTTTCAGTGCATAATATCAGCTATGAAATATAAACGGAAGCAAGAAAGAACTTTGGAGATTCAATAAGTCGTTGCTGTGGTTTCTTCTTTCATTGTGTGTGGAACGTAGGGTTTAAACAGTACATCTCCATTGCACTGTCTTTTCTGCTGTCTTCTTTGGTTGCCTTCATGACTGCGCATGTGGTTTCTTGTACTGCTCACACACTCTACCCAATGTCACTGTCGAACTCACGTTCAAATCGTTGTTTCTTATTTATCTTCCATTCGACAGCTGGAAGCACAATGTCACTCAAACGTCTCCTCAGGGTATGTCTCATCCATCAGCATTTCCCTCAACAGTCTGTCGGCAATGCTTTTGGTGACACGTAAATGAGTTGTAGCTTTTCTATCTATACTGAGCGTTGTTGCCCAGGTGACTACCGATGTCCCCAACTCATTGGTGACTGTAATAGCTATTTTTCGTTACGAATACCACGGATAATGTTCACTACAGCCTATATGGGAATCATTTAAGATAGAATTAAAATCTGAGCTGTCTTTGGTGCAAATTTATGTTGTACGCACATCAGAAAGTTGTTTCAGTCCTTTGTGACTGAGAGTAATGGCAGTTTCCTCGCTTCGACAGATGCGAAGAGTTGAATGTATTCAAACCGTAAATGGTTGATGTGATTGACTTCCAGCTATTCTTAAGAATCGGAACAATATACCATAACTGTTAGTTAAAACTACTTTCACGGAATGCAATCATTGGCTAACCATTTCATTATTATTAATCACACTTTGAGTTTGCAGTAGAACACATAGCTTCAGCAAGAAATTTCTGCTCCACTCCGTCCTCTGTAACCGTTTTCAATTGGCTGTCCTGTTCTCACATGGTCTCCATCATTTAACTGTCAAACACTCAACTTGTCGTTTCCAATTCACCACCCACTCAAGGGACAATCTGGAGAGTGATGCTACAGAGCGGTTTCTTCACAGTATTCCCAATATGTCTCCATTTCCTTCAGCAAATTTGTTAGTTTAGCTGCCGGTTATTGACTGGTTCTCTATCTGCCACAGTTCCTTGTTGCTCATCGTATTCAGCCACTCGTTTCATCTACAATAATAAGGCAGTCAATGGAACAGATGTTGATGGAAGTCTGTGGTAGTCTGATGGAAACGCTTTTGGTGACGCGCGTGCCATGCCTCTGAAACCACATGAAAGCAGTGCCTGACCTGAAATCACTGTTGGATACTAGGATGTTATTCGTTGAGGTGAGGCTTGTAGATCAATCGCCCTCCTAATATCAGATTAATAAAGGTCTGTCTTCCTTTCCCAACTCCATTTGGCTCTGGAAACATCAGTTGTGCCACCGTCCTGTAGTCGAAACGATACTACCTGTCCAGGTGAGAGAAAGAGATGACTTCTCTGATGGTGACTAAGGTTTTTTGGTGTTGGTCAAGTATATACATGACTTCTATCTTCTATATGTTCACTTGAAGCTTTGTCTGCACTGCTTGCCTCTTCTGTCAACCTGTTGATTTCCCCCTGTTATTCTTCAAATTTTAAGGACGTGAGACGTAAATCATCTGCAAAGTCTAGAGTTTTCATGACAGCGCAACTTGTGCCTGTCGTTTCATTCCCCACTGTCTGTCGTACGATCATATCTGGAGACAGTTAGGCATAAAACAAGAATATCCGCAACATCCGAATACTGAAAAAACTACATATTTTGCAAACGAACAAACTAACAGCTGGCCACTATAAAAATAGAATATACAATGAAAAGATTTAAATTTAATTTTATCATCACATTATTTCCATTAAAAATTAAGTTGACTACAGCGCAAGTTATTAGCTGTTCCCAGCAAACGGTGACGTCATAGTCTGGAGTTTACAGTTGTTGTTTAACAGGTGCATGTAATCAATCAACATTCATTGTAGTTTTGGGATCTCAAGAAAATGGTTCAAAACCCTTATTAGTTGTCTTTTTCTGGGTAGGCACATTCTACCCTGATATTAAAATTAATGATATCTCTCTTTGTATTTATTTCCTGATATGAATTTAAAACAGGCAACTAATGTTAGCAAAGCAGGATTCAATGAATTCATCCTATTTCGGTAGAAATATCACAAACTGCACGCACAGAACTGTCAGTGGATACCAGTTCTCCAACAACAAAAGAAATGATCTGGCATCATTTAGAGAACTATTGGAATGCCTGGGGGTACTGGACAGACGTTTCGTCCTAGTTTTGGACTCTCCATCAGTACGCACCCACCAGCCAATCAAACACAATCCCTACAAAACCAATACTTGAAAATTAGTCCGAAGCTCACTAGCGACTGACTCTATTCAGGCAGTTAACATGGGGTTCTAGTGGGAAACCGTGACCAGTAGGGTACAGCAGGTTGAAGATGAGGCAGTAACTCATCGAAGAGGACATTGCGAAGTGGTCGCGCTATGTCGTGAATTGTCAGAAGCTAGAATTCATGAGCCGTTGGATCGGGTTCCAGTGGCCTAATGGTCTACGAGCTCGCCTTGTAACCAGTAGGTCCTGAGTTCGAATCCTGGCGCTGTGTGCGTACTGTTGAAGAGTCACAAACTAGGATCAAGCAGCTGTTCAGTAATCTTAGGTTTTCCAATGATTCCCTAACTGATGTCAGCTCACGATGAAACCCTGTAACTAATCAAACACAATCCCTACCAAACCGGTAATTCAAAGAAAAGCAGAAATCTTGAATGCAGGCAAGCTACTGAAGTTCAGAAAGGCAGCACGACCTGATAGAATTCTTTCTGAAGCACTGAAAACAAATCGACAGACCACAGAGGATATGCTGACGCCACTATTGCAAGATGTTTGAAAGAAAGAGACGGTAGCTACTGACTGAAAGAAAGGCTACCTTGTCAGACTACCAAAGAAGAGGGACTTGAACGTCTGCAAGGATTGGTGCGGAATCATGTTCTTTTCTACGCTAAGTAGAATACTAAGTCGGGTCATCGGAAAGGCAATGTACTCCCTCAACACTCTGAAATCTATCTGGAACTCTTATGCTCTCATCAGAAAGAACAACATTTGGATTTTCATCACAAATACTATGTTGATTAGAAAAGCATTCCCAAAAGGTTACATATTTTTATCAACAAACGCCTGCGTTGAACACTGAAGATCAAATGGCCAGAAAGAGTTGGCAACGAGAAAATATGGGAACAAACCAACCGAGAACCTATTACTCAACAAATATTCCGAATAAAATGGAGATGGATTAGGGACACATTGAGGAGACCGTCAAGTGACATCCCGTGTCAGTCCCTCGAGTGGCGCTTGAATGGGAAAAAACGAGTTGTTCGTGTGTTCAAATGTGACATGGAGGAGGACTTGTAGTTAGAAGGAGATGAGAAACTATGGGCAATCGTGGGGCCGGCTGAAGAGTACCGCAGAAAACAGGACAAAATGGAGACGTGCTACTGAACCCCTATATTTCACTCGGAACTCAAGGGAACAAAAATAATAGTAATAATTCGGTAGAACTCTAGCTGAATACTCTACATTTAGGGGTACATTATATATATAAATACTATTAGGACACTGTCAAGGAAGTTGAATTCAAGGTACCAAAATGTTCAATAACAAAGCATCGCATAGACAACCAACATGATATTGACGCTGTCAAGTCATCATTCACTGTAGTTAGCGGGTAAATAAACAGTAAGATGGTTGCATTTGCGGAGCCTTAAACAATTAGAGTTTATAAATGCGGTCTCTGTGTACAGAAGGAAGTGGTGATCTCTCTGAACATACCGTCGTAATATGCTTTACTGATCAACTGTTATTATTATTATTATTATCTAGTGATGATTCGCAGGGATTTGATTAGTTACTAGTTTGACCACGAGATGACATCAGTTAGAGAACCAATGGAAACAAGTAGGGAGTACTGGACAGCTGTTTCTGTTGTCCCAGCTTTGAACTCTTCAGTTGCATACACCTACTAGGGTTCGAACTCAGGACCTCCCAGTTACAGGCCGAACTCGTAGGCCATTAAGCCACCGAGACCCAATCCAATGGTCCATGAATTCCGACTATATATATATATATATAGAGAGAGAGAGAGAGAGAAGCAGAGAGAGAAATCAACCGCCAGCCAGTGTCATCAGTGAGCAAATGTTCTCTTACCTGACTTCGTTATTACTAGTAATATTATTATTTTGTTCTCTGAATATTATTACTGACTCATTTATAATCAGTTTGCAATTTCTGACTGTTTCTTTCTGATACAGCTAACTGTTTATTTAAGTTATAAAACTTAATGGTAATCCACCATAATTCTAATTTTATCCTTCCTCCCGCTTCCGATTTCTCATTCTAAACTTGACTGATGTTCAACCTGTAGGTTGTAGGTTGGTGATCTACGCTTATTCACGTGTAGTCCTTTCGTCTGAGTGTGAGTGAAATACCTCGGAGCGGAGCAGGGGTTTGATTATTAAACTCAGCTTGTTTCCTGGCCATGTGATCGCAGTAAGAACTGAGTGTGTTAAATAAACACTGAGATCAAGTGAAATTCGAGGTGAACAGAAAGTAGAAGGTACACGGAATCAATTGTTGTTTATAAGTGAGTTGCTGCGACGAGATCTCCCATTGGCGCAGACTGAGAGCCACACTTAAAATATGAGAGTTGATGATACTACGCAGTTGTCCCGGCCAAAATAGCGGTGTGGTGGTTGGGGGCAAGATTCGAAAGCGGGACTGATTGTTCGAGAGCCGAGTGGTTAGGCCAATACAGAGTGAAGAGCTCCAACGAATTCAAACTTATATTCAAATTCATCCGTGCAGTATGATTACTCGACTGTAAGAGATTGCACACCTATGCATCCTTAGTTCGAGTACAACTCTTCACTACTGAAGTATGAAGAAAGTGTTAACTGATTTCTAATTCAGCATGGCGAAAGTCTTAATTTGACGAAATACATCGCGACATAGACTGCAGAGCTTTGTAGTTTGTATCTGGATATCCGGAGGTGGTTTTCTTACAATGTAAAGAGATCGTGTGGTGAATTTTCTGCCATGTGTAACGTTAATTTGGTTGTATATTTCACATTCATGATGATATCCTGTGATTGTTTCCACAGCATCACAAAGTTTTCTGTATTCCGTAATGCGCGAAGTCAGCTCTGTCCCGTGTCGTGTGATGTAGCATTTGTTTCATCAACAAGGGGAATATTTTCACTTTGCTCGAAAATATCGCGTTTTCGTAATTCTGTAGGTCACCACATTTTCTCGTGTTTTCGAACATGTCTATTGCGTCTCTTATCAATTTTGCATTGCAATAAGTGGACCATTTGCCTGCTTTAGGATTGGGTGTTACTCGCGACATTCGTAAGGAGTTAAAGCTGAGTGAATAGTTCAGTCTGTATGTCAATACAATACTAATGCACAAGAGGAGATAGTTGGACGGAGAACAATATTTCACCCATTTCATCTGAAGTAGTTTAGATATGTGATGTGAATTTCCGAATGTGACTTGCATCAATCATCAGCAGTATATGTGAGTAGAAAATTCACGTGTGACATACCAGTGATGGTGATGAGTTACGTGTTTTGTTGGTGTGAAGCAGCGTGGCTTGTTTGTGTAGAAGGCTTCCCTAAACGGACTATGCAACGAGACATAGCTCGAACTTGATTGAGTTATAGCCTTAGTCATGCATAATGGTAATAGATGTTTTCATTTGAGGTACATGAATGTGATAAATGTTGGAAGACAGTGCTGATTAGTACATGTGTTATAATGAAAATAGGCGAAGACTGAGGTGGCCTGGTTTACAAAGTGATTACATGGGGAATAAGTAAAATCTGTTATCCGTCTTATTGTTCACTAGCGGACTATCTAACACAGCCTAGGAATACTAGTGACACATGAAGAATGCAAGCAAATAGTGTTGGTGTCTTTGTTGTCAGTTTGATGAGTAAGTCAATTTTCTGAAGCAGTAATTCTTGATTTTCCATGGGGTTCCACTATGCAAATGTGAGAGTTTGCATCTTTGCAGATTGATGTGTGATAAACTCTATGACAGTGGATGATAATGTCGGAGATTGGTGGTAAAGTTACAGTAGAAGATTATCATTTCAAACATACAGTAATGCGGAGGAACAATAGGATATTCGACCGAAAGAAGAATTCAGTGGTCAGTCAGTTGCACGACTTAAAGTAGGTAGTTCTATGATCCATTCGTTCGAATGGTCACATGAAATCCCGACTGACTGCGTTCTTATTCAATGTCTACTTAAATGTTTTGAAAATTACAATTTTCTTCTCAGTGAATTATGGATCAAAGCATAGAAATTCAGTAGGTGAAATTCTCTCCTCTCTGTTACTGTCAAACATCGAATATCCATTCACAATATGATAAACACTAATTATGAGCACTCATTATTACATATATTCGTCGTCATTTATCTTTGAAATCTGATCTTCAATTTTGTGTTCAATACATGCATATTCTCATAGACACACATGTTTTGAACTATGGTATACTAACAATAAAATCCGAGTAATTCTACTGAAGAAGCTGTGGCTACACAGTGAAACGTTCAGCAAAATCTTGTTTTGATTTTCTAAACACTCTGGGATTATTTTGAGCAATTTTAGCAGGATTCAGTGTGAATCGGTGTTCAAAAGTATTCCAGGGAATTCGCAATATCTATGGTCTGGATATTTGTAATCAGCCTATTCGTACATACCTCTTGTAATTTCGATGTCAGTTATTCGAAGTTATTTCAAAAACACTAGTGCTGTCAGTATCAATAATGTTTTAACTATTATGGATATTGGAATATGTTCCCGAGCACGAAAAATCAAGTTCCTAGAGCAACGGCCAACATAACTCGCTCCACAAGCGCAGTTGAATTGATAAATACAATTTGAAGTGGCCAGTCTAGGTACTTCATCTTTCAGTCGAGGTAGCACCATCGGTCTTGTCGTCTACGCTGGCTTTGTGACCGGTTTGCACCAGATGGTCTAATATTGAGCTGTTAATACTTTTAACTACACCTTTACTTAGCCATAGTGGAATATGTTCCCGAGCACGAAAAATCAAGTTCCTAGAGCAACGGCCAACATAACTCGCTCCACAAGCGCAGTTGAATTGATAAATACAATTTGAAGTGGCCAGTCTAGGTACTTCATCTTTCAGTCGAGGTAGCACCATCGGTCTTGTCGTCTACGCTGGCTTTGTGACCGGTTTGCACCAGATGGTCTAATATTGAGCTGTTAATACTTTTAACTACACCTTTACTTAGCCATAGTGGAATATGTTCCCGAGCACGAAAAATCAAGTTCCTAGAGCAACGGCCAACATAACTCGCTCCACAAGCGCAGTTGAATTGATAAATACAATTTGAAGTGGCCAGTCTAGGTACTTCATCTTTCAGTCGAGGTAGCACCATCGGTCTTGTCGTCTACGCTGGCTTTGTGACCGGTTTGCACCAGATGGTCTAATATTGAGCTGTTAATACTTTTAACTACACCTTTACTTAGCCATAGTGGAATATGTTCCCGAGCACGAAAAATCAAGTTCCTAGAGCAACGGCCAACATAACTCGCTCCACAAGCGCAGTTGAATTGATAAATACAATTTGAAGTGGCCAGTCTAGGTACTTCATCTTTCAGTCGAGGTAGCACCATCGGTCTTGTCGTCTACGCTGGCTTTGTGACCGGTTTGCACCAGATGGTCTAATATTGAGCTGTTAATACTTTTAACTACACCTTTACTTAGCCATAGTGGAATATGTTCCCGAGCACGAAAAATCAAGTTCCTAGAGCAACGGCCAACATAACTCGCTCCACAAGCGCAGTTGAATTGATAAATACAATTTGAAGTGGCCAGTCTAGGTACTTCATCTTTCAGTCGAGGTAGCACCATCGGTCTTGTCGTCTACGCTGGCTTTGTGACCGGTTTGCACCAGATGGTCTAATATTGAGCTGTTAATACTTTTAACTACACCTTTACTTAGCCATAGTGGAATATGTTCCCGAGCACGAAAAATCAAGTTCCTAGAGCAACGGCCAACATAACTCGCTCCACAAGCGCAGTTGAATTGATAAATACAATTTGAAGTGGCCAGTCTAGGTACTTCATCTTTCAGTCGAGGTAGCACCATCGGTCTTGTCGTCTACGCTGGCTTTGTGACCGGTTTGCACCAGATGGTCTAATATTGAGCTGTTAATACTTTTAACTACACCTTTACTTAGCCATAGTGGAATATGTTCCCGAGCACGAAAAATCAAGTTCCTAGAGCAACGGCCAACATAACTCGCTCCACAAGCGCAGTTGAATTGATAAATACAATTTGAAGTGGCCAGTCTAGGTACTTCATCTTTCAGTCGAGGTAGCACCATCGGTCTTGTCGTCTACGCTGGCTTTGTGACCGGTTTGCACCAGATGGTCTAATATTGAGCTGTTAATACTTTTAACTACACCTTTACTTAGCCATAGTGGAATATGTTCCCGAGCACGAAAAATCAAGTTCCTAGAGCAACGGCCAACATAACTCGCTCCACAAGCGCAGTTGAATTGATAAATACAATTTGAAGTGGCCAGTCTAGGTACTTCATCTTTCAGTCGAGGTAGCACCATCGGTCTTGTCGTCTACGCTGGCTTTGTGACCGGTTTGCACCAGATGGTCTAATATTGAGCTGTTAATACTTTTAACTACACCTTTACTTAGCCATAGTGGAATATGTTCCCGAGCACGAAAAATCAAGTTCCTAGAGCAACGGCCAACATAACTCGCTCCACAAGCGCAGTTGAATTGATAAATACAATTTGAAGTGGCCAGTCTAGGTACTTCATCTTTCAGTCGAGGTAGCACCATCGGTCTTGTCGTCTACGCTGGCTTTGTGACCGGTTTGCACCAGATGGTCTAATATTGAGCTGTTAATACTTTTAACTACACCTTTACTTAGCCATAGTGGAATATGTTCCCGAGCACGAAAAATCAAGTTCCTAGAGCAACGGCCAACATAACTCGCTCCACAAGCGCAGTTGAATTGATAAATACAATTTGAAGTGGCCAGTCTAGGTACTTCATCTTTCAGTCGAGGTAGCACCATCGGTCTTGTCGTCTACGCTGGCTTTGTGACCGGTTTGCACCAGATGGTCTAATATTGAGCTGTTAATACTTTTAACTACACCTTTACTTAGCCATAGTGGAATATGTTCCCGAGCACGAAAAATCAAGTTCCTAGAGCAACGGCCAACATAACTCGCTCCACAAGCGCAGTTGAATTGATAAATACAATTTGAAGTGGCCAGTCTAGGTACTTCATCTTTCAGTCGAGGTAGCACCATCGGTCTTGTCGTCTACGCTGGCTTTGTGACCGGTTTGCACCAGATGGTCTAATATTGAGCTGTTAATACTTTTAACTACACCTTTACTTAGCCATAGTGGAATATGTTCCCGAGCACGAAAAATCAAGTTCCTAGAGCAACGGCCAACATAACTCGCTCCACAAGCGCAGTTGAATTGATAAATACAATTTGAAGTGGCCAGTCTAGGTACTTCATCTTTCAGTCGAGGTAGCACCATCGGTCTTGTCGTCTACGCTGGCTTTGTGACCGGTTTGCACCAGATGGTCTAATATTGAGCTGTTAATACTTTTAACTACACCTTTACTTAGCCATAGTGGAATATGTTCCCGAGCACGAAAAATCAAGTTCCTAGAGCAACGGCCAACATAACTCGCTCCACAAGCGCAGTTGAATTGATAAATACAATTTGAAGTGGCCAGTCTAGGTACTTCATCTTTCAGTCGAGGTAGCACCATCGGTCTTGTCGTCTACGCTGGCTTTGTGACCGGTTTGCACCAGATGGTCTAATATTGAGCTGTTAATACTTTTAACTACACCTTTACTTAGCCATAGTGGAATATGTTCCCGAGCACGAAAAATCAAGTTCCTAGAGCAACGGCCAACATAACTCGCTCCACAAGCGCAGTTGAATTGATAAATACAATTTGAAGTGGCCAGTCTAGGTACTTCATCTTTCAGTCGAGGTAGCACCATCGGTCTTGTCGTCTACGCTGGCTTTGTGACCGGTTTGCACCAGATGGTCTAATATTGAGCTGTTAATACTTTTAACTACACCTTTACTTAGCCATAGTGGAATATGTTCCCGAGCACGAAAAATCAAGTTCCTAGAGCAACGGCCAACATAACTCGCTCCACAAGCGCAGTTGAATTGATAAATACAATTTGAAGTGGCCAGTCTAGGTACTTCATCTTTCAGTCGAGGTAGCACCATCGGTCTTGTCGTCTACGCTGGCTTTGTGACCGGTTTGCACCAGATGGTCTAATATTGAGCTGTTAATACTTTTAACTACACCTTTACTTAGCCATAGTGGAATATGTTCCCGAGCACGAAAAATCAAGTTCCTAGAGCAACGGCCAACATAACTCGCTCCACAAGCGCAGTTGAATTGATAAATACAATTTGAAGTGGCCAGTCTAGGTACTTCATCTTTCAGTCGAGGTAGCACCATCGGTCTTGTCGTCTACGCTGGCTTTGTGACCGGTTTGCACCAGATGGTCTAATATTGAGCTGTTAATACTTTTAACTACACCTTTACTTAGCCATAGTGGAATATGTTCCCGAGCACGAAAAATCAAGTTCCTAGAGCAACGGCCAACATAACTCGCTCCACAAGCGCAGTTGAATTGATAAATACAATTTGAAGTGGCCAGTCTAGGTACTTCATCTTTCAGTCGAGGTAGCACCATCGGTCTTGTCGTCTACGCTGGCTTTGTGACCGGTTTGCACCAGATGGTCTAATATTGAGCTGTTAATACTTTTAACTACACCTTTACTTAGCCATAGTGGAATATGTTCCCGAGCACGAAAAATCAAGTTCCTAGAGCAACGGCCAACATAACTCGCTCCACAAGCGCAGTTGAATTGATAAATACAATTTGAAGTGGCCAGTCTAGGTACTTCATCTTTCAGTCGAGGTAGCACCATCGGTCTTGTCGTCTACGCTGGCTTTGTGACCGGTTTGCACCAGATGGTCTAATATTGAGCTGTTAATACTTTTAACTACACCTTTACTTAGCCATAGTGGAATATGTTCCCGAGCACGAAAAATCAAGTTCCTAGAGCAACGGCCAACATAACTCGCTCCACAAGCGCAGTTGAATTGATAAATACAATTTGAAGTGGCCAGTCTAGGTACTTCATCTTTCAGTCGAGGTAGCACCATCGGTCTTGTCGTCTACGCTGGCTTTGTGACCGGTTTGTACCAGATGGTCTAATATTGAGCTGTTAATACTTTTAACTACACCTTTACTTAGCCATAGTGGAATATGTTCCCGAGCACGAAAAATCAAGTTCCTAGAGCAACGGCCAACATAACTCGCTCCACAAGCGCAGTTGAATTGATAAATACAATTTGAAGTGGCCAGTCTAGGTACTTCATCTTTCAGTCGAGGTAGCACCATCGGTCTTGTCGTCTACGCTGGCTTTGTGACCGGTTTGCACCAGATGGTCTAATATTGAGCTGTTAATACTTTTAACTACACCTTTACTTAGCCATAGTGGAATATGTTCCCGAGCACGAAAAATCAAGTTCCTAGAGCAACGGCCAACATAACTCGCTCCACAAGCGCAGTTGAATTGATAAATACAATTTGAAGTGGCCAGTCTAGGTACTTCATCTTTCAGTCGAGGTAGCACCATCGGTCTTGTCGTCTACGCTGGCTTTGTGACCGGTTTGCACCAGATGGTCTAATATTGAGCTGTTAATACTTTTAACTACACCTTTACTTAGCCATAGTGGAATATGTTCCCGAGCACGAAAAATCAAGTTCCTAGAGCAACGGCCAACATAACTCGCTCCACAAGCGCAGTTGAATTGATAAATACAATTTGAAGTGGCCAGTCTAGGTACTTCATCTTTCAGTCGAGGTAGCACCATCGGTCTTGTCGTCTACGCTGGCTTTGTGACCGGTTTGCACCAGATGGTCTAATATTGAGCTGTTAATACTTTTAACTACACCTTTACTTAGCCATAGTGGAATATGTTCCCGAGCACGAAAAATCAAGTTCCTAGAGCAACGGCCAACATAACTCGCTCCACAAGCGCAGTTGAATTGATAAATACAATTTGAAGTGGCCAGTCTAGGTACTTCATCTTTCAGTCGAGGTAGCACCATCGGTCTTGTCGTCTACGCTGGCTTTGTGACCGGTTTGCACCAGATGGTCTAATATTGAGCTGTTAATACTTTTAACTACACCTTTACTTAGCCATAGTGGAATATGTTCCCGAGCACGAAAAATCAAGTTCCTAGAGCAACGGCCAACATAACTCGCTCCACAAGCGCAGTTGAATTGATAAATACAATTTGAAGTGGCCAGTCTAGGTACTTCATCTTTCAGTCGAGGTAGCACCATCGGTCTTGTCGTCTACGCTGGCTATGGATATATAATTGTAGAAAGTGAAGAACAGGAAGTTATTGAAAGGAATATTCCTTGTTCATTTTTTGTGTTCTCCTTATTTTTCTGATAGCATCAACACAACGGTATGCAGTTCCACAAACATTTATGAACCTCGTTCAATAGCCATATGATGATGTGACATTTCAAGTAATTCACAACGGAATACTTGACAATGTCTCTGAAGTTAAGACAGGACTAAGACAAGGCTGACAAATTTCACCGATAAAAATTTCCTGATTGTGGTGAGTTGGAGAGTACAACAGACTGTGAGGAGCAAGAAGACGGACATACGTTTGACCGATGAGATGACACTTGAAGATAATGTCAAATAAATTTGAGGGTTTACAAATGCAAACCGACATGTCAGCAGGAGACGTAGCGAGCGTAAATATAGGAAAAAAGGTAAAGATCATGAACAGCAACAAGCAAAAGTCACTGTCAACAGAAAAATCGAAAGGAAGTCTCCTCTTTCACTTAGTGTGCTAGGCAGGCACTATCGTTTCAACTACAATCAGGTCGAACCGAAGAGGATGTAAAAGTCGGCCAGGACCGGTGAGGCAAAACAGACCTTTATTAATCTGAAATCAATGTGGAAATCTACTCCACTCAACATAATTAATAAGATCTGGATAATCAGTATTAATTCCAAGTCAGTCGTTGCTTCTGTATGGTCCAGAGAATTGATATATCAACAAAAACTTTTCGAAAAGGCTTCAGACTTTTATCAACAGCAGCCTTCACCCGGTAACCGAAGATTAGATGATCAACCGCCCAGAAAGGATTAGCTATAAATAACTCTGGCAACGAGCCTACCAAGGACTTATTAACCGACAAATATGCTGAAGGCAGTTGAGGAAACCGTTAAGTGATATAAGGTGCCAGTGTGTTGAGTGCAGTTCGAATAGGTAACAACTAACTGGGCATGCGTCTGACAGGGAAATGAATGCTTATGAGTGCTCTTGAGGTCAGCTGAAAATTACATCAGATAACACAGCCGAATGGAGATATGCCCTGGCTGAAGCCGTATCTTCCACTCAGATCCCAAGGAAACAATAATAAATGCTAACTACAAGCACTGATTTCCCCTGTCTTGAAACAATATTAATCCTATAAGCTTATTAACATAGATTTCTACGGAAAATACAAACAGCATATTGACGAATGTAGTCACACATACGCATACACACAGTCGCATTCAACTGTGTACATGTGCGCACAACGAATCACTGTGAATTGATTTTTACTTGAATATTAGACTGCTAACTAATTCACAAGCCCAGTGAAGCCTTCATTTTTTTTGAAAGATAATTCCAACTGTCTGTATATGCCGTTCTATCAAACCTACTCTTTGTTTACATTTGTACAATTAGTCAGTTATTGCAAAAACAGCATCACTAGCTAATCACTGCTGGAAAAGCTGACATTTGCTTAAGTTGCTATTTTGATATTTTTTTCTTCTTCCCTATGCTGAACTTTGCATTTCACAAGATGACATTATTATTAGCCTACATATGCAGGCAGTCTGGTTTTTGTTCCTTATTGTGTATATATTTTTGCGTGTACATATATAAAATATACACATTTGCCTTTCATTATCTGATTATGTCATGCATATTATTGATTACAGCATTTCTGATACTTATTACATATTTGTTATATATAGCGAAGATTGCTATAAATGTGTTAGTGAAGTTAAGTAAAAAAGGGAATTTTCACCACGGATTGATATCAGTTTGAGAACTACTGAAAAACCAGTAGGGAGTACTGGACAGCTGTTTCGTCCTGGCACTGAGTGCGTACTACCGATGAGTCCCAAATCGGGCGAACGAAACAGCCATCCAGTACTCCCTGGTTGTTTTCATCGGTTCTCTAACTGATATCAGTCTGTAGTCAAAGCTGAAACGAATCAAATCCCTAAAAATCTAAATCTTGAAAGTGAAGTTGCTTACTAACAAACAGATATTGTCTACAAAAGTCAGTCGTCTAGATCGACCTGGATAGTATTTTTTGCATGAAGAGATTTCCTGGCTTCTTCTTGGAGAATCATTGAAAACCAGGGAGTACTGGACAGCTACTGTTTCATTCTAGTTCGGCAGTCATCAACAGTACGCATCCAGTGGGGTTCGAACCCAGGACCTTCCGGTTACAAGGCAAGCTCTTATACTATTCAGCCACTGGGACCAGATTCAATGAACCATGAATTCTAACTTTATACCAATTTGTGATTTAGCCAGAACACCAACCAGTGTTATCGGTGGGCGATTCATCCTCACACTTGACTGGTTGAATGTTAACTAGGATGAAACACCTGTCTAGTCCTCCCTGGTTTTTAGTGGTTCTCTAACTGATATCAGTCCGTGGGCAAACTTGTAAAAACAAATTTAATCCTTACAAACCAACTCTCAAAAATAAGCGTGTTGGTTGGCAGAGTTACCAAACGGTTAAAATGAATTTCATACATTCGGTCCCTTGATACATTTTATTCAAGAAAGAAAGAAAGAAAGACTAAATTCGCAGTATAAAATGATATCAGAAAAACTTTTCAAAGGTTCTCATCAACTGCTACAAACCACTACCTGAAATTACAATGATTGCAAGGAGAGGAGAATACATGAAACGGAGAAATCTAATAAACAATGCTAGCTTATAGATCCATACAGCAACTCAAGAGGGTTATAGTGCATAAAATAAAAAAATCTTGCTCAGTGAGCTGAAACCACTAATATGCATGACCAATCAATGTGATCAAAATGCTGTTAGTTAGCATAAGTTTGGTGTGAAATGTTTGATTGAAATCGCTTCAGTAAATTTGCTGTCCTTTTTATGTTTATTATTTTCAAGGAGTTAGAAATCTCGACAAAATGAGCCATATCCACAAGGTGTCTGGTAACTGCACTTTGTAAACATCTGGTTCCTTTTAGGCAAGATTTTTGGCGGATATGCTCAAAAAAAACCGTAATACAAGCCGTTCTTTCTGTCCTTCTAGTGTACTTCCTCCGTAAACTTATAAATGCAGTTGTAGGTGATAACAGCAGAGCACTAATCCAATTTAGGTTGACTTATAGAGCAGGTAGTACTGTATAATGTTAGCAGCTTAGCTGGAGGAAAGCATCTTTTTATTGCTGCGCCTCCATTCTCTTGTCAGTCTTGTGTGAAACTGATTCTCCTTTAAATGGGAGATAAATAAACACACAGTTTTGTTTACTCATCCTTTATTTTACTGTGCTTTTGGATACCCAATTTCCTTTAGTCATTTCTCAACAAAGCCTTGATTCTTCTTCCAGCCTGTTGGATAAACATAGTCTTCCGACTCTGTCTTACAATGTCCGCACTAATCTACGCTTATAGCTTTTGGGACAGAAGCTGTTATAGTGAAGATATTGTCCGGTCCAAGTTTCTGTTGTTTTTTTTATTAGATTTACCCGTTTTCTGTTTCCACCCGGCCTCCATTCTTTCCTACTTCGAAAGACACATATAAATTGATGGCAGTTTAAACTGAGGAACATATTTATAACATTTTCTCTACTATTCTCTCTATTCAAACATTGAAGTATGTTATTTCGCGCCATATTCTTTTGCAACCATTGGAATTTCAGTCCTACTTCTGATATGCTGAAAGTATGCTGTGCAGTCGCCTACTTATGCATGCATAAGTTAAGTATATTCATTTGAATAATGGATATATATGGAGAGAGAGAGAGAGGGAGAAGGACAGAAAGCACAAACAAAGCTGGACACTCTCAGTAATATGAGACAAGCAGTTTTTATGTAGCTAATGTAATGCAGTGTCACGTCACCATAATGAAATGAACAACAGAGAATGGAGATGATAAAGAATGAATCCACCACACACACACACACACAATATTCTCAGCGAAAACACTAAAGTGACAGAAAAAAATGAGGAAGTGAATTTGTAAAAAGTTTTCATAACATAAAACGCATGAAAAAAAAGGGACCGTAGAAAATTGAAATAACAGATGGTTTGAAAGGGATACAGAAAATGACTACGCAGCGTAGCTAACTAATGGCAACGCCTACTAGTAGTAAGATGAACAAGTTTTCGTAAAAGCATTCACTTGAAATTTTTCTTTTAATTTTTGATTACAGCTTGATTCCACAGCGTAGTTTTTGGTACAGGTATGGAATTTTCATTCAGCATGTGATATCGGTAGCCTGAATTTCGCAGGCCGACCATAGATATCAGGTGTGAGTCAGCAGGGGATCGGACCCCGGACCATGTGCATTGTCGACGAGAGAGTCATAACCGCTGTGCGACGGACGCAATGAAGGAAGAAGAAAATGACGGAACTTAGGGGAGATATTCTATAGGCGATGCGATTCTATTTAGGCTAGATTTAAATCACACAGTGTGCATTCATTGGTGGTTCAGAGGTACAGTGCTCACCAGTCACGCATATAATCTACGTTTGATTCCCTGTTGACTTACTCTTAATCCTTATCTACCTGTTAATAACCTCGGTAAAGCGGGAAGGTTGAAGCAGCTATCAACCAACCGCACCTCACATAAAAACAATTCAAGCGCTACTGAAACTTCACAGCTTAGAATTTGCGACAAATATTCCCCTCGGACGCAAAGGAAGAGAAAAGGCACCACAGAGTTAGTTGTATCATTTAAACTGGATAGTTTAATTGTGAAGCTTTCATCCTTCTACCAGAGAGTATCTTCAGAGTCATTGTCAATGCGAAGGAATTCATGGAAACTCTATATGGATCAAAATATATATTCACCTCTCCCAGCGAACTGCATTCTGACTGGTTGCTGCTTGTGTATAGCCTTACTTTTAATGATTGATAATGATTGACTTATGTTCATGTGTAGGTTAATTACTGATTGATTTAACTCCCAGAACTGATAAAAGAGATTCTCTGACATACTTTTTACTCTTCAATAACTCATAGTACTTATCATATACAGTTGAAAATCATTACACGTTATCCTGTGACAGCTATTATAATATCTCATTAAAATATGATTTATGTGGGTGAATCATATTTTTCTCAAAAAGAACATTACACAGCATCTCCATTTTGTCCTCTTCTCTGCAGTCCTCTTTACCTTGCCCAATGATTTCCGAAGGCTGTCATTTCCTCCCTACACCATCTCTTCCATATCACCATCGGACCAGCGCCAAACTCATCGTTTCTCAATCGGGCTTGACCAGAGGGCTTGGCTCAAGATGTCACCAAACGTAATCTTCAGCGTGTTTCCGATCCACCTTGATTTTCTTCGGCTTATATTTGTTGAGCAATAAATTCTGTATCGAATTGTTCACAGAGTTTCTTGCTGTTAATTTTTTCTACAGACCAACTGATATTCATTATGCAGCCAACGAGGGCCACTGTTGATATAAGTCTTCAGCTGGCTGTTGAAAATGCTTTCCATGACGGGGGTGTGCCAACTTTCTCAGATAGAAGTAGAGACTTACTTAACACTGATGTTGAAAATCCGAATTTTGTTGTTTATGCAGAGTTTAGTCGAATGTCAAACTGATTTCAGGGTGATGAAGGTCTCCACTGTCTTTCTGATCCTCCCTGGCTTTGAAATCCTCATCCGTGACATGTACCTGTAGTTGAAATGATAGGGCCTGGACAGGTGAAGAAAGTGATCCCTTTCAAATTTCTTCCGCTGATAGTAATTGGTGCTGCTTCTTCTTCTTGTTTGTTGGTCACGTTCACCACCTCCGTTTTCTCTATGTTCACTTGAGGTCGTGTCTTTGCTGTTTCTTCTTCCAACTTTCTGGTTTTAGTCTGTAAGTCTTTGAATACATATATATATAATGTTGTCGGCAAACGTTTTTAAGTGAAATGATGCATAAAAGTTGTCTTTGTCTGTTGCCTGACGTTGCTTCTCTGTAATATGCGACATAGTCGTCTATACACAGGCAGTCAATGTAGTTGACTAAATCAACAAATAAAGAAACCCAACTTTAATTCTCTTTCAGTCACTTTTTCTTTTTCCTGTTGATTGAGTGAACCAAAAGGTTCGGTTTGTGTCGACTTGTTGGTTCCGTTTAATTTAGAGGATGCTGACTAATAGCGGGATCCAGGATGTGCATTTTGCTCTATTTAGGACTCGTCAGTTTATATCTTTAATCCGCAGTAAGTGATGGTATTCCTACACAAACGCCAAATCGTTAACCACTAGACATCACTTGGACTGAGAGGAATACCTCTTGTGCAACGGGGATATGTTATTGTGTTTTCTAGGTCAGTTTATACTCTTGTCGTTGACTGATTGAACCGAAATGTTCGGCTTCTGCCAACACAACTCAGACTGGATAACAAACACTTCGGCGTTTAAAACTCACATACCACTGCCTAGTTATAACTAGGGCCAAGTGAACATTACAGATTCCACTATCATGAAACAGATCATATCGAACTAATTCTCTGCACAGAAGGAAACAGTGATAAAATCTTAGTTTGCCAGGGTAAAAATTCTCTCCACCTATTACATAATTAGGTATTCTGTGCCTAAATAAAATGTGCACATGCTATACTACAAAATAATGTTCCTCTTGATTTTACGAAGATGATCAAGGGAATATGTTGCATTGGATCTGTTCGCCTCGACAACAATCTATTCGTCATACAGACAGTTCGGTTACTTGGCTAAATGAATTGACACTGTTGTACATACGAGTAGGCTTTCCTCTGGGGATTCCCTTTTTTTGTGATTCCATTAACAAAAAACTCTATACCTCTAAGCCAAACTCTTAATTTGCAACCTAAGCAATTAGAGGAGGAGAATTTCATCGTAGTTTCCATTTTAATAGCAGATTAATTGGATCACAGTATATGATCTACTTGATACCACAAATGGTAATCAAGAAAGCAAGGAAATTCGCATAAAATTATATTTACTATTAACTGATTGAAGCGAGTAATTGTGTTTCAACCAGTAGTTTTTGCTAGCCAGATCGAGGCTGTCTAAACACAGGACTGTCGTTTTGCTTGTTTTAGGCCGAGCTCATCTGCAATGTACTCGGTTCGATTTAGCTGAGAGAGGTGAAGTATTTCAAACCAACCGATCACATACTGTCATCTGAATAGCTTGGTTTCCAATGGAAACTATGAGGAAATTCACCCCTTGAACTGTGTATACTGTAAATTGCTGACTAATTTGCAAATTGTGAATGGAATTTTTACAGTATGACCAGTTCACCCAAGTAGATAGCCAGAAATGAAGGTGGTTTGAACTGATTTTAACTCTCTCACCTGAGTTGAATGCGTTACAATCCTGCTGGGTTCGTGCCCAAATGAGCGAAACTGCCGTCTGGAGTTTAGACTACTTCGCTTTGTCTAGCTAGCAAGGTTTACCGGTTGATATAAGAGGCATACAACAACTTGTTTTAATCAATTGGGTTGTACGTAGGTACTTTTATGCAAATAACCTCTATACCTCTGTTTTACGCATCCTCGAGAATACTTGCGTTTACTCTGAAATTCTTATCTGTATTACTTCTTGACGCAGTGTTTTTCGAATAAAGCAAGAACAAAAGTGGTTTGTGCAGAATAATATGGTACCATCATTTATTTCGTAGGATTCTCATCAGCTGCTTACAGCCTAAGTAAATTATGAGGTTTGCATACAGGAAAGTTTTAGCATACTTGCAAATTTTTACATGTTGCCAGTTGACAAAAAGTTCCACAGTAAGTGAACAGTGCTCAGAAAATTGCGCTTATATAGTTTTTACACATGCAGTTCAAGTTTAAACAAAATAGATGTATGCATACAATGGTAAAGGAGTTACGTAATAAAGACGAAATATGAGTTAGATACAGAGTGACTAATAAATTAGGTAACAATGTACTGAGTTCAACTCAAATCATAGAAACAAGAGACAAGCAAAATTACAGAATATAAAAGGGGGTGAGGTTAAAGACAAAGATTACGTAATCAGATGAGAGAATAAAAACATTCAGTTACCAGGGCAAAGAAAGATTAATAACTGCTTCTTTCTGAACACATAAATCTGGTTTCAAGCGTTTGATAGAGATTGCTTCGGCAAACTTGAGGAGAATGGAACTCCTTTGTCTATTGATAATTTTAAAGGATTACTCGATTTCTACCTCATGACCCGTGTCGAGAAGATGTCTAGTGAAGGCGCCGCTATAAGAGTTTGTTCCCTTGAGACGTAGGCTTTTTGGCACATGTTCAGAAAATTGGAGGTGTGCCCTTCTTTCTGTTCTCCCAATGTAACTGCTCCCGCAGATACACGTAAATTTGTATACACAGTTGGAGTTAACATGAGAAGGGTATCTATCGACTTTTGACTGCACCAAAGAGCATGTTGTTCAATGGACGGGAAACAACTTAGCTGCAGGATAGGCTTTGGCTAGTGACGTACTCAGTCTTCTGTTGACCATTTCTGCAATGTTTTCACCTTTAAAATCTAGTTGAATGAAGACAGGCTTTTTTTCAACTGTGATTTGTTTGGTATTTGAGTCTTCACATCTTCCATATTTGTTTATGAATCTTTGAGGGTAACCGTTATTTTTCAGCACCTTTTCGAGGAAAATAAATTCTTCCTCTAGTTTCTCTGTAGAGCATATTCTCCTTGCTCTATAGTACAGAGTCTTGACTAGTGCTCGTTTATAACTATTTGGACAAAAGCTATTAAATTGCAAGTGTTTTTCTCCAATATGAGCTAGTCTAATCCGAAATGACTCACTGTTTTGTACGGAGAAATGTAGATGCACTCTTCACAACAATCTTGACTCATATCTTCGCATCGACTGTGCTCATCCAGCTCCTGTCAAAAATGATTGGCTAAATTGATGGTGGCTCTGTTACTGCCACCTGTATTTACTTCCGGAGTACCGAGATGCACTCTGTTTTCTGCCAGTTTATTTTATCCACAGATAAAAACTAGGATAAACCAAGTCGGAATTCTGTCACCTCATCTATCCGCATAATTAATTCAGATCAGTTGCTTTAATAAAGAGAAGTTTAAGGAGCTGTGAATTATACTGAAAATATGATCCTTTGTAATAAAGCTACGTGTATGGGTATCGAGTTAATTAAAGAAGCTTAAAAGTCAGAAGCATTCAGTTTTCTTTCTTCTGTAATGTCATCAACTATTCAGCTACTTACGACCTTTGAATGCTTTTCTCTCTCTAACAATCTTGTCCAACTGTCATCACTAGAAACAGAATTATCGTCTTGATAGGGATGACTGTCGGCTAGTAAGTAATTCAATCAGACTCGTATATCAACAGTGTTTCCAGCTTTCAATCTGCTAAAATCTGTGGTTACCGGCCTTTTCAGCTTTGTCACCTTCAAATCTATTAAGACAATAATTCTACAGTACTGGTGAACGTCTTCTTTTATTTTATGTGACTAAGACATCTGAATTATTCACTTTCAATGAGTGGTATACATCTGCAACCCTCTCTAATCCGTAGAAAGAATAACCTTTTTGTATTCCATGGTTATTATTTCCAATTTATTCATGACTGTATAATAATAATTTACCACACCTGTGATGCTTTACGAATGTTATCTAATCGATAAGCCGAGATTGTAATGGCTGCTAACGGTTATTAGTGTTTCTTTTTCCAAACTTCTTATCTACACTTGCTACAAGTGCTTCTGTTCCTACCACTTATTTGAACCACTCAGCAATCCACTAGACAAAAACTTGAATACTACTGCTTACTTACACAATACTTAGCTTTTGCTTTATTTGATTGGTTGAAAAGAATTCATTCTGAAACTTCAATGTTTATTATAACACTATTTCTTGTCTGGCCAGACTGTATTATATTATTATTCAACCTACCTTTCACATTGGGAAAACGGAATGTGTAACTTTTGGTTAATTGATTAGTTAATTACTTAAACTTTCTTTTTTTGTATAACTTACTATAATATTCTCCCAAAGTTAATTTCGTTAACTATGTGGATGATCTGACTATTTCTATTCCAGTAGTTTCTGCAGTGCATTGTTCTGAAAGACTGTTATCTGAGGTTAATCAATCGTCTCACTCAAACGGTCTCAAAAAGTCATTCCGTCTACATGTCACACTGTTGATTTTAATTTTAAATGTGGAAAAGACTTGCACGGAGTGACTGGGCCACATGATTACTGTAATACAAACGGCACTGTGATGGGGAGTAAGTCGAATATCTCTTATCTTCGCGTCAGTTTCTTTTCAAATCTTTGCTGGTTATCCAATCAATGTCTTGTTGATTTCTAAGGGGAGTTTTCGTTTGGGACTGTCTGACGGCATAACTCAACTTTTTCTCTTAAAATTATTTAATTCATGTGTCCTGCCTATTCTTCTTCAATTCCCCCCCCCTTATTCTCCCCTCGGCTTCTCAACAAAACATTATATCATGGCACGTAGAACATTGAAGGCTGTAATCAGTGTTAATGGCTTACTATTTTAACCGAACAATTGACTAATTGTTATTGATGGGCATTTTAATTCTTGCAAGCAGTTAGCTAAATTTATCCTGTCTTATGTCCGATATCCTACTTATTCCTAACTTGTATCTCTTCTATGTATCTCTATGAGGGCAAAAGCAGGCGAAATTCGATAAGCGTTTATGCTCGTACAGCAAAATATAAAAAATCAACCATACCATGTTTAGCACGGGTTTTGTGTGAAGGGTCAAATGTCAGAAACGACCTTACAATCTTTTTAAACCGGTGAATAAGCGGCAAGTTATGGCCAGAATTATTATTATTATTATTATCATTATTACACATAATTTTTATTACGTTATTAATTTTTTATGCATTACATTCCACTAACTTTAAGCTTTTGTGGTTTCGCTTTCATTATATTATGTATTCATATAATTTATAAAAGGAGCTAAGTTGTTGTAATAGATACAAATACTGAAAATTCCATTCTGTATAATTAATACTGTTTGGAATAAAGGTATTATACTTTTTATTACATCATATATATATATAATTTTACCGAAGCAGCAAAGACAGGACTCCAGGTGAACATAGACAAGATGGAGGTTATGAAAATAACCAACCAACAACAACAGCAGCAGCAACATGCAGTGACAATCACCATCAACGGGAGGGATTTGAAAGAGGTTACTTCATTCACTTATCTATGGAGCATTGTCTCAACTACAGGAGGTACGGACAAGGATGTCAAATCGAGAATCGCGAAGGCGAGAAACACATTCATCAACCCGAAACCAATCTGGAAATCTTCGTCACTCAGCCTGCATCAACAACAAAATGATTCGGATTTTCAATACAAACGTCAAGTCAGTCAGTTCTTCCATACGGATCAGAAACTTGGCGGATCACAAAGAATATTTCCAACAGCCTGTTGCAGAGCTTTATCAACAACAACTGTCTTCGCTCGATACTGAAGATCAGATGGTCGGAAAGAATCACCAACAAGAAACTATGGGAACAAATAAAACAAGAACCAATCGCCCAATCAATATGCAGGAGAAAGTGGAGATGGATTGGACACTCACTGAGGAGACCGTTGGGTGACATCACGCGTCAGGCCAGTGCTCGAGTGGAACCCGAAAGGGAAGGGGCGAGTGGGACGTGCAAGGGTTACACGGAGGAGATCGTGTGAAGAAGAGTTGAAACAGTATGGACTAACATGGATGCAAGTGAAAAGTAGAGCAGAAGACAGACACAAGTGGAGGCGTGCAGTTGAAGCCCTATGTTCCACTAGGAACCCAAGGGAACAATAATATATATATATATGTATATAATTTCGTAAATATTGAATTTACTATGGAACATGATGGAAAGTTTCATTTCCTTGACACCGCAATGCAACGCCTGCGAAAGTGTAGGCTCCAGAGGTCAATTTATCGAAAGCCTACATGAAATGGACAATACTTATACTTCAATAATTTTTGTCCAAATACCTATAAACCAGTGCTGGTAAAAACTTTCTTCTGTAGATTCAGAAGAGTATGCTGTACAGAGAGATTAGAAGAAAAATTTATGATTCTCGAAAAGAATATGTGAAGGTTCAAATGCCTAACAAATCACAATGGGAAAAAGCCTAT
The DNA here is from genome assembly GCA_944472155.2 of Trichobilharzia szidati. Classification (NCBI taxonomy): domain Eukaryota; kingdom Metazoa; phylum Platyhelminthes; class Trematoda; order Strigeidida; family Schistosomatidae; genus Trichobilharzia; species Trichobilharzia szidati. The sequence goes on from OX235279.1 coordinate 37,106,796, forward strand.
CTCTATTCAACTTGATTTTAAAGGTGATCATATTTCAGTAATAGTCTACAGGATATATAATACCTTTCTAACCAGAGCGTATCCTGTAGCTAAGTTGGTTCCCGTTTGTCAAACAACACGTTCTTTTTGTATTACTTAATTTTATTTGTTTTCTTTAATTCCTAGAACAGTATAGGGTTTCAGCCACACGTCTCCATTGCGTTCAGTTCTCTGCCATCGCTTTCACCTGGCTCCACGTCTGGCCACACGCTTTCATCTCCTCTCTACACGACCTCCTCCATGTCAGCATAGGACGATCGACTCCTCGTTTCCCGTTCGGGTCCCACTCGAGCAATGGTCTGTCGTGTGATGTCACCCGATTGTTCCCTCAGAGTATGGCCAATCCATCCTGCACGATCAGTTCCTGGTTGGTTTGCTCCCAGAGATCCCTGTTGCTGATGTTTTCTGGCCGGCCATCTGATCTTGAGTGTTGAACGAAGACAGCTGTTGATAAAGGTCTTTAGTTTGTTCAAAGTACCCTTCATGACGCGCCAAGCAATGACTTCACATTGGAGTTGAAAATCCAGATCTTTGGTGCTGTCGGAAATCGACGGATACCCTTCTCATGTTAACTCGAACTGTGTATACAAATTTACATGTATGTGCAATAGCAGTTACATTAGGAGAACACAAAGAAATAGCACACCCTTGATTTTATGAACATGTACCAAAAAAGCCGACATCTCGAAGGAAAAATTGGTTGGGATAGTGCCATTGCCAGATAACTCACCAATACGGGTCATGAGTTGGACATCGCGAAATCCTTTAAGATTTTCAAAAGACAAAAGAGTTCATTTCTCCTCAAGTTTGTCGAAGTAATCTTTGGAAAACAGAAAGATTGATCGAAGAAATATTTACTTTTCAATTAGAGCCAGAGAAAAGGATCTAATTGAAAAGTAAATATTTCTTCGCTCAATCTTTCTGTTTTCCAAATGTCTAAATGGGGATATTTTCTATATTGAAGTAATCTTTATCAAACGTCTGAAACCTGAACTGTGTGTTCAGAATGACGCATTTAACACCATACCTTTCTATTCCTGGTAACTAGATGTCTTTATTCTCTTTTTAATTGATTACGCCACGCCGAAAATTCAATTCAGTGTGATTGTTATTGTTTGGAGTAAAGTTTAACTCTCTTGGTGAGTATGTTAGTATTGTTTCTGTATACAAACTTAATAATGTCTTTAGGCTGTAAGCAGATGATGAGAAGCGAAAGAAAGAAATGATGACACCATTTTATTCTGCAAAAATTGCTGCTCTCGCTTTATTCACATTCATAAAAGGGAATAAATGCATGAAATATATATATATATATATATATATATACATTCATTTTTTGGTGGAAATACATTACCAGTAACAATAAGAAGGCTTACAAGCGGACAATGTCTATCATGCCGTCTGTGTTTCAGTTTTGGGATTCTGTGTGTTTTTGTCTAACGATGTTATATTGATATAAGTTACAATGGTAATGCATTCATCGTATTAATAAACTAGCAACACAAATAGTTCAACTATCATTCCACCAAACGTTTTCACTTTATAGGTTTCCAGGTCGTAGGTGTTACTAACTTCCTGGAATAATTTGAGCGCCGAGTCAGATTGAATCATTATAAATTATTTAAATTAATCCCAGCGTGTTAAGAAAATCAAAACAAGATTTTTCTGAACGTTCCGTTGTGTAAGCCACAGCTTCTTCAGCAGATTTATTCGGATTTTTATTAATCATCAAAATATATAGTCAAAATTTTTACATAAATTGAAGTCAATTTATTTGAAGGTCATTTTCCATGGACATTTTTACCAATAGAAAATATGTAAGCAGTCATCACTGAGATTTTACAAATATTATTTTTTACAAATGTCTACTTCTCACTCGGCGGCCAAATATTTTAGAACTATTCTGTCAAATCTTGACGACAGTTCATTTGAGTCATCACATATATTTGTAATGACTAATGTCAAGTTGTTGTTGTGTTCACTCTTCTTAGGTGATTTGTACAGATTAGTTTTGTATGTGTGTGTGTGTGTATGTATGTTATTTGTCATATGGGAAATACGTGAATTCATATGGGATAAACATGATGCTACATGTTTTAAAAGGTCATGGAGGCTCATAGAGTGTTTGTCGTTTTTTCATCTGTCTTGTTTCATAAGAGTTTGCCATATAGGTGATAAGTCTATCCCTTCTTTCCTATTCACTGCATTCGATGTGGTTAAGATATGCAAGGCTTCACAAGTCAATCTTTCTTTATGTGAATGAAATCCTCTTCCAAGAATTTCGACATTGTCGAAATCAATCTTATGTCCGCTGTCTATAGCATGCATTGCTATAGCCGATCTTTTTTCTAGACTTTTTAGTTCTACTTCATTTCTAGGTGGACGTTTCGTGCATAGTCTATGTTCATTCACTCTGACCTTCACCTGCCTACTGCTCTCCCCTATATAGCATGCATCACATTCTGAACACATTATCCTGTAGACACAATTACTTTGTGACATTTTGGGAACTATATCTTTGACATGCACCAGCGCCTTCTCCAGAGAATTAGAAGATTTGACATAGACTTTAATATTATATGAGGCAAATAGTCTTTGAAGTTGTTCATCTGTATCCTTTCGGTATGGGATGGCTATCGTCGATAGCCAAGATTTTTCAATTTTTTGTTTTCCCTTATGCTCCTTTCTATTGATAATATTATCTAGTAGCTTTTCAGGATAACCATTTCCAATCAAAATCTGTTTTATGTTGGATATCTCGTTCTCCATGTCGTCATTATCTGTTATAATGTTTCTAGCTCTGTTAACGAGATTTAAAGCTACTGAAACTTTCATTCCTATTGGATGATCTGATTGGAAATTCAAATACTTGTTGAAATGTGTCGGCTTTCTGTATATGGTAAACTTTAGTTTCTCGTCAGTTTGTCTTTTTACAAGACAATCAAGAAAGTTTAGAGTCCCCTCAGCCGATTCTATTTCATTAGTAAACTCTATATATTCTGAGATTAAGTTAATTTCTGTTAGAAAGTTTTCTTTTTCAGCTTTCTTTATGATGATAAATGTGTCATCTACATATCTGTACCATATTCTAGGATGACAACTAAAACTTGTCAATGCTTTCTTTTCTAGGGCTTTCATATATAGGTTTGCTACAATTGGAGATGCTGGTGAACCCATTGCAACTCCATTTGTTTGACAGTATAGTTTGTCTTTAAAGGTAAAATATGTAGATTCCAAACAAAGTTTTAAGCAATTTATAACTTCATCTATTGATAATAAAGATTTAGTTAATACTTCTTGATTGTTTTCAAGTTCATATTTCATAATTTCGAGTGAATCACAAATAGGAATACTAGTAAATAAAGAAACCACATCAAAACTTGCCATAATTTCCTCCTCTTCAATAATTATGTCCATTACTTTCCTTTCAAATTCCTCAATATTTTTGATGTTCGAAGCAACATTATATTGAAGTGGTTTCAGTATTCGTGATATGTATTTTGATAAAGTATATGTTTCTGAATTGGTAAAATCAATTATTGGTCTTAAAGGAACATTTATTTTATGTATTTTCGGCCTTCCATAATTTAATTTAAATGCCTACCATCTCTTTTTTTTTATTCAGTAGCTGAGTTGTGTTTAAAGGCTTTTTAATATATGAATAATCCACACACACATTCTTTAATGAAAAAAACAAATTAGGTCATTCAGCGAAGAGGCTTTTTCGATGAATTCGCTTTCCAGTCTCATTTATATACAATTTCGTCTTCATGAATGAGAGTAGTAACAGTAGCTCCGATTCCACTGTGTGAATGGCTGGATCTTCAGAAATACAGAGGAGACGAAAGCGTATTTTCTTGGCAGGTTGTTCTTCGCCTTGTAGATTATTCTGAATTATTGAGACTGAATGAAGAGTGCTGACAGTGTGTTCAATTATCAAACTCCTTATACAACCACTGCTGCCATTCTGGAACTATGTAGGATAGTGTTATTGAACCACCTTAAACGCGATACGCGTCAAACAACTAGTATGCTTGGCTCCACAGGGACAGACGAAGTGACATGGGAACACAGAATTGGTTAGATGCGAGATCTTGTCACTTGAGTTTCTGTAGACCAGTGGGCTGATCATTATACATTGCGTTTCTGCTAGTAAATGTGTTTGTAAAGAAGCTGAAATTCTTCTGTTAAGACTATACCATGTATAATCTTCTTTGAAATCATAGATCATGAAAATTTTCTTTTTCTGAGTAAATAAATTTTTCATTTCTCTGAGATCTGCAAGCAAAAGAGAATATACAATCATTTCTACTATCACGGTAACAATCCTGTTGTTTTCTATCAACCTGACTTCGTTTGTTTCTTTGTTCTAATCTCTCTGCAACTCTTGCGTTTGTTACGCTATTCCACATTTTCCTTCGTTCCTGCATGCATTCTGACTGCACCTTATCAGTGCAGTAATTTATCTTATTGCGCAACTCTAATACACCTATTCAACTCTTCTCATGTACTGACTAATAGTAATAACTGTAACCATGACAACTCATCAGTTTTATTATTACTCCCTTTCATGAAAAAAAACTGTATATAAGTGTGACTGTACAGCTGAAGAGAGTGAATTGGTCAAGTAAGACTTATTCTCTGAATTACTTATTTTATTCTTTTCATCATGGGAGTTGTAAAACAAAGATTTCTATGATTTTGTATAATTCATTTCGTCTTTTTCACCCATGTAAACTAGACTGCATCATTTCAATTCTAGACTAGCGGTAGGACTAAGGATTTCCAAAGCGAGCTAGGTTCCAGCCGAGAAAAAGAGACGGGTTTTTAATTACTCTGAAATCAGAGTAGAAATCTACATCAATAAAGAAGATTTGAATTTTACAACACTAAATGTGAAGTCACTGATTTGTTGAGTATCACTCAGCCGCAGGGATTATGCAACACAGAAAGCCCGCTCCAACAGGCTGCTAATGACTTTTATATCAATACCCATGCTTCATTCTCTGCCTCGATAGTATAGATCAGAGATATCCGATTACAAAGGATAAGTCATACAGAAGTGTGGCAGGATGCAGTGACTGAATTCCAGTGTAAAACATGGTAGTATTAAGATGGACACTGGATGCTTCTGATGTTAACTGGATGCAGACGGTTGGCAGGAAAATTAAGTTCCGTGTCTGTCGACAGTCATTAACAAGGTGGGTCCTCATTCTCGAAGGAGGCCCTAATAAATGAGGAAAGATGTTGTAGGAGAGGGTGTTTGAAGTACAGAATAGTTTGTCATTACTTGCAATATGGGAAACCAAGATAAGGCAAGACTTATCACTTTGTCAATCATCATTATATTGACCAGTTTTCACCAATTTTGTCCACTCCTTATTCATGTCAATCACTTATACACATCATCTTGGGATACATCACTTTTACGGTGTATGTACTTTCGGGAACATGAAAATGACAGAAAAACTGGTGTCCACTTTATTCTCTGCAACCATTTGGTTTGCATTCTCTTCTAAATGTCACTTGTCTTTCATTTAGGCTGTGTACTTTTAGCTTATCAGTGTATATTCCGGATGATCTGTAGTCATCATTACATTCGTGTACGCTTATATCTATATGTTGTTTGTTTTGCAAACCCTTTTGTTATCACCTTGAAATTTTTTTATGTTCCTTGTTTTTATGCTATCAGAAATATATATACATATATATCTATATATAGATTTCACAGTTTATCACTCAGAAGTGCGTTTATAACGACAAATAGGTGGGAAAACGAGCTTCTGGGCAGGCAGGCAGGCAGGTAGAAAACAATCCAAAGGCAAGGAAAAGAATACGTGTAAGCTATAAAACACCGAAGTGAAAACAAAGTGTCAGTTAAATGCTCACATGCTATTCTTCTCTTGCTACCGCATATTTTTCTTCTTTTTCCTGTCCACTTATATAATCAAAAACAGATTTATATATATATAATGTTATCTGCCCACGTACTGATATCTAAGCAAAGGAAAAAACCTCAAGTGTGAAACAGGACCCTAGTTGTTTATGCGATCTGGTAATCATCAAGGGGACTGATTATAGGGGAGAAATACAAAAGTTTGGATAGCAGGGCAACACAACGTCCAGTTCACATACTTACAAGGAAAGTTGCATTTTGTGTTTTAACCACTGAGTTAGAAAGCTACTTCAGCACTATTGAGTGCAGTGCCGTAAATCTTTGTCAAACTCGTTCGACAGCTATATGACAATATGATGTCACATGTCAAGCGATTCATAACGAGAAAATCAGCGAAGCCATCTGAGTTGAAGACAGGAATAAGACAAGGTTGCCTATTATTACTACCGATGATATTCCTAATTGTAGTGGAATGGATTATACTGAACACCATGAGTGGGGAACGAGAAGGCATGAATACGTTTGACCGATAAGAAGACTCTAGAAAATTTGGATTTTACGGTTGATTTATTAATTGGAAGACTTACAGGAGGAAACAAACAAGTGGATGGAAGAGGCAGCAAAGACACGACTTCAAGTGAACACAGAGAAGAAGGATGTGGTGAAGATGAACAGCCATCAACGCAGAACCACACAAATCACTACCAATGGAAGGAACTTGATAAAGTTAATTGCTTCACTTATCTAGGAAGCATTGTTTAAACCGCAGGTGGAACGGAAAAAAGATGTCAGAGACAGAGTCGGAAAGGCAAGTCACACTTTCATCATTCTGAAATCTGTTTGGAAATATTCTGAACTTGCCATTAAAGGAACGAAATTCGAATTTTCAACATCATCAATGTTAAGTTATTTAGTGCTTCTATATGTATCAGAAACTTGGTGCGATCGTCTTGAAAAGCATTTCCAACAGCCTTCTCTGGCTCCATACTGAAAATCGGATGGCCAGGTAGAAAGGATAGGTAACGCGGAACTCTGGGAAGAAATTACATATTTTGTTGCATGTCTCAGTTGTCTCAGAGATTAGTATTCCTTCATTTCCACTTTTCTTCAAATAATGCCATTGGCTGTAGCGATATAATGGCGTTCATGAATTAGACAGACTGAGGGTAATATTGTATCACTATTATTATTATTATTATCTGCAACTAATACTGATGTCAGTCGTACTATTTACTCCAGCGACTTTCCATTTCTTCACGCCATCTTACTTCTACCTCAAGACAGACTCAAATAGAATGTTCTTTTTGACAGATCTTACCTAGGGAGGCTTTAATCTTGACAACAGTTCTACAGTCCACTACGGATAATCTTTTTATTTTGATAAAATCACACAGTGTTACACAGTGATATTTACTGATGACGTTTCGAGCACAAATTATTACTGCTCACAATCATTTCAAGGCAATCACGCTCATCAGTAAATATTACTTACTGTATAACACTGTGCGATTTTATCAAAATAAAATTTTATCCACAGTGGAGTTATACTCTACCACAGTGTCCACGTTTTACCATTATTACAATTCTACAGATTTCTGTCAACTAGCATTGAAAGAGTGCGTCAGTGGCATAGCGGTTTGGACGCTCGCCGACCATGCACATGGTCCGGGGTTCGATCCCCGGCCGGCGCACTCCTTTACCTCGCTAAGGCAGAACTAAAGCTGGTGAAGAGGAAAGGTTGGGCATGAGGCTAGCAACCCCATCCTGTAAAATAAACACTGCTACAGAAACTTCAAGCCTCTAGCTTGAAGCCCTATGTTCCACTGGGAAGGTGAAGGAATAAAATAAGCATTGAAAGAGCGAATTACCATAGTCGAAATCTGTGTATGTTATCAGACATTGAAGACTGTCACCCATCTGTATGGCTGAAGGCAATAACGTACTCAGTACCAAGAAAACTGAGTTCTGAAGTCATTGCGATAAACTTCTCTCCGTCGCCATAGAAGTAATTCTTGAGTCTGTGAATACTGCTCAACAATTCACAAAACTTTACGCACAGTAGCTTCCTTGCAGTAAAAGCCAGAGGTTTAGAGAAATTCTCTCTTTCTCTCTCTCTCTCACTCAGCATGTGAAATTCGCATTTGCCAAATGAACTATATGCCATAATTTTGACCTGAAACACTGAAAGCAAAATAACCCGTGAAATAGCATATTGCTAAGATAGTAAACTGCTTGTAATTTGTGAACGACATTACTGTCAAAAGTGTACTTACTGCATCAGCTGTTCAATGGAAGAATGCTTGCCAACCAAGCGTGTCGTTCTGGTTCGACTACTTCTCGACTCACTGCTGAACCACACCTAGCTGGCAGTGAGCCCGGTAAAGTGTGGAATTCGGATACAAGGCTATTAAATACGCCTTTTAAAACAAAACACCTCTTCCACTGAAACTTCAAAGCAGATTGATGATGACTTGATGTTTACAGGAAGGTTGAAGAATATATATATATAAAGGTGAGATGGCTTCGAAACAAGACAGAAGACTTGTAGCTCAGAATGAGGATGGAAATACTATGGTGTTTTTTATTGTGGACTTTTCTTAACCACAATATGATATTAGTATTTACTTCATAAGGAAGTCTTCCTAATGAATTTAGCACTGAAGACATTATCGCGAAGCTGGTGATGCAGTGTTCAGAATCAGGGGATATTTTACCGCTTCAAAATGAACAGCTTTCTTCATAAGAAATTAGCCAGTAGGTTCTCGTCATATTTTCTCACATCCAAATGTCAGACTGTTGATTACACTTTCAGACACAATGAGACATTGACATAAATTGGTTTTTTCTCAGAGTGATAATGTAGAAACTAAGTCTAAAGTTAACTATGCTGAGTTATGCCTTTCTTCTGACCTTTCCTAATCATTCCACATCTTAATGGTTTTTACAGAACTTTATTTTCTCACATTAAAACGATGAGGTACAACTCAGCATCCACTTTCACAGTTGGTTGACACTTGCATTATGTCTGTTCTTCTTTATTATTCCTGTCTAATTTTCGTGGACTGCTTGAAAACCACCGTGGTAGCCCCTGGGACAACTCATTGATATTACAGTTACTGAGCTTTATCCTTTCACCTCCTCACGTAAGAAAAGAAGTAATTACGATGGACTTCATGCTTATTGTGTAATTTAGAAACACCGTAAGATGCAGTATCAAACTTCACTGTACCACAAAAACATTCCATATACCCGTTTCCCCTGATTACTTTGAAAAAAGCTAGAACGATCATACGTGCAGGATAAAAACCGATCTGATGTTTCACCTCTTTATTTCACGCTATTTCATCAACTGCAGTCTAACAGTTTGAAAATTACATCTGTAATTATATAAATACAAAAGGGGTATGTAACATACTTCAAAGAGAAAATTATTTCATTTCAAAGGGCATTGTTGGGAAACTAAAGAGATTTATGAATACAAGACAGGTAATAATAATAATAATCATACGAGCAGAGTTTATTCAAACATAATGTGATGAAATGTTAGTGAGGTGAGCCCGGGTAGGGAAGTTGATATGGTAAGTAGAAGCAAAGTATGGTTGTGGTGAGAGCTGGCTACTAGCCAAAGTTGGTAGACAGTAATTGACGTCAGTGTTTATGTCCCCAATATTGGTGAAAATGAGAAAATGATAACAAAGGCTTTGCGTAGGCGGATACAGTTAGCATATGGATGATCTGACACAGCCACAAAGAGATGGAAGGTTAACTTTCTGTGAGAAACAACCAAACAAAAGACTGTATTTTCTACTAACAATAATGTACATTAAAATCTATAAATATGTGTTGATTTTCCTTAATAAACAATCTGTTGTCTGGCCCTTGTCTTCTGTTGTTACATGGCTACATAAACAAACAATGAAGTGAATTGGAAGACTATAATTGTAACAACAGAAGGCAAGACACGGAAGCCAGACTATATTTTTATTAATCAAACCACTGTTTATATATCTACAGTTTATATTCGTTAACAAATCACTGAGCTTGTGATTTCTGTTTACATCGAACGACAAGAAATAGAATATTCAAATAGACATATCGTATTCTGTTGTTAATGCCGAACTGAACATTTGAGAATAACATTCCTATAGCACAGATTATCTGAATCACACCATTACATAATAATAATGAGTTCAGCTCAGTGAGTTGTTATACAAATAATTTATTATGACACGAGAAAGACAATAGAAGCAGAGTAGAGGTGTCTAGTTATCAGCATAGTGCGAGACTAGTGTGTAAACAGCTGAAGAAACGCTGTGAGGTAAAAAGCATGAGCTCTTTTGTTTTCCTGAAAATATGTTCATTCTTGCTTTGTTCAAATCAAACACTTATACATATATATAATTAATTCGGATGAAGTTGTTGTGATTATTGCTGTTACTTTTATCTATCCTATGGGGATACTGAGTGACTTAATCGTTGGTGGGTGTTAATTGCAACGATCATGAAGAAATGAGACAACATTAAAGAGTAAGCACCACAGCCAAATGGCCTTGAACCGACCAATCATATTCTTATAGGTAGAATGTGGTATTTTAATATAAAAAGTATAATTACAGGATATATATATATGTATATATATATATATATATATATAAAATGAATAATACAGTGTATATGCCTCTAATCTGCTACAAAACAGGGTCTCATTTCTTATAGGAGTGGTTATAGAAACATAACATTATAATCCGGCTTGGTTGATATACTCCAAATCCTTCAATACAATGTGTATGAGTACCAGTTTAAGTATCCACGTATTCTGATGAATGATTAACTTTATGATGAATATACCCTGATGACGATAGTCACAAAGTTAAACATTTCAAATAGATGCTGCCCACAAACCGGAAGATGTGCAAGCGAAAAGCAGGCAGAAGAAGCATCCAGAGAAGATAGGACTTCAGGTGAACATAGAGAAAACAGAGGTGATGAAGATTCCTGGGCAACACCACCAACAGCAACAGCGATTTAGTCGGTTGCTTCAAGGTAATTTAGCTGTGGTATTTATTTTTTACTCTTGCCGAAGATGATTTACATTGTTTGCAGAAATATTTCAAATATTTTAATTATTGTTATTTCGCCAGCTTACACTTTTTTTGGGAAGAAAAAATCTGAGAAATCGCCAGAGTGTTTTATTCTTTTACAACACTTAGGATGTCCCTCTTTCAATTTCATACCGTGGCCAAGAAATTATCCAAAAAACAATGTAATTTCATAGAATGTTACTGACATTAAACTTTAGCGGATTTTATCAAACCACCAAGTTATATCCTGTTTAGTTTGTTCTAGATAGACAAATATTATAATAATTATTATATTATTACCCCTTGTGCTTCCTATTTGACTGTGTTCTCCTCTGTCAGCTGGCTACACAACTGGACCTAAAAGCTCCTATTCTCATATGATATACTAAATGTTACCTTACGATGCCCCCCAACTCTTTGTTCCCTGGCAGTGAGATCACCAATATCCTCAATGGTAACAAACATATTTATGGACAGTTGGAAAGATAAAGCTCCTTGAACTTTTATTCCTTCTTCCAAGTGAATTATGGTGGAGATATTTGGATGAGATATTCTATCACTGTGTTGAAATCTGAACAGATCTCTAAGCTTTTTGGCACAGATACACTCAATAGTAGACAGAATTCAATTCACTTCTGAGTTAGAAAATAAACAGGGTGAGTTGGCCATGCTAGATTGTAGAATAAGACGAAAACAGGATGGTGAGTTAGTTACTAATATTTATCGGAAACCAACACACTCTAATAAATACTTAGACTTTAATTCATCCTATCCAGAATCCGTAAAGAAAGTTTAAGTTAAATATTTATATAATCGGCCCAGAAGCTTATCTAGTGAGCCACAAGATTTAAATACTGAAATCAAATAAATAAGGAGAATGTTACTAGTGTATTTGAGGGATTTGAAGGAGGTTACTTCATTCACTTATCAAGGGAGCATTGTCTCAACTACAGGAGGAACGGACGAGGATGTCAAATCGAGAATCGCCAAGGCGAGAAACACATTCATCAACCTAAAACCAATCTGGAAATCTTCGTCACTCAGCATCAACAACAAAATGATTCGGATTTTCAATACAAACGTCAAGTCAGTCACTTCTTCTATACGGATCAGAAACTTGGCGGGTCACAAAGAATATTTCCAACAGCCTGTTGCAGACCTTTATCAACAACCGTCTTCGTTCTATACTGGAGATGAGATGGCCGGAAAGAATCACCAACAAGAAACTATGGGAACAAACAAAACAAGAAACAATCGCCCAACAAATATGCAGGAGAAAGTGGAGATGGATTGGACACTCGCTGAGGAGGCCTCTGGGTGACATCGCGCGTCAGGCCATCGCTCGAGTGGAACCCGAAAGGGAAGCGGCGAGTGGGACGTCCAAGGGTGACATGGAGGAGATCGTGTGAAGAAGAGTTTAAACAGTATGGAGTAACATGGATGCAGGTGAAAAGTACAGCAGAAGACAGAAGCAAGTGGAGGCGTGCAGTTGAAGCCCTATGTTCCACTAGGAACCCAAGGGAACAATAATAATAATATTAGTGTACAACTACCCAGAAGAATTTATTCAGAAATATATGAAGATCCATGGAAAAAATAAGATTAATAATTGAAGTAACGAAAATAATACTGAATTCAAACCCCATCAGTATTGCCTTATAAAGAAGGAACGTCAGGAACGCCTTACATAGAATTCTCAATGAATCTGGAATTAGAGCAGCATTTAAGCAAACCAACGACCTCTCTCTTGAGATAAACTTTGTTGGCTTAACGACCTGATATATCCAACTAAGAGAAATAATATAGTATACCAAATACCATATAATGACTTTGAGGTCAGTTACATAGGTCACACCAGTAGATCGGAATCAGCTACATCATTGAAACATAAAACTTTGGCTAGACCTTGGATGATTGAAAATAGGATGGTGTCGGGTGGGAGTAATAAAAAGTAATGTAGTTAGATGGAAAGAGAGAGAGAGAGACGGGAGTTAACCACCTAATTTTTGTTCATCGATTCAACACTATACACTTGCAATCGAAATGAAACAACGCCTATACTGGATATCTGAGAAAAAAGCCAATAAATAACAAGGGGAAGGAAAAACTACACACACATATATATATAAGACAAATTGTGAAGCCATGTGTACTAAAGGGATTTCATTGTGAACAATAGTCTATGCTCGAAATATCATCCAGCTATTGATACTGCATCACTGTGCGTTTAAAATAAACCTATCAAATATGGAATCACATTTTATCACGGTGTCCAAGTTCCCTGTTCACCTTCAACTTATGGGCCAGTCTAGCTTACATTGTCAATCAGAGATCCCCTCAGCGTATGTCCAATCCACCTTCATTTTTCACTCAGCATACTTATTGATTGGATAATAAGTTGTTGCTTCCCATAGTATTCCTTATCTCTTGCTTATGCCTCCCGACCCGGTGACCAACTGGTATTTACATTCGACGCAGAGATGTGTGCATTTTATCCGCTGAGGATGAAAGTATCAAGTGTATATTTATTATCACTTCTATGGAGCGATACTGCTAATAATATAAGGCGTATTTTGGCTGGTAATAATGAAAAAAAAAGTAATACTAGATATTTATGTGAAGAATTTCTTATTGAGATAATAGTTAGACCGAAATACAACAAATCAGGGTGATATGGAAAACAGAATCGGCACCTTTGCCACCTTATATATGATAAAATTTGTATATATATATATATATATATATATATATATATAAACTATTTTAAAACTAACAAATAACACACACCAAAAAACCCGACAAAGTAGATAAACATCTGTTCACTGGTAGAACTACAAGAAGATTTTACACAATGAGAAACTGAATTTATGTTCATGTGCATTTATCCCTTTATTAGACAGTGGCTAGCAAACATGGACTACTAACATTCACAAAGTACATCAGATTTATTTCATTAAAAGTTCTATTTCTATTTTAAAAGTCTGATGCAGGATTTTCACCACCAACACCTGCCACCTACGCTGCCTCAATACTGATGATCAGATGGCTGACTGGCTGACCGGCTGGAAATGATATGTAATAAGGGACTCTGGCAAAAACCAACAAATATATAGGATTCGTTGGGCTGTCACTGGAGTACACAGTGGTGGGTTGGACATCAGAAGTTGACATGTAGCAGATATTATGAGGAGGAAGTGAGGGCTGATGTGCATTGGTAAAACTAGGATAAATGATCTCAAATAATAGAGGTGTGATTATGAATTCAAAGATTCCAAGTGGAACGCAAGGAATATTATATTTTATTTTTAATTGAACACTAGTCAGTAACTAGTTTAATGTGTATGTAGTCCTATCTTTGGTGCAGACTGAATTCTCTCAGTGAAGTTTTCAATGTGGCCATCATGGAGCACTGAAAACTGTTGGTATTAGAAAGTTGGTGGCGATCGGAAGAAAGCCTTGGTTGACCTGGCTTCATGCTAGTTGGCACCCATCAGTAATGCGTATCTGTAACCTCGAAGGAATTCATGCCCGACAGTTGCCTATGAACTCTCATACCCTCCTCCATGTTACTGCTCCGACTAGTCTTCTGTTCAGGTTTCCCTCGAACAACGGCCTGGTGCGTGATGTTAAACAATGATCTCCTAAGTATGTTTCCGATCCATCTCCATCTATTTAGGAATATTTGTTGATAACTAGGTTCTTGTTTCGTTGGTTTTCATGGTTCATTTTTGATAATTCTTTCTAATGGTCACATAATCTTCAGCATGGATCAAGAGAAGCCATACGTTGATGAAAGTATACCGTAGTCTGTCGGAAATGACAAGTTTCTGACCCACAAAGAACCACTGACTGCCTTAATATTGGTGTTGAAAAACCAAATTTTATTCTCTATGGTGAGTCCAGAATATTTCCAAGCTGATTTCACAGTGATGAAGGTATGTCTTGCGTTTCCAATGCTAACCAGCTTTGACATCCTCATATGTGCCATAAGAAATAATCAATGATAATATTGATCGTCAAAAATTACGACCTTCAACTGATATATTGGTCTATTAAGGAACTTCAGGAATTCCATACATTTGGTTCCCTTGTTAAACTTCGATAGGGAAAGAAAGACCAGATTTGAAGTACAAAATGATATCGTCATTCTATTTCACAGGTTCTCATCAGCTCCAGACTACCTGAAATTACAATGCTTATATAGATGATAATAACATACTTTAATGTTTAAGTGGTAGTAGAGAGGAAATACCATAAAATTGACGCATCCAAAATGTAAGCATTACAACTTTTCAGTTTAGGTTTTCATAATCAATTTATACGCTTTTAAAGTAGAAAAGAGGGGGAAGGCGTGAGACAGAAAACATAAAAAATTAACAAACAGTCTTAGCTTGTAGGTTCACATAGCAATTCAAAAAAGCGGTTACAGTTTATAAGATTGAGATTTTTTGCTCAGTGAGTTGAGATCACTGAACTAGATGACTAATTAATGTAATCAAAATCAAAATTCAGTTACCGAGGGAGTGAGAGATTAATCACACTCTCTTTCTGTATGCATAAGTCTGGTTTAAATCTGTCCCCAAGATGCACATAAACCGCATAGATACAGAAACGCAGTCTCTTCAGTGCCGCTCTATGCCCCTCAGTAAGTATTTTCTGTTTTTCGGGTGGTAATTTACGGTATTGGTCGGCTTTATCAACCAGTTTGGACTTCAGCCATCCGCTTTCGTCTTTGTCTACAGGTTGCAGGTCAGAAAGTTGATGCTATAAGTATTCAAACTGCGTTTCTGTATCTATGCGGTTTATGTGCATCTTGGGGACAGATTTAAACCAGACTTATGCATACAGAAAGAGAGTGTGATTAATCTCTCACTCCCTCGGTAACTGAATTTTGATTTGATTACATTAATTAGTCATCTAGTTCAGTGATCTCAACTCACTGAGCAAAAAATCTCAATCTTACAAACTGTAACCGCTTTTTTGAATTGCTATATGAACCTACAAGCTAACACTGTTTGTTAATTTTTTATGTTTTCTGTCTCACGCCTTTCCCCTCTTTTCTACTTTAAAAGCGTATAAATTGATTATGAAAACAGTGTAATGCTTACATTTTGGATGCGTCAATTTTATGGTATATACTCTCTACTACCACTTTAACATTAAAGTAGGTTATTATCATCTATATAACCATTGTACTTTCAGGTAGTCTGGAGCTGATGAGAACCTGTGAAATAGAATGTTATCATTTTATACTTCAAATCTGGTCTTTCTTCCCCTATCGAAACTTCAGGAATGATTAATACTCACACTTGTTCCAGGGATAATTTTACTCGTTTGAGTAAACAGAGATTGATGTGCGCAGGATGCAGGTTGGTAGTGAGGACAAATACTCGCCGCAGACATTGACTAGTGGTCGCACTTTATCAAGAATTGACGTAAGTTTGGATTCATGAGCTGTTGGATCAGGTCCAAGTGGCCTAATGGTCTACGAGCTTGCCTTGTAACCAGAAGTTCCTGGGCTCGAACCCTTGCAGTGGGTGCATACTGATGAAGGGTCTTAAACTGGAACAAAACAGGTTTTCAGTACTTTCAGGTTTTCCAATGGTTCTCTAACTGACCTCAGCTCTTGATGAAATCCTATAACCAATCAATCAAATCCCTACAGATCAATACTTGAGTATTTGATGACAGTTAGCCAGACGAAAAAAGGAAATATGCTGTTGATTTTAATAATTGCAGAAAAGTCTGCATATATACTTATAACCTAATCTCTGTTATCCCACGAACTGCCGAATAAAAGTTTGCAGTCTTGCTTTGTGTTAAACGGGATCATAGAACATTCGAGAAATTAGTGAACATTTGTAACTGCTCTGAAGAGGAAACAACTTTTATGAAGTCGAAAGATGATACACAACAAGTCAATTAACTCTCCTCCTATCTGGTATCTTTTACTATTCACCCTATGTAAGTCTAGTCACTTTTTTCCTCATTCTTCGGATTCGACCTTCGAGCGACGGTGTTACTTTGCACGATGTATGGTTGCCAGTATCAAACCCAATGTTTTGTCTTCTTAGGAATTACTGTCGGCTACACCAGGTTTCAGGAGTGTGTTGGTCATGGATAGAACTAGGACCACGTGAGTGGTTGGTAAGCATTTTAACAGCGGGTCACAGACGCATTAAATCATCAATTTTTAAATATCAGTGCCATTCCTAGGAGCATTATAGGCAGCATCGTTTCAACTACAAGCAGTCGGAACAGATAGAGATGTGAAAACCAGAATCGGAAAGGGAATAGAGACCTTCGTCACTCTGAAATCAGCTTCACTCAGCGTAAATAGAAAAATATTCGAATTTCAAACACCACTTTTATTTCTGCTAGTTATTTATGGAATAAAAATTTGGGGTTTGAGTCACGAGAAGGATTTCTAACAGTCAGATGAAGACCTTTATCAACAACTACCCTCTTTGCTGGTTCCGTACTGAAGATCAGATGACATGTGGACAGAGTAAGCAACAAGAGACTCTGAGAACGAACCATCCAAGAATCAACTGCTCAATAAATATTCGGAAGAAACTGAAGACGGATGGGATAAATGCTGAAGAGAGCAACGGGTGACAACGCTCACCAGGCTAAGTCTGGTGTGGAACCAAAACGGGAAGCGACTAGTTGACATCTGTCGAAGGGTTATACGGAGGATATAGTGTGAGGAGGTGATGATTCCTTATGAGCAATTGTGGAGACAGCTAAATACCACTTAGGCGAAGAGGATGAAGTGAAATGTTCTGTTGAGGCCTTATGGTTCATTCGGAACTCAAGCGAATAATAATATAAATAATAATTGTCATAAGAACCAATCCTCAGTTGCTGAAAAACCACTAACTGTCCTGCATGCATCATCCGCGTATGCGTCTACCATTGGCTATCCCATTTCATACAATCTTTCTTGATTATTCAGTCACCTGTTTTGCTTCTTGTCAACCAGTTCACCCGTCTGGCTTAAACGTTGACTAAAATCCATAAACTTGGCAATAAATCCTATTAATATAGTTAGGTACAGTGAACCAAATAATCTATGACAATAGTCTTCAGTCGCACGAGAATCACAGGTTTCTTCGGAGTTAATTAACGACTCTCAAAAGCTTACAATGCCTTATTCTAGAAGGAATGGTTAATGAGCAACTTGCCGCGACTTATAAGTTTTCTCTTGTGCGATTTTATGCAAAAGAATCCTAATTCTCTGCTGACATTGTCCGCTTCAACAGATAACAGCTGATATATTTCATATAAGTAGCTGTCTTCAGGGTCAATTGACCTAGTGGATTAGGTTTTGTTTTTCGGAAGGGTGGGTTCTGTGTTCGGATCTGTTAACCACTGATGGGGAGAGGAATTCTACATCCGGTTGTAGAACGAAAAGTACATCCTATATCCCACTACAAGTCATCATCATCATCATCCGGATAATATTGCTTCTCCAGAATTATAGTTTCCCTCTTGTGTCCCAATTTGACTTCAGTATTTTACACACAATGTCTGCAATACAGATCGCTGTGACTACAACGCCGTTATAGTTGAACTGTGCAACTTTAAAACTATTAAAATATATTTATTGCCTGCATTATTTATCACACAGACTTCAGATTACTGAATGGGATGTGTGTAAGGACTGTAACTGTATGTTTTCACACCCCGTTATTTATTTGTCTATATGATTAGTTATTTAATCGTTGTATGTAATCCTCCAACAACCACATCCACAATCATCCACCCAACCAACCAATGAAATGCAAATATTTCATCTATCAACATAAATTCACAAGGTTTCTACTAGAAAATCAATGAGGTGTAGAAAATACAGGGTGTTAGAAACCAACAGTATTTTAAAATATAATTTCTGATATGCTTTGTGTGCAAATAAGCATTAAAACAGCCTATTGTTCCCAATATCTGTATTTTAGCCAATAGGATAACGCTTAGAGAACCAATTCAAGGTTAGCTGCACACATTTCATTTATGATAAGCTCGACTATTTGGAATTCCCTCTATAAATATTTATATATGTATATATATACTTTTTCTCAGATGTGCTAGAAACTAAATTTTTCAGGGGATAACAGAGCGTTACTTATGAATTGCAATCCTATGTTTCACTAGGCACCAAATATTTACAAGCATCTCATATGGCTTCTCAACTCTACTCAATTCGTTTAATTCGTGAGGATACATCAGTTCCATGGGGATTTCGACTTGAAGGTGGGACAGATTTTGGTCATCCTATTAATATACAACATGTGAATCCTGGGAGTATTGCTGATTACAGTGGGCTTAGAACTGGTGATCAAGTGATCCGCATAAACCAGTCTGAAACTAAATGGATGCGTCATAATGACGCTAAAATGGAGATTATACGATCAAACAATGACTTAGAATTGTTTGTTCAACGTGGTGAATTCATAAATTCATTTGTCAATTCCAATAGCTATAACTCATCACCAGTTCATTCTATAACCAGATCACCGAAACCAGTTTCGCCACAACCAGTTAACCGACAGACTATATGGAAGCCAAAAGTTGTTTCATCTGTGCAAATGTCGTCACCCACTACAAATAATAATAATTATAATAATGGTCAGTCAGTCTTTGCAACACACACAAGTCTAGAGGCTACACCAGACAACACAGATTTATCGATTGGAGTTAAGCACAATGTCTCTCCTCTGCCTTTTGGACAGTCACCACCTGCTCCAGGTGAAAATTTAATCGCAAAAGTTGGCGATGGACGTTATCGTAAAATCAGTCATTCGTCGTACAATTCACCGATGGGCTTATACAATCAAAAAAATAGAAACCAGACATTCGAAAGGACATTGTCCAATGCCAGTGGAACAGGAAATCAGCCAACAGGTCAAACACCTGAAATATCACCATCGACACCACCATCAATGTATTGTGGTTCTTGTGGAGGTTTTATCCGTGGTGTATTCGTCAAAGTACAAGGTCGTGTTCCAATGCATCCTGAATGCTTGAAATGCTGTAAATGTGGAATAGGCCTAAGAAATATTGGCTATTTTTATATTAAAGAACAGTTGTACTGTGAAACGCATGCGAAACAAGCTGCACCACCTCCTGAACCCGGAATGAAAGCTGTAGTCGTTTATAAATAATGCTGTAAGTGAAAATTAATCACTACTCCCTAAAACATCTATATTGAGCAAAGTAAGTTTTGCATTTTAATTTTTCGAGGAAAAATAACCTTAGTTAAAAACAAGTCCTACAAATACACAAACACAGCAAGACAGAGGCTTTTGTTGACTAATAGGTCTGCTGAAGCATTGATATTTTTTGATTTAAACAAAGCCCCCTTAGAAATATATGCGGTGGAAATGCTTTATTTTCTAAAGACTTTGCATTTGCTGCCAGTTCCTGAAATTTCGCTCCAGATAATAAACATAATAATAATAATAATTATTATTATTACTATGATTACTATTATTATATTTTGATTCATCTTTCTCGATAATTCTCTCTTCAAATGAACCATTGAACATTTATGTGTTTTAAATTAAATTAAATTACTATCACATGAGAGATGTTACTAGTATTACTACTTATAATCTATGTGGAATAAAAACAGGTGCAGTCTACTATGCACCCCCGAACCCACCCCTGGTTTACTCTTTTTACATGAATTTTACACGCTTACATTTCAGATTGATGTGAGCGTGTAGATTTTTGTTTTGTTTCTAAAAATCTGAGATGTATTATTATTATCATCACTGAAATGGAGAAGTAGTTTTCATTTTGTGTCAGTTAGCCTTCACCATTTATTAATAAACCATTATAAATGTTAATATCTTTTGCGTGTGTGTCTGTGTTGTGTTGTATTCTTTCATCTGCCTTTTGTCTGAACTCTGGGTTGGTTGATTGTTGTTGTTGTTGTTAGTGCGTGTTCAGAGCATCAGATATATGCAGTCGCCATGATTACTTACTTATTTATAACAGAGAATCGGAGAAGTTCATCTGTAATTCTTTTCACTTCCAAGAAGAACATAGGCACGTAGAACTTCGCGTTTGAAGCCTTGAATTTTCACTAGTGGTGGTGTTGTTTTGTTAAGGGGTTGGATGGCTGGTTAAACATCCAACCTTCTCACTTTTCAGGGTTTGCCACCGGCTAGGTGAAGTCTAGAAGTGCGTTGGCAGGGAATCATACCAGATGATTGACTGGCGAACATTCTACCGCTGAATGGCTGATGCGGAGTTCATTTATTTATTTCGGTACCTACCTAGTACGTTTTATTAATATATATAATCTTTAAGAAAGACGGAAAATGCCTACCTTAAGAAAACTGTGATTAAAGAAAGCGTAAAGATATCACATAGCTTATGCGTGCCGTCGTATTCGTTGTATCTGTTATAAAACTTACCGCTCAGTTTCTATCCAAGGATTCATACATATCGGAAGTCTCCTTTATCGACAATATAGAACACGTATCACAAGTCATTATAATAAAGGTTCTTTGTATTTCCAAATGAATGAAAAACAAAACGATATATTATTTTTACTGACGTTTCGCTATTTAATGCTAATAGCTTTATCAAATTAGTATTATTAAACCAGAAGAATTTACAAAATCTCAGCTTGTATATATATAAACTTAATCATCGCTCCTCAGCATGGGGGCATTTTTCCGTTCTCAAGTTGACCAAATGGTAAAGATAACAAAACCAGGTGTAGTTTGTTGGATTTTATAAGTGTACAAAATTTTAAAAGCACCTTGTGTTCACATAATGAAATTACTTATCATATTCGTGTTCCTTTTTGTCATTTTATCGGGTAGGATGATGTTGTAGCCAGGTCAAATTCTGTTTTAGTCCATCATTCCTGTTCAGAAAATTTGGATTTCATTTTATTTGAATTGCTCCTGATGATATTAGACGTTCTTCGTGATTTCTGAAATTTTTCTGGATGATGATTTCAATATTGTCAAAATTAATTTTGTGGCCTGATTCTATGGCGTAGCGTGTAGACGACTGATGGCTGATAATTTTTCAAGCTTTCCTAGTTCAACTGTATGTCTCAGTGGTCGAATAGATGCTTTGATTTCTCGAGATGTTTGTCCGATGTATATCGCATCACATTCCAAGCATTTTATTTTATAAACACAATTAGATAGATAGAGAATCTTTAGGGATTTGGTCTTTTATATGGACAAGGTTGCTTCGCATTGTGTCTGATGTTTTGAAGAAAACTCTGATGTCGAGCTTATTGAGTACTCTTCTGTTATTGTCTGACGCCTTTGATCTATACGGAATGGCAACTTTTGATGTCCATGTTTTCGGAATACGTTTTCGACCATACTCAATGTCAGTGTTGATTTTGTTGATGAAGTTCTTTCGGTAGTTGTTTTGCTTGAGAGTCTCAGTAATGTTTGATATTTCCTCTTCTTTTTCTTTCTCATCCATTAACATCAAAGTGTGCTCGTCTAAGAAGACTTGAAACAACTGATACCTTTGCGGTGATAGGGTGTGATGACCCGAAGTCTTAATATTTGTTGGAGTGGGTTTTCTTCCTGTTGATAGATATACTAAAATGTCCATTTTCCCTCCTCTTAACTAGGCAGTCTAAAAATGGTAGTTCACCAACGTCTGATTCTGTTTCCGAGGTAAATTAGATGCTGGGAGATAGGTTGTTCAGTTTCTCCAAGAATGTACTGTGTTGATCTCGTTCTAGCACTACGAAAGTATCACCAACGTATCCTAACCATATTTTAGGCGTGAGTATGCTTGAAAAGATGTTATCTTTGAATCTATTCATAAAAAGATCAGCGACTATAATTATTTGAAAATATTTAAATATGTTAATTCATTGGATCATTGGTTAATCAAAATGGAATGAGTCATTCTGTCTATTTTGTTGACATCAGTCTGCCTATTAAAGCCGCAGCTCACCAGCAGAATCTTACAACCTCCCCGTGTTTTCCTCTTTTGCTCAAAAACTATTAATGTTAAGTTACTTAGCGTTTTAACAGCGACACTGATGGTAGTTATATGCTAAGGTGCTTACAAAATCATAGGAGGCCATCAGAAATGTTTAATTATCCGCAACTATGAAGTTAGGTGTATGAAATGTGCAAATGCTTTTTTATGCTTTCACTGTTATGAACAGGTCTCAGTAACGAATCGTCGAAATCACTGGCATCAATCCTTTGGTATTCAGGATCATTTTTAGTCTGGATTGTACATATAAAACTTACATGCCAAGGGATAAACTGTCCAACTTACGATCGCATAATTAGAATTGGAGATTCCTGTCGACTTACTGTTTATTTTCATCACTGAATTGTAGAACTCCTCCATTCCACTGCACTTCGTGTTCACACAGGGGAAAGTAATTTGTGAACTACTACCTTAATCACTCCCCCGTAGATTGACAGCATTTTTAAGCAATCGCCTCCTTTTACTCAGAATAATATATACACTAGGTCAGGTATGCTTCGCCTTTTTCAAACTTCGAAATGAAAGCTTTCTGTCATAGACTCCCTCTCTCTTTCTCTCTATCTATAGATTAATTGTTTTGAATTATTATATATAACTGAGGTATTTTAGAAAATGTTGGCATACACTAACTAGTCATTACATAAATCAGCAAAAGGAATTAGGAGAAGTGAAGAATGAAAAAAGCAGAAGATATACGTGTGCATATAACGATTGTGGTCTCCTAAACAGATGAGGGAATTTGCGAAAAGAAAAGACAATTTAGCGAAGAAAACCTCCTTTTATATTTATCAAAAATGTATACTAGTCTATTATTGACTAATAGGGGTTGACATAATTAACATAATTACTCAGAAGTGGCTTTAGAAGTAAAAATAAAAGTTGTAAAATTCGTGTGGTGCTCAATGTCACAAAGACAGAGAGTGTTAGAAACTTCTTCATAAGGTTAAGATTGTTATTGACTGAGAAGAATTCCACATCTGAGCAATTATACCAATTATATCAACCCCTATTAATATATAATAGACTACTATACAATTTTTTGTAAATATAAATACGACTGTACAGCCTCTGAAAATGATTTCATCCGTAGAGGAGATTTTCTTCGCTAAATTGTCTTTTATTTTCTTCATAGGTCAGTGGGTATTTTCTGAAATTAACGGGAATTCCCATTTACACATTTACATTTACAACAAAACAAAACGTTGATCGAAAAAGTAGGTTTTGTTTTCAATTACCCCCTCCTCAACGTCTCTACACTAATATGTAGTAATTTTTGCATCAAACTTGTACTAGTCATCATGTGGTTATTTTGATCAATAAGAATTATCAGTTTTATTTAAAACTGGGAGGGGGGTAGAAAGAAATTAAGAGAGATACAAAATCATCAAAACAGTCAACTAGCAAATGTCAGAAACAAGATACCCAAATTGTGAAGGAGACGTGAAGATAATTAATTGATCACGAAATTGAAGCACAGTTAATTCGTAGTGGTTAGGGAAATAAACTGTTACGCAATCAGGAGGTTTATAGTAAAATAATCACGACCGAGAAGAATAGGACAGATGACTCGGTGGAATTACACTAGATACAAACAAGTTAATAGAATTAGGTGGAAGTGTGAAAATAACAAAGTCAAACGATAGTTACAAGGGGGAGGGGAAAGTAGTTTGTTAAACTGAATATATATATATATATACTAGGTAGCTTGCCATGGCTGCGTCGGTGGCATGGCGGTTAGGACGCTCGCCAACCAGGAACATGGTCCGGGGTTCAATCCCAGGCCGACTCACTCCTTTACCTTGCTAAGCCAGAAATAATGCTGGTGAAGAGGAAAGGTTGGGCATGAGGCTGGCAACCCCATCCTGTAAAATAAACACTGCTGCAGAAACTTCAAGCCACTAGCTTGAAGCCCTATGTTCCACTAGGGAACGTGAAGGAAAAAAAAGTTTGCCATGGCAAAGAAAGGGGCTGCACAAATCAATTTCGATTGTCTGTGCTGAATGTTAAAGTCATACTGGTAAGCCACTCAACAGGTTGGGTGAAATACGATAAGGGCTTTATTAGAGTCAACTTGATTCCCAGCATCAACGAAATGGGCCAGTTTTGAGCTGCGTATACCTTTATTAAAACTTCAGCCAAATCAACATGAAAGGTGTTCAGAAATTCTACAATGAACTTGTCTACTCTCACTTCTCCACAGGGGCGGTTAAACTGCTAAATACACATGGTGGAGGTGGTGAGGCAGGTCAGTTTATCTTTATTCCCTGAACTGGGTACTTACTGGCTTGTGAATAACAACGTAACTTGACTGCGTTCAAAGTCCTTTTGGAATACCCTTCTCAGTCGTCGTGATAAAATCCTACTAATAACATGTCCTGTGAATTTCAATCCAAGGAAGACTGAATTTTTGAAAACTGTGGGTACCTTCGATATAAGAATAAAACTTGTGCACTGTGGTGGAGAGTAATTCCATTATGGGTAAATTTTGTTTTGATGGAGTCTCATAGTGTTATACAGTAATATTTACTGATGACGTTTCGAGCAATAAAATGAAATTATTTTAGGAATTCAGTTATGCCTCAAATCTACTTTCTTTAAATTTCAAGGCAAAATATATAGACAAATTGAAGGTGTGGCAATGGAATCACCAATATCCCCTATCGTAGCAGATATATCTATGGATAGCCGGAAAAATATGGCTCTTAATACATTCACCTAATCCTACTCCAGAAATATGGTGGAGATATGTGGATGACACTTTCACAGTGTTAAAAACAGAACATATCTCTAGCTTCTTGACACATATAAATTCACTAGTGAAGGGAATAAAATTCACATTTGAAGCCGATAATGAGCAAAGAGAATTAACTATGTTAGATTGTAAAATAAAACGAATAAAAGAAAGCAAACTACACACTAGTGTTTATAGAAAACCAACGCATCCTAATAGATATTTAGACTTTAATTCATCTCATCCTTCAACTGTTAGGGCAGGCTTAGTTAAGTGTTTAACAAACCGAACAATGGCACTAAGTAGCACAAAAAGAGACCTTAATGATGAAATAAAACATATAGAAGAGGCGTTGGTTTTCAATAACTATCCTCTAAAATTCATTAGGAAGATTGGAAAAGGCCAAAAGAAAAAGAAAAAGAATTGTGAAACTAGTAATAATAATATAAGTAAGAGAGAATATAAGTCATCTACAGTTATACCATATAAAGAGGGGACATCTAAGACCCTACGTAGGATTCTAAATAAAGCAGGAATTAGGGTGGCATTTAAACCCACAAACTCACTCAGGGACAAGCTCTGTAGGTTAAAGGACCCAGTGGGTTAATCCAATTAAACAATATAATATAATTTACAAAATACCCTGCAATGACTGTGAGGTTAATTACATAGGTCAAACTAGTAGGTCAGGGGTAGTCATATTGTCAGAACATAAGAATTTAGCCAAGATAGTAATGGTTGACCCAGAGAAGATAAGTAATTTAGAAAAAAGCTCGGCAATTGCAATGCATGCATTAACACACAACCACACAATAGGGTGGGAGAGGGTTAAAATTCTAAAAAGTAATCTATGTAGATGGAGAGAGAGGTTGATTACTGAATCCTTGTTCATCGAATCTGCTGCCAACACATGCAATAGGAATGATTCATCACTTATACCCGAAATATGGAAAATAATACTACCAATCAAATCAAGTGAAAATCAAGTGAAAAACAATGGAACTTTATAAATGAATTTAGGAAGTCGTGTGATTACCTTGATATGATTATGAGCAATAAATTGTGCTCGAAACGTCATCAGTAAACATTCCTGTATAACACTGTGAAACTTTATCAAAATAAAATCTACCCATAATGGAATGTGGGTACCTTCGGCTGTTTACTTGTTGAGTTCATGTATTTGTTCACAAATTTTGTCGGAAATCCGTTTCTACGTCAAGGTAGGTCATGAATATTACCGGGTTCTTCATTCAGTGTTTTATTTGAACAAATCTTTTTGTTTAAAGGCGATTTGTGCAGCCCGTTTCTTTGCCATGGCAAACTACATAATACATATATATATATATATTCAGTTTAACAAACTACTTTCCCCTCCCCCTTGTAACTATCATTTGACTTTGTTATTTTCACACTTCCACCTAATTCTATTAACTTGTTTGTATCTAGTGTAATTCCACCGAGTCATCTGTCCTATTCTTCTCGGTCGTGATTATTTTACTATAAACCTCCTGATTGCGTAACAGTTTATTTCCCTAACCACTACGAATTAACTGTGCTTCAATTTCGTGATCAATTAATTATCTTCACGTCTCCGTCACAATTTGGGTATCTTGTTTCTGACATTTGCTAGTTGACTGTTTTGATGATTTTGTATCTCTCTTAATTTCTTTCTACCCCCCTCCCAGTTTTAAATAAAACTGATAATTCTTATTGATCAAAATAACCACATGATGACTGGTACAATTTTAAAGCAAAAATGACTAAAGATTCAAAAATACTTTGTTTGCTTATTCATGACTACAAATTGACATTGTTTGAGAAGGATCTACAGACAAACTAGCAGGCTGTCTTTTTACATATCGGAGTCAGTCCCACATCTCAGTGGTATTAAAATGAGTCAAATGCACCATCACAACAGTGATCCTAATATACCTTAATGCCCTTAACATAAATTAATCGATATAAATAGAAATGAACAATCCAAATTTCAAGTTATAGACAGGGAAAATTACTTTAAGCATATTGCTCTAGACAATATGCAGGGAACATTTTTTCCTCATCATAACATGATTATCCAAACATTGGCTTAGAAAACTATTCTACACATTGCATTGCTTCATATCACTTCGTCATGCATTTCATTCTCCATAAACGAAATGTTTCCTCTCGATTAAAGTAGTACCTTTCAGAACAGAGAAGCGATCTTTTATCTCTTAATAGACTATAATCTCAATGGGACAGAACTATGAATTCTTTTTTTGTTCCTTGCCCTCTGAGTGAATCATACAGCTTCAGGCTTTGAAATTTGAGTATAGATGGAGTTTTCATTCTTATATATATATTCGGTGGGATTTCTGACCTCACAACCAACCGTTCATTTCTACTAGGAGTGTGTCGACTAGGGATCAAACCTGCACGGCATGACCTTGCTATTATTGGTGTGCAGTGTAGCGTGCTTCACTTGCATTTTTGATAACAATTTTCCTTCTTCACTCCCGTTGTTACTATGACTGTTAGGATATTTGCTGTCCAAGTAACTAAAAACTTTGAGATAAAGTGTGTGAAAGAATTTTGTTGACTTTTATGGCGTGCATTATGATTACTATTATTCTCCTGGGTTTCGAGGGGAACACAGGGCTGTTTTTGGTTGGTTCCATGAATGTCTTCTTAACACAATCTTCTCCATGCTATTATAAGATGTCTAACTAGTCGTTACCATCCGAAGGACCTGCGTCGGTGGCACAGCGGCAGAATGCTCGCCAAACACGCATGTGGGTCTAGGTTCGATGCCCTGCCGACTCACTGCTTTACATCACTAAGCCAGTAATAAAACTGGTGAATAGGAAAGGTTGGGCATGAGGCTAGCAACCTTAACCCCGTAAAACTAAACACCATTGCTAGCGAAACTTGAAAGCTGTAGTTTGAATCCCTATTTTCCACTGGATACGTAAAGGAGTAATGTAATGATAAATAACGGTATCCTAAGTCTATATCGAATATATCTTCATTGACCTTTGCATATTTTTTGAGCCTTGAGTGCTTGGTTGTTTCGTCTCAATAGTTCCACGTTGATAATCTTCTCTGCCTGACTCACCTGATCTTCCCTAAGGAGCGAAAGTAGTAGATATTGATGAAGTCTGCAGTAACCTACTGGGAACGCTTTCGCTGATGCATGCATCAGGAATATGAGGCATAAAGTCTCACTGAATTGACATTAGTGTTGAGAATTCGGAACTCGTTCTTTTTTGGGGAGTGATACAGATTTCCACACGAAAATCAGGTTAATGAATGTCAATCTTGCTTCTTGGACTCTGTATGGTTTTGATATCCTTATCCGTGCCAGCCCCTGTAGTTGAAACGATGGTGCCTAGCTAACTCAGTGGAATAGGTGACTTTGTGTAGTGACTAATGCTTCTTGTTGCGAGTGGATGGGTATCTTCATCACCACTGTTATCTCTCTATATTCACTCGAATTCCTGTCTTCTTTGCTGCCTGTATCTTTAGCCAACTCGTTTGTGTTTGTTCGTGGATATTCGAATTTGTACGACATTAGACATAAATCGTCCATGAAGTTCAAAGAGTGTTCTTGTTGGCCCAACCAACACAAGATGTATAATCAACTGCGACAAGTTATTTTATAAAGACTTCAACATTAAGATAAACTCATCCTGCTGAATAATGAAACTTTCACTACTTACACTTTTCTTCCTTTGGAGTTGAATCTGGCGGTCATTATTCTGGGTGAGATCGCCTCCCATTGTATCAGAGCCTTCGTTGCCGTTGGTGACATCATGATAGCCACGCCCTCGGTGTGTGTGTGGTTGTCTTCCGGGTGACCGGAGTAAATCACTGACTCACCTGTTGACAATTTGGTGAGTCCGTTTCCGTTCCATCTGCTTTCGCAGATCCCCAATACTTGTATTCCGTATCTCCTCATTTCGCTTGCGATCTGGGCGGCTTTGCTAGTCTCGTACATGGTGCGGACATTCCATGTCCCCACACAGACTTTTTCTTTTGACGCAAGGAGATTGTTCACGCTGAAGTTTCTGTAGCATCTTTGTTTACCTGACTTTACCTGACTTGGAGCCAGGTGAAAACTCTAGCAGAGAACCGAACGCAATGGAGACGCATAGCTGAAGCCCTATGTTCCTCTAGGAACTAAAGGAAATAATAATAATAAATACACTGCTTACACTACGAGTATAATTTTCAATACTAGCTTAGATTTATTTTCTTAACAGTGAATATTCGTAGTTCTTTTGAATCTTGTACAGACGACTCATCAAAACTTCACAATTGTATCTAACACCGGATTAAGCGAAACAGAATACCAGTGATGTACCTATTCACTAAGACTTTTGATTTCACCCTACTTATTTCACCAGACTAAAGTAATCAATCTTTATGAGTGCGTGTCACAGTGGAAACACTATCACCTAACTGAAATACACGTTTTTTTACGGTTTCATTGGACTCGTTAGCTTAGATGGCTGGCTGGCTGGCTGGATTCAACATAGAACTTGGCACCGAAGTGCAGCAGTTCGAGTTGCCACGTTCCAAATAGCACACAAAGGTTGACAAGTAGATGAGCGAGGAGAATCAATAGAGTTTTGGCACGTATAAGAGTGAAACAGAATGAGTAATGGTAGAAAGGAATATGAAAGATTACAGAGACTGAATACATCTGCGCCATTGACAACGATTTTGGGCCATGTCACCTATTGTCTCCAGCCATTGATTCTTAGAGTCTCGAGGGCCCCATCCCGGAAGTCTGCATCTCCCCACCTGACTCAGTTTAACTGTCATGGATTGATGCCATGTTTTTTTTTGGCCACCACTTACTCTTTTCCAACCTGCACCTATATCAGCTAGTAATGCCCGTCCGTCGGGGGAGGCGATGGTTAGGCATGCTCAGCACGTGACCTAGCCATCTGAATCTATGTAACTTTATAGCCTCTTCGATTGATTTTCCCTCCTTGTCCAACACTCTACACCTAACGTCAACATTACTTGCCTTGTTATACCACCTAACGTGAGAAAGAAATCGTAGACATCTGTAATCAAAAACAGTCAACCTTTTCATGTCTTCAACTCGTATTGGCCATGTTTCATAGCCATAGAGAAGGACGGAGGGATTTGCTGAGCAGTACACACGTCCCTTGGTTTGATAGTCCGATGTCACGTCTATGCCAGAGAAAGCAGCTCGAGCTTTTTGCATCCGTGCTGAGATTTCGTCACTAATCAATCCGTTGGTGCTGATACAACTTCCCATATGGGTGAAGTGGTCAACATGTTCTATCACTTCACTCCCTACCACTAAGCTAGGAGTTGACGTAGTCCAGTCCTGTAGCAGCATCTTACATTTTACAGGGGCGAATCGCATGCCAAACATACGAAGATTGCTGCTCAAGGTGTTCAGAAGACTCTGCATTTTGTCAGCATCCTCCCCTAACAGGACTATGTCGTCTGCATATTCTAAGTCCATAAGACTATTCCCTGGTAACAAGTCGATTCCTAAGTCGTTACGTTCGGTTAAGGATACTTCCATTAGCATATCTATGAAGTTAAACAGAAAAGGGGAAAGTGGACATCCTTGACGGACACCACTGGTTGTTATCAATTCAGATGACAATTCCCCACAAGCCCTTACATGGCTACGTGAGTTTGAGTAGAGTGCCTTGATTAGTGCAATGTACTTTCTTGGCACTCCCTTCATAGTCAAACATTGCCATAGTACCTCTCGATCCATGGAGTCGAAGACCGCCTTCAAGTCAAGAAATATGGCAATTGTTGGACGCCTAAAAGTGTGTCTATGTTCTAGGATCTGTCGGAGAGTAAAGATATGATCTATGCACCCTCTACTGGCCTAAGGCCTGCTTGATTTTCCCTCGTTTGTTCCTCCCGAGTTCGGCTTAGTCTATGCATGATTACTGAGCCTAGGATTTCAGAGACTATGTTCGTCAGGCTGATTCCTCTATGATTATCACATGAGGACTTGTCTCCTTTCTTGAATATTGGTATAATAAGTGACTTACACCAGTCTGATGGAACTGTCTCTGATTCCCAGACGTTGGTGCGTCGGTGGCACAGTGGTTAGGACTCTCGCCGACCATGCACATGGTCCAGGGTTCGATCCCCTGCCGGCGCACACCCGATATCTATGGTATGCCTGAATTTGGGCAACCGATATTCATGCTGAAAATTCCATACTTGTACTGAAAATACGGTGTGGAATCAAGCTGTAAATCAAAATAGAAAATAAATAAATACCTAGTACCTTAGTTAAATTATATACTAGTATGTCACCCCCATATTTAAACACCTCCGGAATAATTCCGTCGGGTCCTGCCGCTTTGCCTCGTTTCAAATTAAAGATAGCTTTTGTGACCTCACTTACAGATGGTGGGCCAGTGTCTATATCCCATTGGGGTGTGTGCTGGATGGTGGGGAAGCTCAGTGTGGCTGTAGGCAAGTTAAATTGTTCCTCAAAGTGTTCTTCCCAGCGTTCAAGGCGTCTATCCTGAGAGCTAATTAAGGATCCATTTTTCTCGGAAATAGTCTTACTTATGATTTGCCTTCTCCCACCCGTTTCCCTGATGAGTCTAAAGAGTTGCCTAGTGTTGTCCATCGTCTATGCTTTTTCCATCTCTTTCGCCTTTGTCACACACCACTGTTCACGGTCCTTGCGGAGACTTTTCCTAAGTTTCCTTTTGTGCAGCTTTCACTCCTCATTGAATTCGGAGCTCGCCGGAATAAGCCTTCTAGCGTTTAACAGTTCAGATGAGTCAGTCAAAATCCAATGGTTTTTACTCACCTTTGGATTTACCTTATTCACAGCTTTTACAGCTGTATCTATGGCTGACTGAATATTCTTCCAGGCTTCTTCAGGGTGAGCGCAGCTGTCGAACTCAGATATGTGTTTAGCTATTTCTTCCTCAAATAAGGACTTAGTTTCCTGATCGAGCTGGGAACGTGATGGGTTTACCGCTAGCCGTTAGCTGAGATGACATCAGCCTAAGACCGAACATCATCAGCAGTTCAAAGATACCGAGCATATTGGTCTGGTAAATAAAGGCTGAATCACAAGTATTAATGCTGATCTCACTGAAATCAGACTCACAATTACTTCTTCTTTTTATTCACTAGCCCAGAGGATAGCATAATAGTGTTTGCAAAGGTATCAATTGAAACTTCAGCATCACATAGGGAGTATTAAAAATGCTGCAAATAATTTTACTGGTCTAACGTAACCGTTCAGGATTTAACGAGTGAATCGCCCTTGCCTATGCGGTTTGAAGAAGTTTGGATTCGCACTCTTTTAGCGAGATTCTCACGTATTCTGTAGATAACTTTGAAGTTGGCTTGTGAGTTAGGTATTTGTCCAGATTTGATCAGGTGTTCCAGGAAAGAGCTTCGGGTAGATCTTTTTCCTCCTTTATAAAATCAAGAGGGCATGTTCGGTTATACGTTTGGATAGCAAACGCCAAGTACGGTAGACGTATCTAGCTTCACACGAACAAGTGAACTGATAGGTACACACTGATGAGGCCAGTATTGGTAGCTTAGACTTTACGTTCATGCAAGTCATTGGTTTCGTAGTGAAAGTTAATAGAAATTCAGTTGCTAAGAAGGTTTTTTTCAGTGAGTGGAACAGGCAGCTTCTCAATACTCCTGTTGATGTGTCCTCATTGAATTTTAGATTCAAGTAGAGGAGTCTTTTGGAAGCAGAAAGTGTGGGCGGTTTTAGTAGTTTAGGTGATGTAACTCCCTCGGTAACCATTTTCAAGGACGATTCTTTTCAGGGCGTTTAGCTCCTCTTTTATCGTGTCGGAGCTGTAAATGCTGCGCATTCTATATCTCGATGGAAGGACAGAGTTTCTTTTTGTATTCAGAGGAATTCAGCTGAGGAAGTAAGTGAATTGTCTGTTCTATATCGGCTTTTTGTAGATGGGACTTTTAGTGTTCCTTCTTGTTCACGTCTCGTTAGTTAGTTTAGCGTCCAGAAAAGATATTTTTTATCGGACTCCTTCTCTAGTGTGAACTGGATTGTTGGGTTGCAGCTGTTGAAAGAAATCCAGGATATTCTCCTAATTCTCCTCATTGTTACAGATAATGAAAGTGTCGTCCACGTTTCTCTTGTAAAACCCAAAGTTGTCAATCATTTTCTGTATAAGTGTGTTTTCTAGTTCTGACATAAAGAAACTTCCAGTCAACGGGCCTTGTGGTAAGCCCATATCTGTACCGTCTTTTTATCAATATATTTCACTATTAAAAGAGAAGTGAATATTAGGCGTACATTTCAACAGGTTTTCCTTCAAATCATCACTGTTTATCCCCTTTGTTCGCATATGTAGCCTGTTGTTTCAGATAGTGGGACGCTAGTTAACAGTGATATCACATCTAGTGAGAACATGGTTTGATTAGAACCACTTACGTCTTCACTGTAGTTGATAAAGTCGTGGGAGTTTCGGAGTGAGAGCCGAGAAACTTGTCTACTGATTGGTTCCAGTGTGATAATGAGGCGAATTCGTCATATAGAGAATAGGTTGAAGAGGTATGCCTTTCTGGTGTGTTTTCAGCAATCTATAGAGTCGGGGTATATTTGAACCAGATGGTCTCAGCGATTCGAAAGTTTTTAGCGTGAATGAATGAGGATGTCCATCAGCTTTTGTTTGGTCTGCTTCGTTTCGTTTCTTCCACTGGCCTGTTATGTGAATTGGGACTCGTCGGATAGGATGATCAGCATTTTGTTTATATAATCCTCGCGGTTCATGATTATGATTTCCTCACCCTTATCAGGGCATATCAGCATGACCACTTTATTGTTCATTAATGCTTTCAGCTCTTTATAATACTTTTTGGTCAATGTAGACCTTCTGTTTGGTTTGGTATCTGTAAACTAATGACGACTGTCAATGAGTGATGATTTGAATTGTTGCTGGTTCTCTCCATATGTTGGTACCAAATCATATGTCTGATCTATCAGGCTTCCAAGCTGTACCTGTGGCTGAAGCTTCTGAATGTTTGATGGTTTTAAGCAGAATTTCGGAACCAATGATAGTGCTTCTAGTTTAAATACTGACAGTTCGATGTTTGAAAGATTAAATATGTATTTTTCCGGGCTTCTTAGGAATTATTATTATTATTATCACCTTGGGTTCCGAGTGTAACATAGGGCTTCAACAACACATCTCCACTTCGTTCTATTCATTTCTGTCCTCTTCAGCTGGGCTCACGACTATCCATATTCTCTTGTCTCCTCCTCGCACGATCCCCTACATGTCACCCCAGGACGACCACCTCGTCGATTCCCATTGAGATTCAACTCCAGTAATGGCCTGGTGGCAGCCTCCTCACAGTATGCCCGATCCATCTCCATTTTCTCCTACATATCTACTGAGCTATTGGCTCTCGGTTGGTTTGTTCCCAGTCAGAGTTTCTTGTTGATAATTCTTTCTGGCCATTTGATTTTAAATATGGATCCAGAGAGGGGAGCTATTGATCAAAGTTGGTAACTTATTGGAAATCGTTTTTGTGACACGCAGTGAAAGTTTCTGACCCATATAGAAGAACCGGCTGACTTCATATTTGTGTTGAAAATTCGAGTCTTGTTCTTTATTCTGGCTGCATGAAGAAGATTCGCTAACTAGTTTCAGGTTGATGAAGGCGTATCTTGCCTTTCTGATTATGGCTTTGACATCTCCTCCATTCCGCCTGTGGTTAAAACCATGCTTCTTAGAAAGGTGAAGGAAGTAACATCTTTCGAATTTCTTCCGTTGATGGTTTTTGTTCTTGTTGGTTCATGGTTATCTCCATCACCTCCATCTTCTCCATGTTCACCTGTAGGTCTGTCTTTGCTGCCTGCCACATCTGCTAGTTTGTTGGTTTTCGCCTGTAAGTCTTCTAGTCTGAGTGACATTTAACTTAAAAAGTCTACGAAACCCACATCTTCTAGAGGCTTCTTATTCGTGGTCCAGCATATTTCGTCTCGCCGATGTGACACATAATCAAGTTGACCACAACTAAGGATATCAGTGGTGATAATAGGCAGCCAGCTTGTCTTACTCCTGTATACACATAGGATGCCTCTTTGAGGTTTCCGTTGTTGATCACCTGGCACGTGGCCCCATTGTCATATAGTCAACTGTTGAATGAGGTTGATAAAGATTTGAGGTGCTGCAGTCCATGGTGTTGAAGTAGTTTTCAAATTTCTTCATGGTCAGTGCTGTCGAAGGCCTTTTGAAAGTTAATGAAATTTAGACAGAGAATCGACTGCAATTCCTTGCTCTGCTTAATCATGACGGTAATGTGTAGAGTTGTTATTTGATCTACCAGTCATTTTCTTTTCCTGAATCTGGCTTGCTCCGGTGTGGTGGGCGGAGTTCTGTATCCAGTGCACCTTCTATTCTCTCCAGGATGATGCGACTTAGTATTTTACTTGGTTTGGACAAGAGCATTATTCCACGCCAGCCACTTCTTGTAGAGGCCTAAGTCGCTCTTCTTTGGTAGCTTGACAGGGTGGTAGCCTTTGTTCCACTCACTGAGCATCTCTGTTTCTTTTCTAGCCTTTTGCAATAATAGTGTGAGCACACCTGCCTCAGTTTTTGGGTCCATTTTCAGTGCTTTGGGGGGGAATTCTGTTGGAACCTCTCCGGACTCCAGTAGCTTGAACGCATCCAGGGTTTCTGCTTTCGTTGAAAGATTGGTGACTACTGGCAAGTAGTTCCATGTGTGCTGTTGGTGGTGGTGTATTTCTGGACGAGTTGCGGGTGATGGTCGATTCAGTAGTCCTTTAGAGTGATCAGCCTATTGTTTTATTTGTTTTCCTTCCTTGGTCATCAGATTTCTTTAGACATCTTTTATTACTGATCGCTCCCCGGATAGAGACCTGGTTATCTGATATAATGTCCTGAGGTTTCTTTTTCCTGCGCCCTGCCTGCCTGTTCTGCTTCAGTTGCCGCCAGCCAGTCCATCATAGAATTGTCTTTTGTCTTTCCTAGCACTCTTCTTCACTTCTTTATTCAGCGCAGTGTACACTGAGTTTAGCTTCTCCTTCTGTTGCCCATCTTGAGTCATCTTCTCTTTCCCCATCCTCCTATCCTTTCTTCTATTAGTTGAAGAATAAAACTTGTGCAATGTGGTAGAGTGTAATTCCATTATAGGTAAATTTTGTTTTCATAAAGTCTCAAAGTGTTATACAGTAATGTTTAGTGATGACGTTTCGAGCACAATTTATTGCTCTTAATTGAACTTGACTTGCTTTTTATCTTATTGTTTCCCAATGACTTAGACATGTTCTTCGGACTGTTGACGTAGTTTTTTATCGAAATCATGGACTGTATTAACTCGTAAATAGACATTTCGTTCTAGTTCAGGAATATGTGACTGAATGGAGTCAATGTTGTTTGGCGTGTGTCGCTTCAGTGTTCTGGTATTCAGTTAGAGGCGGTTGTTTCTAAGTGGTTTCCGGTACATTTTCGGATATTCCTGTCGATCTAAACATTCTATTAAAGTATGTTTATGTTTTCGCTAATTCAATGGAGTAACGCAGAAAACTACCTAGCCACTTCGCCATTACCGGTTCCTTGCAAAACTTAAGTAAATTAAAAATCCCCACTGAATCATTTAAAAGAAAAGACGTTTGGAGAAGAGTTACTCTTTTCAGCTATATATCTGATATATATCCTACAACAGTGTCATCAACATTATAAGAATAATAGGACTGCAACAGTCTACGCAAGTATTGCTCACTCCCTGAACTAAAATCAATAGCCTGACATCTAAAGGGGTTCAGTTTAAGATTATTTCAATAAGACCACCAGTTAACTTCAGAGAGGTGACTATTCATCTGACAACCATCTAATTTACAAACAACTTGAACTTGCCCACAAACAGTCCAATAATCACTTATCATTTTGATCACATATCACAGCTTTCAAGAAATCAGAAATATCTATTGTTGCATGTTCATAACTGGTGTTGCCTTTATCAACCGTAATTTGTTAATTTGTTCTTTAGGTACATCACATAGTGCAACAGCATTATTTATTGGATGACATTTCGAACACAATTTAATACTCACAGTCATATCAATTGCAATCACACAACTTCGAAACTTTCGTTTTGTAGTTTTCTTTATTCTTTCTTATTTATCGTCGTAGAGGTAGTAGAATTTCTCAGATGTCTGGGATATGTGGGAAAACTTGGCGATCGAAAGGTTCAACCGCACCTCAAAAGTATGGTGGAGGTATATAGATGACACATTCACCGTACTCAGAACACAGGACATAAATATATTTTTCGAACACATTAACTCGAAGTTAGAGCCAATTCAATCCACTTATGAATTAGGAAGTCATGAAAGAGAGCTTCCAATGTTCGATTGTAGTGTAAAAGGGAAAGAAGATGGGAAGTTAAACTCTAGTGTTTACAGGAAATGCACACACTCAAACAGATATTTGGACTTCCGATCATCCCACCCTAGATCAGCAGAAATAGGATTGGTGAAATGTATAAGTGATAGCAGGGTAGAAAAATTAAGTAGTACCAAGTAAAATCTAAGACAGGAAGTGAAGCATATAAGAGAAGCTTTGAAACTCAATAATTACCCTGATAAATTAATCAGGAATTATGTGGGAAAATGCAAAAATAAAATTAATAATATTGGTAGTGACAGTGACAATAGTAATAATAATATTATTGACGACATGCATGTCAAACATGCACAGGATAATGTCAACACCAACAACAGGGGATTTGAATCATTAGTGGTACTTCCATAGAAAGAATGAACCTCAGAAACCTGTAGTGGACCTAGTAGCTAGGTAAGTATATAAACGCAATTAAAAGGAGAGAACAAGTACTAACAAATACGTATATATAAAATATTCGGTTCACTTAAGTTAATATACACAAAAAAAGGACTGAGTTTATTTGAAGAAAACTATAACAGTCACAAAATACACAAATTATAGACGTACGAAATTATAGGAATGTAATTGTCCTTCTCTTGATTATACAAATTCTCCACTACAACTTAGCGCTGTCAACCGTCGGAAGTCTCCACGTAGAGTAAGGCAGATAGGAGCGAAGTTCTCGAAGGGGATGTGTCAACCAGTGCGAGACAGCGTTGGTCAGCAGATGTGCTGGGCGAACAGCCGGAGAGAGAGCGAACGATTCGTTCCTTGCGCGCGGTTCAAGGTTTCAGGTTGAATTCCTTCTTTTTTCCGTGAACATATAATTTGATATGTTTTCAGGTCGCCACACGGCTCCCCCTCTTAGAAGTCCGGAGGGACTGCTACCGACGATTTGCAGTACAATTGTGAGAAGAAAAATAATTATAATGCTACATAACACTATGGGAATGCGGAAAAAAAATGGAAAAGATTTTTTTTTTTTTTACGCTTTAGTGAATAGTTCGACATCAACTTCTGAACTGGAAGTGGGTGGGAGTACAATGGATACATATTACGGAGAGTGAACACGCACACAAAACAAACAAAAAAAAAAATATTCTTTTAATAAACACAGGTGAGTATACGTCAGCTCTGTTTATATGACACATGAAAGAAAAAAAAAGAAAAAAAAATTGCAAAAGAGGTCAATGTTATTTAGAACAATGGCATCAAACTGAATGGCACTAATAATAATAATAATAAAGATAATGTCCGTTAAAACGCTAACCAATATAGTAGTAATTATGGGAGAATAGTTGTGAATACATATATACACATATACAGTACTGAGGTAGTAAAAAAAAATAGCAATGCTTCAGCACAAAAATGATGGCGTATCTGACACAAATAAACTACGTAAGTCAATAATTAACAACAATAATCAATGATGTATACGTAAAAAAAAAATTGTTACAACCTTAAAGATATTAATCAGTAAAGTGTACAAAACGGGCAGGTTTATTAACCTGTCTGCCACTACGAGTAATGCAAGGGGGAGGTAGCATTATTGGCACCTCTGGAGCTTTGGCGGTTTCTTGTTTGTCTGCTGAAGTCGCTGTTGGGATGTCGTCGCCATCTGTGTAAGCAGGTTTGAGTCTATCCACGGAGACCGTCATCTTTTTACCTTCTTTGCTCACTGTGAAATATTTTTCCGCGCGATGCACTACTGGGTATGGGCCTTCATATGGAGGTTGTAGCCCTTTCCTGACGTTGTCGATCCGTATAAAGACAAATTTACAGGTTTGTAGATGGCTACTTAGGTTTTCTCTGCGGGGACATTGTCTCGGAGCTATTGGTTGAAGTTGTGACATTCGTCTGGTCAGTTGATCAGAAAACTCAGAAATATTCACATTTTGAGAGTCATGAGAGGATACTAGCTGTCCTGGCAGTGTTAAGGTAGTGCCGTAAACTAGTTGTGCGGGTGTACAACCAAGGTCCTCTTTAACAGTTGATCGTATGCTAAGTAAAATCAGAGGTAAGTATTCACTCCATTTAGATGCATCACTCTGTGCCATCAGGGAGCTTTTCAGTTGTCTGTGAAATCTTTCCACAAGACCATTCGCTGCCGGATGGTAGGCTGTTGTGGAGATATGTTTAACTCCCAGGAGTCTCGTCAGTTCACGAAACAGCGTCGATTGGAATTGAGCACCTCGATCGGATGTAATCGTAGTTGGTACACCGTAATTTGACACCCAGCGGTCGAGGAAAACCAAAGCAACATTTTCGGCCGATATATCGTTCAGGGGGCATGCAATAGCCCAACGAGTAAATCTATCAATGGCTGTCAGGATATGTGTATATCCTCTTGACGTTGGCAATGGTCCTACGATATCTATATGAACGTGCTGAAATCTCCTGTCCGGTAAATCGAACGTTTTTGGCGTTGTGATAGTGTGGCGATGTACTTTGGAGCGTTGGCATTGGAGACATTCTCGTGCCCATCTCCGAATGTCAGAGTTCATTTTAGGCCACACGAAACGTTCGCTGATGAGTCTGACGGTGGCACGTACTCCAGGGTGAGAGAGCGAATTTAAGTGGTCAAATAAAGCTCTTCGGCATTGGAGAGGAACAAACGGACGATTAGTGCCGGTAGAGACATCACAAACTATAGTGGCATCTGATAAGAGAATAGGTACGTCCCTGAGCTGTAAGGAAGAGTTTTCGCGACACTTTCGAAGTTCTGAGTCGTTTCTTTGTAACTGAGCCATCCGGTCAAGACTGACGTCTACGGAAGTTTCAAGCTGGTGTATATCACCTCTTGAAAGAGAATCAGCTACCACGTTTGCGTCCCCTTTGATGTATTGTATGTCAGTTGAAAATTGGGAGATATAGTCTAACTGTCTGGCTTCTCTTGGGGAGTGTTTATCCAGCGAAGTGGTGAAAGCATAGCACAGAGGTTTGTGGTCAGTAAAAATAGTGAAATGACGACCCTGTAGTAAGTAACTGAAGTGTTTGACTGCTAGGTATATAGCCAACAATTCTCTCCCAAAAGTACTGTAACGTGTCTGAGCCGGTTCTAACCTCTTCGAAAAGAAAGCAAGTGGAGTAACGTCACCATTAATTTTCTGCTGTAACACCGCGCCCACAGCTACTTGGGAGGCATCTGTACACAAGATAAGAGATGCGTCGGGGTTGATGTGAGACAACATAGCGACTTTAGATAAAGCGTCTTTCGCGTTGCAGAAAGATTCGTGTGCTTGCTCTGACCATTGAAATTTTTTAGGATCACTTTTAAGGAGATCGGTTAAAGGCTGGACGATAGAGGCACACGAAGGAATAAAACGTCGATAGAAATTAAACATCCCCAAAAATTGTCGGACTTTCTTCAAAGAGTCTGGTTGGGGGAAGTTTTTGATTGTATCTATCTTTTCCTCAGTAGGCCTGATTCCCTCGGCAGTTATGTAGTGTCCCAGAAATTGAATAGAAGAGGCACCGAAAATGCACTTCTTAGGATTTATCGCGACACCATACTGTTCGAAACGCTGAAACAAAGTGCTAAGATGATTCTTATGTTCCTCTTCCGACTTGCTAGCAATTAGTACGTCGTCGATATAAACGAATACAAAGTCAAGGCCCCGCGTGACTTGATCCATGAAGCGCTGAAAAGTTTGTGCAGCGTTTTTCAGCCCGAAAGGCATTCGTAGGAATTCAAACAAGCCAAAAGGTGTTATAATGGCTGTCTTCTCGATGTCCTCTGGAGCAACTGGTATCTGGTGATAAGCTCTGACTAAATCCACTTTGGAGAAAATAGTTTTACCTTGCAGTGTTAGAGAGAAATCATGCAAGTGGGGAATGGGATAACGATCTGGAACAGTGGCGTTATTCAAACGTCGGTAATCCCCACACGGTCGCCAATCATGCTCAGCTTTTGGTACCATATGTAATGGTGAGGACCAGGGACTGTTGGATGGCCGGATGATGCCCAATTGCATCATGTGTTCGAATTCAGCTTTGGCTGCTGCTAACTTGTCAGGTGGTAGTCGACGAGGACGTGCTCTGACGGGTTGACCAGTTGTGACAATTTTATGCGTGACAGAATGAGGAACATCTTCGATATTATAAGATGGCTTTAAAATTTTTGGGAAACGATGCAGTAATGCAGAGAACATGCAGTCATCTGGCTTCTCGATGCATATGTTATAAACAGAGTAGTTTGAGATGATTCCGTGGACTTGAAGCTGGGTGCAGTTATCAATCAGCTTTTTCTTGTTGACATCAACCAGCAGATTGAAATTGCTTAAAAAATCGGCACCCAATATGGCATGACTAACGTCAGCTACTATGAATATCCATGTAAATCGACGACGTAAACCAAGATCCAAAATAAGTGATTGTTCGCCGTAAGTCCGTATGCTAGTTTGGTTAGCTGCTCGAAGTGAGAGTTTTGCAGCTGTGCTAGAAGATCGCCTGGAGAGTGAAGGAGGTATTACACTAACTTCGGCTCCTGTGTCTACCAGGAATAATGTGCCTGTGGTTTTGTCCTTCACGTAGAAAAGGCGACTTGAATGGTTGCCAGTAACAGCTGTCGCCATCACTGTCTGGTTGAGACGTTTCCCCTGAGCCTGGTTCTCTTCACTAAAGATGCACGGTCTGACACATTTCAAGGCATGACGTCCAAACTTCCTATGATACCAACATATATTACTGTCCCTAGAAGACATTCGGGACCGCTGCCGGAAGAGAGATCTTCTATGTGACTGTGACCGTGCTTGTGAACTCCGCCTCTCGACTCGTCGATCAGATCTATGTGTTTCCAACTTGTCAAGCCTTGCCGCTAAGTCTGCAATGGCGGTGAGTATTGGTGACGACATTATAAGTGTGAGAATATTGATACAAAGGGGAATACAAATATGAGACCACCAACAAAAACTTGCAATGAAAGTACAAAATAGCAAAAATAAGTATATAGATACGGGAAAACAATCCGTGTTCCAAAACGGGCTCACCAATTAAGTGTAGTGGACCTAGTAGCTAGGTAAGTATATAAACGCAATTAAAAGGACAGAACAAGTACTAACAAATACGTGTATATAAAATATTCAGTTCACTTAAGTTAATATACACAAAAATAGGACTGAGGTTATTTGAAGAAAACTATAACAGTCACAAAATACACAAATTATAGACGTACGAAATTATAGGAATGTAATTGTCCTTCTCTTGATTATACAAATTCTCCACTACAACTTAGCGCTGTCAACCGTTGGAAGGATCCACGTAGAGTAAGGCAGATAGGAGCAAAGTTCTTGACGGGGATGTGTCAACCAGTGCGAGGCAGCGTTGGTCAGCAGATGTGCTGGGCGAGCAGCCGGAGAGATGGCGAACGATTCGTTCCTTCCGCGCGGTTCAAGGTTTTTAGGTTGAATTCCTTCTTTTTTATCGTGAACATATAATTTGATATGTTTTTAGGCCGCCACAGTACATCTGCATTAGAGCAGACAGAGTAAGTAGCCGGAAAGGTGGGGGGGGGGTCGCTCTATACATTCGAGATGACATAGGAATTAGGTCGACGTTGTCGGAAGCTCATGACAGTGGCACCTGTGAAGCCGTAGGTTGTGTCATTAACTTGAACAAAGGCACTGTAACGATGGGGGTTATTTATAGAAGTCCTACCAGCCAAGCTGACAATTTCGTTATAAATCACCTCAGGACGTGGAGTAGAAAGAATAAGTGTCTAATAGTAGGTGATTTTAATGCCCCGCATATTAATTGGGAGGAATTAACATCAACTACTTCGTACAATTGTTTCAATAGGGAACTAGTACTGGCAGTACTTGAATGCGCACTTGTGCAGCATATGGATGCACCAACAAGATACCATCCTGAACATGATCCATCCACTCTAGACTTGGTGCTAACACACCAGAAGGAGGATGTTGGTAACATTAGGTGCCTGGCGCCGCTAGGCAGTAGTGACCACATAGTTATTACTTTTATGTTCAGGATCCAGGCCGTCATACATAGGTCAACAGCCGCTCGCAATCCGAAATGCAGCAACGCTAGCTAACTGGTCTGTTAACACACACCAGACTGTCGATGAGGCTTGGATGGGATTTAGGGATACACTAGAGTGCGTCACTGCACCCTTTGTACCTTGGTCTACGCCTCGAAAATTATCTCATAAACCACCTTGGATTAGTAATGAAATAAGGAGGTTACTAAGAAAACGAAAGAACTTATGGGACCGGTTTGCTGTGACTGGAAGGAATGAGTTTCGGGTAGAATACCGCAAAGTTCGAAACCTTTGCAAGTTTGAGATTGACAAAAGTCGTATAGAGTATGAGAGACAGTTAGTACTGGATTGTGTGCATTATCCAAAAAGACTGTTCTCGTATATCAAACGTAGGACTAAAACTAGTAGTGGCATACCGTCCCTCATTAGCAACACAGGAGAGGCTGCAGAATCGGACGAAACAAAAGCTGAGGTGCTCTCCGAATATTTCTGTGATGTTTTTTCGTCTAATCGTACCACCCAGGGGTGTAACGAGGTAACTGGTGTAGCCCCTAAAATGCCCCCAATTGTGGTAGATGATGTAATGGTTCTGAAACTACTGTCTAAGTTGAAGCCAGGTAAATCACCTGGACCAGACGGACTTCACCCTAGATTGCTAAGCTCCCTGGCGGATATAATATACATTCCACTTACGGAGATTTTTCAGATGTCTCTGACCCAGGCTAGGTTACCCAGAGACTGGAAAGATGCTTTTATAAGCCCCATCTTTAAAGATGGGAATAGACAGTTAGTATCTAACTACCGGCCTGTAAGTCTGACCTGCATTATAGCAAAGGTGTT
The DNA here is from genome assembly GCA_944472155.2 of Trichobilharzia szidati. NCBI lineage: Eukaryota > Metazoa > Platyhelminthes > Trematoda > Strigeidida > Schistosomatidae > Trichobilharzia > Trichobilharzia szidati. Next base: position 37,151,788 of record OX235279.1, read on the forward strand.
AGAAAAACTCATAAGGGACCAGCTCTTAGCTAATACGGAAAAACATGGCTTACTGGCAGTGGAACAGCATGGATTCCGACCAGGACGATCCTGCTTGACAAACTTACTGTTAGCTAGGGAAGATTGGGTCGAGGCCAGGGATAAAAACCATCTACTGGACGTTGTATTTATCGATCTTAGTAAAGCATTCGATAAGGTATCCCACTTAGGTCTTCTTAGTAAACTTAAACATTTTGGATTAGACCAACGCTTATGCGAGTGGTTTAGTGACTACCTGATGGATAGGAGACAGAAGGTAAGGGTTAATGGTGTACTGTCAGGGTGGAAAGCAGTACTAAGTGGAGTATCTCAGGGAACGGTACTGGGCCCCCTGCTATTCTTATTATACGTAAATGAAGTGCCGAAAATTCTTACCTCATCTTCCTTACTATTTGCGGACGATATTAAGATATGGAAAACCGTAAATAGTAGCGATGATAGGTTGGTACTACAAAACGATCTAGACAAATTAACCGAATGGGCTAACCTTTGGAGTCTGGAAATTAATTCCAAGAAAAGCGCAGTAATGCACCTAGGTCAGAAGTCTTACACGTCGTACTCCATGGGGGACACAGAACTGCCAGATGTTAGGGAACAAAAGGACTTGGGAATTATTGTTAGCCATGACTTAAAAACAACGGCGAACTGTAATCGAGCCGCAGCTAAGGCTTTTCGAATGCTATGGGCACTTCGAAGATCTTTCAAACGATTAGACGAGGGTATGTTCCAAGTACTCTATGCAACATATGTCAGGCCTCATCTAGAGTACTGCATACAAGTGGCGAGTCCATGCTTCAAAAAGGAGGCGCATACCCTGGAAAGAGTACAGAGGGTAGGAACAAAATTAGTTAATGGCATCTCACACCTTCCTTATGATAAGAGGATGGAGCATTTAAATCTCTTCCCATTATCATATCGAAGGAGGAGAGGCGATTTAATTTTGGCTTACCGTATATTCAAGGGTGAATTAGGGATTGACCTTTCAAACCTTTTCTCTCCCTCTAGAATAAATTTACCGGGTCACCAGAAGAAGGTGCTCAAACCAAGGTCGAATAAAATACGTTTGGAGTTTAGATTCTCTCACAGAGTGGTCAACGACTGGAACTCCTTACCTGATTCAGTTGTAGCAGCTCCATCGGTGAACGCTTTCAAAGAGAAACTGGATCTCTGCAGAGATATATATCGCGAGGATTAACATAGGCAACAAGAGCCTTCTATCCTTATAATCTGAATCTGAATCTAAAACTGCATCGATTGAAATGGCCCGGACATGTCTTACGTATACGAAGCTATCGTCTTGCTGATTGAGCAACGTTGGCTAAAGAGGTTGTCTGGGAAAGAGCTGAGGGCACTGACACCAACTAGTCAATCTTATCTCCAAGTGGTACCACAGACAGAGAGGGGATCTAATCACAATGTTTAAAACGTCGATATATGCCTGACTTCTCCTTTCTTTGCCCTCCCATCCAGTGGAGATATCCAAGAGGACATAACGTAGATTTTCAACAACCAGGAACGAACTATAAAGCTGTGGAATACTGCTTCTCCCACCGAGACATTAACACTCAAAACTGACTCCCAAAACAAGTAATGGCTGTGTCATCAACTGACTAATTGAGTGGATGAGTGGGAGACACAGATACACTGTGGGAAAGTGTTAACACAGGCTCGAATACCCGTACACTTCATTACCATCCTGAATCCGAACAGATGGCTTTCGGTTCCCATATCTCTAAGAGTTGTAAAAAGTGTCCAAGTTAAAACCAAGACAAGCGTTCCATAAATCACTCGGAATAACACCATAATACGCGTACAAAACATCGTTAGAGAATATCCGATGACATAACATTAGCGAAGTGTGTGTGTGTGTGTCATTATATGCACAGTAGGGATATACATGATGACACACGACCTACTAACTTATGCTACCCAGCTGTCAAAACCGTCGGGCATACTTTGACAATTTTATACACAAGATGCGAGGGAAGCATATGCGTATTCACAAGTTTACCACACGCTGGACAAATCTACGCAGTAAAATCGAAACACTCACCATCACGCCTCTCTTACCCTCTTAAAACCATACATTTACTTGACCTTCTCGGCATCTGCAGGTGATATTTCTACAAAGAAGATAAGAAGAATTAAAATGTACACAAACTAGTGAATATCTTCAGCAGTTCTAGGTTCTCCAATATGCGTTGTCTACGCAAATCCTCCGTATCAAAAAGTCAAGTATACCCGAACGAAACAGAAACCGAGTAATGAGTACTTAAACAATATTCAATATCCAGTGGTGTGTAGTGAACTTCAACATGCAATACCCTGTACGCGATCTACTGCAAGCCACATTATCTCTTTGAGGTGACTCCATGGTTTTGGGTCGGAAACCCCTGTTCTTCAGTAATCTTCAATGAACATTTCCTATCACCCAACTAAATTAAATTACCTTGATTCCAAAGGAAGTGACGCGATGATTACGGGTCTGACGGATGAGTTGTGAGGTTGTCAGTCGACATTTTAGCAGGAGAATGGCGTTTCTCTCAAACGCTCAGCAGCCAGCTACACTTCCACTCTTCTCCTGGAGGGGAGGATATAATATATTGGCTCCAAAAGGTTGAGAAAATATGGCTGGGAAAATATGGCTCTTAATACGTTTAATCCTACTCCAAAAATATGGTGGAGATATGTGGATGACACTTTCACAGTGTTAAAAGCAGAACATATCTCTAGCTTCTTGACACACATAAACTCACTAGTGGAGGGAATAAAATTCACATTTGAAGCCGAAAATGAACAAGGAGAATTAGCTATGTTACATTGTAAAATAAAACGAATAGAAGAAGGCAAACTACACACTAGTGTTTATAGAAAACCAGCGCATTCTAATAGATATTTGGACTTTAATTCATCTCATCCTTTAACTGTTAAGGCAGGCTTAGTTAAGTGTCGAACAAACCGAGCAATGGCACTAAGTAGCACAAAAAAAGACCTAAATGATGAAATAAAACAGATAGAAAAGGCGTTGGTTTTAAATAACTATCCTCTAAAATTCATTAGGAAGATTGAAAAACGCCAAAAGAAAAATAAAAAGAATCGTGAAACTAGTGATAATAACATAAATAAGACAGAATATAAGTCATCTACAGTTATACCATACAAAGAGGGGACATCTGAGACCCTACGTAGGATTCTAAATAAAGCAGGAATTAGGGTGGCATTTAAACCTACAAACTCACTCAGGGACAAGCTCTGTAGGTTAAAGGACCCAGTGAACCCAATTAGACAAAATAATATGATTTACAAAGTACCCTGCAATGACAGTGAGGTCAACTACATAGGTCAAACTAGTAGGTCAGGGGTAGTCAGATTGCCAGAACATAAGAATTTAGCTAAGGTAAGAATGGTTCATCCAGAGAAGATGAGTAATTTAGAAAAAAGCCCGGCAATTGCAATGCATGCATTAACACACAACCACACAATAGGGTGGGAGAGAGTTAACACTCTAAAAAGTAATCTATGTAGGTGGAGAGAGAGGTTGATTACTGAATCTTTGTTCATCGAATCTACACCCAACACATGCAATAGGAATGAATCATCACTCATACCCGAAATATGGAAAATAATACTACCAATCAAATCAAGTGAAAATCAAGTGAAAAACAATGGAACTATATAAATGAATTTAGGAAGTCGTGTGATTACCTTGATATGATTATGAGCAATAAATTGTGCTCGAAACGTCATCAGTAAATATTACTGTATAACACTGTGAGACTCTATCAAAATAAAATTTACCCATAATGGTAGAACAAGATATATCAGCGAAAAATGTTGTTTTCAATTAAATCTTCTTCAGGCTTTACTTTGATTTACATAGACTTTTATACAAAAATTTCAACCAGTGGCGGTGCTTTTGTGGAGCGAATTATAATAATGTGGTAGATGATTTGGACGTAGTTAATAACGATGATTATAATGATAACAAAACATTGATATGCAGGTGGCGATAAGAATATCAAAGGTAGTAATATGAGTGAATGTAGACAATTCAATAAACAAATTAGGTCACATCTTAAAATCTGTGTATTACTAAATTTAGGTCAAGTGGACTGATAATCGGTGTTCACATAAATATCATAAAAGTACGAAGGAAATGGAAAATAAGTAAGGGCGGGTGGAGCGTTTTGATCAGAATTTGCCTAGGCAAGCAAGGGAGATACAAAGGTATAACAAACTTCTTTTGTATGAAAAGACTAAGATTGCTCTCGAATTAATTCCCATAGCTTCTTCGGCCATGTGTTAAAGGCAGGTTCGAATTCCGTACGAAAGGCTCGATGGAATACGATAGATAACTTTGAAGGCACTGCTTCCGCCCATTTGATGACTGCTACCAATCAAATGAGCCTAAATAGAACTTCTTATAGATTTTATTTGACCTTTTCCGAACCATGAAGAAAGATGTTCATTGATGCGTTTGTTAAGCTGTTCAGTTGTTCGCAACTAAATTTGCAGATACACATAGAAGTGACACAGCTAGGTAGCTTGTCTTTCACTTGAGCAACCATAATTATTTTCCTTCACGTTCCCAGTGGAACATAGGGATTCAAGCTAATAGCTTGAAGTTTCCGTAGCAGTGTTTATTTTACAGGATGGGGTTGCTAGCCTCATGCCCAACCATTCCTCTTCACCAGCATTATTTCTGGCTTAGCGAGGTAAAGGAGTGCGTCGGCCGGGGATCGAACTCCGGACCATGTGCATGGTCGGCGAGCGTCCTAACCTCTATTCCACCGACGCACGAGCAACCATAATTGGCTGGCTGGAAAGTGACAAACAAAGGGTGGCGGTAGTATAAGTCCATTTTGATCACTCTCGATAATCTCAATCGCAATAATCACAATTTCTCCACGCCCTGAGGATTGATTCCCTGTCCACATGAAGGTGGGGGAAGTTGCACAGATCTACACTAAGACTGCAGTTGAACAGGACTTGAAGCCACTTACTTATATATCATCCTCCAACGTTTTGGCTAGTAATAGTCCAACATCCTTGAGAAATCCACTGTCACCATAACATGACGCTGTACAGCATCCTATACAAGCAGTATCCATAGTTGCGAAGACAATATTTCTATATTTCTCAATGTGCTCTATTGAATGACTAGTGAGCAGATTGCGCCCTCAAACTAAATTCAAAATGACAGCAGCAATGTAATTTCACCACCATTACATAAATTTTTGTGAGTTAAATAATACTTATCCATGCCTGTAAAACTGGTGTGTCCTACATAGATAGGAACAAATATAAATTACTATTAGCTGGAGTCCCTCATGTTCACAAAGTGAGAATACATTATTATAAGATGCAATTTATTGTCATACGAGGGAAATGACCTCGAGCTTTATTTTTTCCCAAGTATCTGTAATCCATCCAATACATACTTGGGTATTATTTTGTTAATGCGAAGTCAATATCTCTATATTTGTTGATGTGGTCCACTGAATCACCAGTTATCAGATCTTCCCCAGCAACCATGTAATTTAACCACAAATTAAATTTATGTAATTTAGATAATACTTATCCATGCCTGTACAACTGGTGTGTCCTACAAAGGTAGGAATAAATATGTACCGCATTATATTATCATTACTAAATATGCTTACTAATCGTATGTGTAATTTATCGAATTGATGATGCCCGTAAACTGGCGTCCGTCATGTACAAAAAATGAGAATATATTTTCATTATATTAATTAGACAGGTGACTGATACGTGTAATAATGAATTGTCAAGTTAGGTTCGTGGGTAGATTAACAAAGATTTTGGCTTGTGGAAATATTGTGTCGTCCGAAAACGAAAAAGTGGAGCCACGTGGAGGAACCTTTGATATTGATGAAGCCCCAAGCTTTTCACAGAAGAATGTGGACCTACTATTCCCGGCATGCCTGTCGTTCGTTAACCTCCAGTGTCTGAACTCAATTCGGACTACTCAGTGTGGAGCAAACGCATGCAGGATTCCCTCAATGTAGCACCAGCAGGTCACCACTACATGCGAATCGCCAATTCGATAGCAGATGAAGCCTACACAGGAGCCTACGCTGCTGGTTTTTGTAGCACGAATCCCCCTAGCAAAACTGGGGCACAAGATATGTACAAGATATGTTGGACAAAAGTATATTCGCACCCTCTTCTTCGCCATTGGCGTCAGCCATCACCTTGGTCAGAAAGAAAGACAGCTCTATCCGAATGTATATTGACTACTGCAAACTGAATGCCGTGACCAGCCGTGACTCCTTCCCCATTCCGAGCATTGATGCAACTCTCGGTGCACTTACTGGCTCTCAACGGCTCTCTACTTTAGATCTGGCATCCCGGTGCTGGCAAGTAGAAGTGCACTCGAACGATTGTCGTAAGACTGCGTCGGTGTCACGACGGTTAGGACGCTCGCCGACCATGCACATGGTCCGGGGTTCGGTTCGGCCGACGGACACCTGATTTCAATGGTCGGCCTGCTAAATTTTGGCTACCGTTATCACATGCTGAAAATTCCATACTTGTACCAAAATACTCTGTGGAATCAAACTATGATTGACAAGATTCATACTCCTGAGTGGCCTATACGAATTCCGCACAACGCCCTCCGTACTATGTAACGCTCCCGCCACATTTCAATGCTTGATGCAGGTAGCCCGTGACATGTTGGTTCCGCATAAGTTTCCAATGTATCTTGACGATATCATTGTACATGAGAAGTTCCCAGAGGATCATACTGATAACATACAGACTGTCCATACGAGCTTAAGAACAAATAAATTGAAGTTGAAGCCTTCTGGAAGCTCCTTTCTCCGGAGGGAAGTCACATTTTCGGGCCACCGTATCTCACCAAATTGCATCCAAACAGACCCAGAGAATGGCCCATGCCCCAGTCTTGTGAAGAAGTTCATAGCTTCCTAGGGTTCGCATTATACTATCTACGTTTCGTCTCTGCTTTCTGCACCCTTGCCTCGCCTCTGCATCGACTGACAGAAGAGGGCCGTAAATTTGTATGGACTAACGAATGCCAACATGAGTTCGACGAGTTAAAGAGGAACCTGACGTCACCTGTTATCCCTGTGTTTACAGACACGTCGCCATTAGCTGGTTCTTTTATTTCGGACTCCGATGCGAGCACCAATGCTAAATGGACTGTCCTTTCCTGAGCAGTAACGAAAGGTCGAGAGCATGTTATTGCACATGCCAGTCGAAAGCTAGACAAACGTGAAACACGGTATCCGACTACACGGAGGGAAATGCTTACCCTGTGCATTTCTCCAAACACTTTCGACATTATCTGCCTGGGAGCTCCTTTCGAGTACGCGCTGACCACCGCGCACTGCAATGGCTCCAGATATTCTATGAACCAGAAGGCCAGGTGACTCGTTGGCAAGGACGTTTACGAGGATTCGATATCACCTGCGAGTATCTTCCAGGACCTCCATGTGCTGATGCCAATGCTCTCCCTTCATCTCTCTCTCTCGATTGACAGATTGTGTTTCAACAGTAAGTGCTATGCTTGATACGGGGATGGATGTCGACTGGGCCTCACTACAAGCAACTGATGCTGACATACAGCCTATTTACTCCCACCAACCTCATGGGAATGATAAACCTTCGAACAAGGAATTATGGGATTTATCCGACACAACACGGAGTATGTGTACTAAATAGGGTGTGCTACGACTGATAAACGACGTCTTATTTATAGTGGAGCCATCTACACCGCATCGTCTTCTAGTCTCACGTGTAAGAGTTCGAGAGGTGATCCAACTTGAACACAATCAACTGGCTCATGCTCGTCAACGGAATCTGAACACGGCACTACTTCATCATGACGTCATTGAGTTCTGCCGCCGCGTTACGTGTAGCAAAATCAAGAAGCCTCCTTAAATGCCACAAGCACCCGTAGTGCTCAGGCTAACTGATGTCCCTAACCACAGTTCACGCGCGGACCAATGTATTCAATGAAAGTTTATGTCTGGCCTCGTAGATCGTCAGTCCCAGCAGGATAGTGTCCCGAGTTTTCCGCCGCATGGCGAGGGCCATATGAGATCGTCCAACATTGACCACCAACCACATATGTTCTTCGCGACCAGTAACGACCTCAAGTCAACGCTATCACCGCCCATTAAAACCAACTGAAACCGCAGCATCCAGCCAGCCTAAAAAACAGCCAAACACATCCCAACCACCACCTCCCACCTATCACTACGAGGTGCCAGCTGAAGGAGGCAACGTATATCCAACACCACAACCAGGTACCGATGACTGTGCCTTAAGAGGAGAGGAGCCGATGTAACGAAAAAGAATCCATTATAGATAGAGTACTGTACACTGCTTTCTTTCCTCTCTCCTTCAGGAAAACACTGAGGAGTCTATTCCGTGGGACAGGAGGTACAACGTCTATCAGGACTCAATATCAGTGATGACAATTAGACTGTTTTGTTTGTGGGCCGTTGACCTGCGCCCTCCGATTTCCGCCATTCCACTGAATACACGCCTTTGCCGAGCTCCCGTCCTGATTCTCTCCCTGATGTGACTATTTCTCATTGTGCTACATATGATGGCGTCATCGTGTTCTGCACAAATATCTGTACTCAGTTTATTTAACAACATACATCTGCCTTGAACAAATACTTGCAAGTCGTCTCACAAATAGAACTGCAAACCAGAGGGATTGGCTTCTAGAGCAAGTAACTGCGGAACTAACATAGGCGAAAAGTAGCCTATCTCATGAAAACTGAAAGACAATGAAATTTGTTAGTTTGCATCAAACTCCACCAGTCACTTTAATAGACATAATTTCAACACATTTTCCTATGGATGAAATTACGCACACTCAGAAATTGGTTTGGCTAGTAGTGCACCTTGAATGTTTGAAATTTCGTTTTAATGCATTCTTGGCGTCGCGCCTTCACTGAGCTCCCGGTGTGACTGCTCGCCCCTCATTGTGTTATCATGGGGCACACTGTTGGGCTTGCTATCTGACCCAGTTATAAGGTGAGTTGTACAATTTTCCTATCTATTAAATTTGACACTCAATATGTGACATTTAAAATATAATCCTTGTCTTAGTACACTATCCAGTCACAAGGTTTCTTACTTCGAGGTTGTGTTAATAGGTACTAACACGTTAGGTAGAGCACTGATCAGGGTTACCCAAGGAAAGTGAGTTTAGTAGGTGCTGACGTTTAGAACTATCTAGAGGTTGACATCGGGATTTGCAGGCCTATCACTGAAAACCTCGATAAGGAATTGGGCGATATTTTCGTGACATGTACGAGGATGTTATTCAGCGTGTTTTTTTTGCACTGTTTGACGTCGGTGGAAGTGACTTCAATCTAGGTGGTGTTACTTTGAACTCTTCTGATTACTTGATAAGAATTACCCATCGTCATAATGACGGTCGTTCGTTTGGAAAGCCATTGTTTAGAGTTACCTATAAATCTACTGAAAGTTTGCATCGCCTCATTGTCCTTATTGATATTAAGCTTATGGAAATGAAGTTAGTGTGGAGTAATTTTGGATAGTTACCTCTGTTTTGATGGATATTAGAGTTTGCAAACACCCAGATTATGACACGCTCTGAAGGCTTGAAGCTTGTGGAAATCCGGTTATTTCTGCATGATGAAGGTGAGATGTGGAGAAAGCAGACGAGTAAAGATTAAGTATGGCGCCACCAGAAGACCACGATAGATAATCATGTCACTTGTTAAGAGTGTAGTGTAAGTTCCGCGTAAAGAGAGTGCACCTGGCCTCCCTTATCTACAACTAATGTCTGCGGTTGAAGTTAAAGGTTAGATAATGGTATTGTTTACATCAGAGTTACTAGTTAGTATCACGGACATAATTGAAATAGGAGGTATGAATAACATTGGGTCATATCATCAAGCAGTATAAACATTCAAATACATAATCTAGCAACATGTGCTTTTACACTCCTTTATTGGAATGGCTACTTTGAAGTTATTTCGTGTCCGGTATAGTTACTGTCCATCGAAAAAATAATGATTTTTATCTTCCAAACCAAAGTGCAACATCTGGATCCCTTGCACCAATATAATTTCTTTATATCTATCTAACTGATAGGTGATGTGCAAATTAAGTCCAGTACACGTTGAAATCTGGGTCGAAATGGTGGTAGACAGACAGCAGATCCAAATGCAAACTGATCCCTTATCACTACCAAATCTTCGGCATCATCGCTGCTAGCCGATATCGGTAACCTTGTGCATGACTGAAACTATGACTACGCGGAGAAATCACATTCGACATCATTCCATCAATGAATTATGAACGCACATGAAGAAGATCCGGGAGCTGATAGTGAGAGTGAAATGAAACCAAACCACCTCGTGTGAAGACTGAGGTGGTGGCACCCTGTCTCGCCAACATACAAGGCCATCCAATCGAAGAAATCTCTCTGTATGTGCGTTTGTGTACATGTGAGTATATGCCAACCTCCTAAATTCCAAACAAGCGGTACGAGAGTTAAACTCATTGTCGGAAATTTGTCTTTCCATCACAAAAATGTGTACCTGTATCATCTCGAGGCGATCTCAGTTCACCGAGTGGAGAGTATGCAGGACAGTAGAGGTGAAGTGAGAATTCCAACCCAGAGTTGTGATCGCTAATCCAGAGAGAAGCCGATTCTTTACCTTACCAGATGCAGATATATTAGATGGTGCGCAGTGCATATGTAACAGAAGTCCGTAGGACTAGTGGATGGCATCTTGAAGACTCCGTTAGAACATTCCTTTGTGTCTCTGGGACCTGTATCAGCTTTCACGAGAAAGCAATTAAAGTGATCGCAGACAGGCTTTTCACCATTCACAAGGGTTTCATAAGTAGTGTAAGACCACAGTCTGGTATAACTCACTATGTATCCGGAAATCTATTGAACTTCTGAATACATAGTATGCCTTGCGCGTCGTCTGAGATTATACTAACCTGTGGTCTCACACTACTTATGAAACCCTTGTGAATGGTGAAAAGCCTGTCTGCGATCACTTTAATTGCTTTCTCGTGAAAGCTGATACAGGTCCCAGAGACACAAAGGAATGTTCTAACGGAGTCTTCAAGATGCCATCCACTAGTCCTACGGACTTCTGTTACATATGCACTGCGCACCATCTAATATATCTGCATCTGGTAAGGTAAAGAATCGGCTTCTCTCTGGATTAGCGATCACAACTCTGGGTTGGAATTCTCACTTCACCTCTACTGTCCTGCATACTCTCCACTCGGTGAACTGAGATCGCCTCGAGATGATACAGGTACACATTTTTGTGATGGAAAGACAAATTTCCGACAATGAGTTTAACTCTCGTACCGCTTGTTTGGAATTTAGGAGGTTGGCATATACTCACATGTACACAAACGCACATACAGAGAGATTTCTTCGATTGGATGGCCTTGTATGTTGGCGAGACAGGGTGCCACCACCTCAGTCTTCACACGAGGTGGTTTGGTTTCATTTCACTCTCACTATCAGCTCCCGGATCTTCTTCATGTGCGTTCATAATTCATTGATGGAATGATGTCGAATGTGATTTCTCTGTGTGGTCATTGCTGCAGTCCTGCATAGGGTGATAGATATCGTTGTGGCGTTGTTAACTGGAAGCACTTTAGATGGCTTTTGTTGACGTTTTTGTGAGGTGAGTTGTTTGGGCTTATTCTAGGAATTATTTTTCATATGAGAGTTTTTGTTTAATGGTTGCGTGTTGAAATTGCCAGAATAGAGTTGAGATTTCCACCGGAGATTTTGTTTATCTGTTAACATTCTGAAATTAGTGGATATATTTCGTGCCATAAGAATGATTTATTGACTTAATAGACTAACATTCCTACGCTTAATATGTGACGAGATTCATTTGTCAGTCGAATGTGGAATACCTGAGCTGTGGGTTGTAGCTTAGATACCTGAACGACGCAAAAGTTGTGCTAGTTGAAGGTGTTGCCTGTGAAGGGTTGTATCTCTGGACTGTTTCTGTCTAGGTTTGCGTGCCACATTGAGTGTGTCATCCTGAGCTGCTGCGCGTCGATGCACTGTTTCACGTTGAAAACTCAGTCAGTCATCAGTTGGATAGCGATGATGACGACAATAATAAATGGAGTTACCAATGTAAGGAATGTACCCGGCGTTATAGTGGTCATCTGAGGGAAATGACAACGACTAGATATTTGCCTCAGATGACCAGTAACGCGATTGTGCTGCCTTGTTACTCTCAGGGCAATACTAGTGCCCCGTGTACTTCAGGTACTCCCGGAGAAATTGAGCTTCATTGGCGGGTTCAGTGTGAAAGTGGCAAACTCCTGCACAATTTTATCAGCTTGTTGAGCTCAGAGCAGAAGCATCTCTAGCCAAGACTCTGGCGTTTTTCAGATAGATACCGAATCCAAGTGCGGTTAATCTCTTGAAACTATGTGATCCATTTGGCCGTGGATGTATTGGTCATGTGTTCACCCTTCGTCAGTTGTTGGAACACCGTGACATATAACCGTGATTCTACAACATGCAATACTGAAGTATCTGTGGGATCGCATATGCCCACCTGTAGATATAGAGAGGAGGGAAGGTGAAACACTCGTTTAATTTCCTTCCTGAAGAACCGTTAGTTAGTATATTGGTTATCAGTTATCCATGTTGGATATATCAACATTTTGATCACCTAAACTAACAACTGTGAGACTCGTAATTTCTTTCTTCTGCAGCCATGAATTGTGATGAATCTGTCAGTTTATCGAGATTGTTGCCACAAATTCCTGAGAGTTCAGGCAAATAATCCTGTCTGGCCGATAATGATTATTCGAGACAATGTTCACGAGCCAATAAGCTGACATTATGTTCTGGTAACACGGGACTGTTGACATTATCTGACCGATTGGAGATCAGAGGCTTCTCTGCCCTGTAGGCAATATCTCATGTTATCTGGGTAGGTGTTAGTTCGGTGTGGTAAATTTTAATTATATCTAAGCTAATTCAGTTAGTTACTTTCTATGTGTTCATTACGATTCCTGTAGGCTATTTGATTGACATCTTGCCTCGCCACTACTGGAGTAATTCGTTTTAGTAGATGTCGTAGCCAATAACAAGGCCGACAAGGAGGGAAGGTTGGGCGTTAGGCTAGCAATCCCACCGTGTAGAAACGAGACCAGTGCTACGGAAACTCCAAAGCTCTAGCTTGAAGCCGTATGTTCCAGTGGGAGTGCGAAGGAATGAAATAAGATGAAATAATAAGTCTGCACAGTTAGTTGGATCCACATTATGTTTTCTATGCTTGCAGTATAGTAGTGGTATAGAGTAAGCAGCGTAATTGACTTCTGACGAGATTGATTATTGAGAGTCAGTGGAGTGTAAAGAGGGGATATTCTTCTGCTGAAAATTGTGCACTCCACATGAATAAAATGACTAAGTTTGCGGAAGGTGGAGGAAATTTGTGTCTGTCCATAGAATAGCCGGTCATTGTTCAACACGAGATGAGAAAAGCAAATTGATTGTGAGTAGTCCTCAGTTATCAGAAAAATTACACTTAACTTATTCTAGCCTTTAGCTATGCCAATATACAAATCTTCCGACAATCTTACACAGCGAAAGTCAACTAAATGTTTGCGAATCAGTGAACTTAGAGAAGTGTATTTATTCATGACATGATTTACTGATACTCTTGTTGTTATAGTGATGAGAAATTCGACTTGAGTGTAAATTCACTGATCAATTGACATCAAAGCCATTGAAAACCAAGGAGCATTGACAGGACGGTTGTTTTCTGCCTGTTTGGAATCCTTCATCAGCTGACAATTATCAGCCCAACAAAGGTGGAGTTGGAGACTTTGAGTTTTCTAGCTGAGCACGATAACCAGTCATCCAATGGTCTGGATGGAGTCCGAAATCTTGTAGAGCGATGAGGATAGAATTCTAATCTTCCTTCATGTCCACCTTGACGAGTATTCATTTCGACAAATAGTCTTCATGTTCTTGAGTTGTAAGATCGAATTTGTCTGAGGTGGTTTCGAAGCAATCAATCTCAGACATAGATAGGCGTATATGAGAGTGTGTAGAGTGGTTATATGTTGTACTTACTGTAATAGATTATAGAGGAGGATGGTTAAAAATACAACACTAAAAGTGTAGTGCATGTGTAAATGAAATATCCTATTGGACATTAAATGTCTGATGTGCTCTCTTCTACTGTGTGGATGGAATACGTAAAGGTGAGGAACACAAAAGATATGTGTTTCATTATTATACCTGTGGAAGCAGTATTGACCGCGTTCAGTGTGAGCACAGGATTAAGAAGGTGAAAGGTGCTCTCTCCTAAGGTGTTTCATGTTAAGGATGAGTAAATCTGTCAGAGAGATGTTTGTTAGCGGAGAAGATGAAGTAGTTATGTAGACAGAATGTGATAGTATGAGTTTGTCAGGGGAGTGGTTTAAATCTGTATGTGTGTTTTGTATTTAGGTATATACTTCACAACAACATTTGACAAGAATTAATTGAGACTAGAAGAGTTTGATAACTGATTGGGAATAAGGTCGACACTGGTCATTCATTTCTCTGTTTCATGACGAATCTATGCAACAGTCTATGTATATGTCGGTATATTGTGACCTCTGGAATCCGAATGAAGCGGTGTCAAATTGTGTGATGACTCGGGCAGTGATAAACCACATGTGTCACCCAGTATTACATGTGTTATTCAGCAGAACTTTCAAAAGTATCCAGAAATAACTTCGTTGACATTCAAAATGTTCGGTAGAATCAATTGGAATTGGGGATTTGTATCAGGGATCCAAATGGAGGTCGGAGATGCCGTGATAGTGAACAAAGGGTAAGTACAATAATAATGCTTTGTGGTACTTTCTTGACCTTCTGAATGTGAATATGTGTGGGGAATTGCATAGCATTATGCATGTATTTGTCAGATATGTGTTGTGTATGATTACTTCATTCTGAGGTTGCATGGCATCCGTAACTGACTGAATCTTCCTGCCTGGTTATTCTATAGTTGGAGAGAAAGGAACAAGTAGTTCAGCTTACCTTTTGTATTTGGCTGTAGACATAATGGACTATCGTGGATTATTTTGGTCTAGTACTTTTGATAAAGATTATCGCACTGTTGAAGATTTAGACGATTTATGCAGAGTTTCTCAGTTGATTATTCACAAAAGATGATTTGACAAGTACCCGTTAAATAAGATGCCTGAAAATAGCGGGAGTTATCAGTTAATGTGTCAACTGTCTCCTCGTCCTCCTGCTCTCACTTTGCAATAAGCTGGATGTCGCATTTTATTAATTTGTGTGTTTTCGTTCGCCAGGAAACAATTAAATAATTAGATTGTCTTCATTTTGCTTTCTTTTTGTTTTTGTAATATAGAGTGATTCCCCGTACAGCGGATCATTGTGAAGGCTTTTCCTGTCTCCATTGTACTGGCAGTGCAAGTAGTGGCACTAATCAAACATCTTCCCAAGCCTGGTCCAACTGCATCATTGGATTCATGTATTGGGATGTTTGAAGCATAATGAGTTAATCGTTTGAAAACCTTCTTGAACATAACCTGAAAGATGTTAGATTTCTGTTGTTGCTTTCGTTGTTGTTAATTCCGACTGAATGTATGTTATTCATGCGAATTATTGAATGACAAATGTAAACATATATGTACATGCATAATCTGTGTTGTTTGACAATTTTACAGACACATTCTGTGACATAAGGCAGTGGAACGATGGAAAATAGTTTCGTGTATTCAGGAATTGTTGGAAGTGTATTAGTCAAGTGGTAGAAATGTGCCGTGTTCTATAGTGTAGTTGTTCTTCTCAGGTTCACAGTATGATTGTATGAGTTACGTATTGCTTGCGTATTTGCTCAATTCCAGTTCTAATTTAAATGGCATTATTCTCTACCCCACTTCTACTTAGCCTCTACCTGTAATTACCTCTGTTGCTACCCTGACCTAAGTTGAAACATTTTAGTCAATTATATTACGTCATCTAACCTACTAACTCAATCTTACTTTAGTTGCTGTCTAATTAACCTTCTTTCTATATTAGATCATTCTTGTATTACCTGATCAATTATCCAAACTTGACAAACCTCATGTACACAAACAACAATCATTGTATATAAATGCGATTGTACAGCTATGTGAATGAATTCGCCAAAAAGAGTCTCTTCGCTGAACGTCTTCTCTTTTTCAAATGACTCAATGGGATTTTTAAGCTACTCAAACGTTGAAAGTGTATTAGTCAAGTGGTAGAAATGTGCCGTATTTTGTCTGTCTGTCTGGATTCAACATGGGACTTGGCACCGAAGTGCAGCAGTTCGAGTTGCCACGTTCCAAATAGCACACAAAGGTAGACAAGAAAATGAGTGAAGAGAATCAATAGAGTTTTGACAGGTATAAGAGTGAAACAGAATGAGTAATGGTAGAACGGAATCTGAAAGATTACAGAGACTGAATACGTCCGCACCATTGACAACGATTTTGGGCCATGTCACCTATTGTCTCCAGCCATTGATTCTAAGAGTCCCGAGGGTCCCAACCCAGAAGTCTGCATCTCCCTACCTGACTCAGTTTAACTTTCATGGATTGATGAGGCCATGTTTTTGTTTAGCCACCACTTTTTTCCAACCTGCACGTATATCAGCTAGTAATGCCCGTCGGGGGAGGCGGTGGTTAGGCATGCGCAGCACGTGACCTAGCCATCTCAATCTATGTAACTTTATAGCCTCTTCGATTGATTTTCCCTCCTTACCCAACACTCTACACCTAACGTCAACATTACTTGCCTTGTTATACCACCTAACGTGAGAAAGAGATCGTAGACATCTATGATCAAAAACAGTCAACCTTTTCATGTCTTCAACTCGTATTGGTGTATTGCTTACGTACCATCAGTGAAATTCAGGGATTATTTAGACATTTCGGGTGGTAATATGGGGATGTTGAGAGTGTACCTTCTATCTTCGAGATGCAAGTGATTGCTTCTGGACCGACCAGTCGACGTGGTGACACGACATTATGATAAGTAGTGGAGTAGTTAAGCAGGTTGATGTGTTTCTTCACTGTTATGGGGAGTTCGGTTATATGCTGTTAGGTGATATCTACTGAAATCAAGGCATGAGTACAAAGGACTCGTTTGACTTTTCCAACTTGTAGTACTTGTGGAGTCGTTGAGATAGGTGATATCGTCCACGAAGAGTGAGTTGAATGTACTGTTCATCAGTGTGTTGTGTTTTACTATATGGCTGCAAACAGGGGTTCGGGCGTATGATCGTCGATAAGAGTAACGGAATAACAGAGACAGACTGAACATCAAAGTATGATAAAGTAATTTATAAATTGCGAAATGTAAGAGTGCTGGTGAGTGAGTGAGATGAGAAATATGACTGATGTTCAAGCTATAGATTGTAGGTTGGTGATCTACGCTTATTCACGTGTAGTCCTTTCGTCTGAGTGTGAGTGAAATACCTCGGAGCGGAGTAGGGGCTTGATTATTAAACTCAGCTTGTTTCCTGGCCATGTGATTGCAGTAAGAAATGAGTGTGTCAAATAAACACTGAGATCAAGTGAAATTCGAGGTGAACAGAAGGTAGAAGGTGTGAGGAATCAATTGTTGTTTATAAGTGAGTTGCTGCGACGAGATCTCCCACTGGCGCAGACTGAGAGCCACACTTAAAATATGAGAGTTGATGATACTACGCAGTTGTCCCGGCTGAAGTAGTGGTGTGGTGGGTTGGGGAAAGATTCGGAAGCGGGACTGATTGTTCGAGAGCCGAGTGGTGAGGCCAGTACAGAATGAAGAGCTGCAAGGAATTCAAATTGTAGTATGATCACTGGACTGTATGAGATTGCACACCTATGCATCCTTAGTTCGAGTACTACTCTTCACTACTGAAGTATGAAGGAAGTTCTAACTGATTTCTAATTCAGCATGGCGAAAGTCTTAATTTTACGAAATACATCGCGAAAGAGACTGCAGAGCTTTCTAGTTTGTATCTGGATATCCGGAGGTGGTTTTCTTACAATGTAAAGAGATCGTGTGGTGAATTTTCTGCCATGTGTAACGTTAATTTGGTTGTATATTTCACATTCATGATGATATCCTGTGATTGTTTCCACAGCATCACAAAGTTTTCTGTATTCCGTAATGCGCGAAGTCAGCTGTGTTCCGTGTCGTGTGATGTAGCATTTGTTTCATCAACAAGGGGAATATTTTCACTTTGCTCGAAAATATCGCGTTTTCGTAATTCTGTAGGTCACCACATTTTCTCGTGTTTTCGAACACGTCTTTTGCGTCTCTAATCAGTTTCGCAATTCAATAAGCACCAGTTGCCTACTTTAGGATTGCGTGTCACTCGCGACATTCACCTGGGTGAATAGTTTAGTCTGTATATCAATACAATACTCATGCACAAGAGGAGATAGTTGGACGGAGAACAATATTTCACCCATTTCATCTGAAGTAGTTTAGATATGTGATGTGAATTCCCGAATGTGCCTGGCGTCAATCATCAGCAGTATATGTGAGTAGAAATTCAAGTGTTACATGTCAGTGATGGTGATAAGTTACGTGTTTTGTTGGTGTGAAGCAGCGTGGCTTGTTTGTGTGGAAGGCTTCCCTAAGCTGACCATGCAACGAGGCATACCTTGGACTTGATTGAGTTATGGCCTTAGTCATGGATAAGGGTAATGGATGTTTTCATTTGAGGTACATGAATGTGATAAATGTTGGGAGACAGTGCTGATTGGTACATGTGTTATACTGAAAATAGGCGAGGACTGAGAACGCCTGGTTTACAGAGCGATTACATGGGGAATAAGTAAAATCTGTTATCCGTCTTATTGTTCACTAGCGGACTATCTAACACAGCCTAGGAATACTAGTGACCCATGAAGAATGCAAGCAAATAGTATTGGTATTTTCGTTGACAGTTTGATGAGTAAGCCAATTTTCTGAAGCAGTAGTTCTTGATTTTCCATGGGGTTCCACTTTGCAAATGTGAGAGTTTGCAGATTGATGTGTGGTAAACTCCATGACAGTGGATGATAATGTCGGAGATTGGTGGTAAAGTTACAGTAGAAGATTATCATTTCAAACATACAGTAATGCAGAGGAAGGACCGAAAGAAGAATTCAGTGGTCAATCAGTTGCACGACTTAAAGTAGGTAGTTCTATGATCCATTCGTTCGAATGGTCACATGAAATTCCGACTGACTGCGTTCTTACCGCACAAAGAGTACAATATCAGCGCCTCTAACCTCAGCACTGGGTGGTGCGCGTCCGCATCTTACGAAGAGTTAGGAGAAATGCCTGTCCACGAGTGAAAGTAAGTACGAGAACTAACTCCAGAATATACTCCCAAGTGTGGCAAATCATCTGACACTAACCAGCATTAAGGGAGTATTATTCCCGATGTAAGGACTTCGCTTTATTCTTTCCATTCATCACGAAACATACCTGCTATCTCTCAGACACCAATGTTCCTTTTCAAAGTGGATTCTGGATCTAGCATATCTCACTAACCTATTGAGGTGATGACCGATGAGTTCTCACAGCTAATGTCGTGTTGCAGTTGGCCACAGTACACACAACACTGTCGTGTCGCTTAGCTTAGGGAACACATTGAGCACCGGAATAAAACTTTTAGCACCAGACAACTACGAACTGGCTTCCCACTGTTGACAACTTTGCACACCTAAGACTTTTTTTCGACTAGAAGTTAGATACTGTCCTTCTGCTTTACACGTGAATATGCCAGTAACATTTCAGATACCTGTAGTTTTGCAGTAGATAGGTAAAAGACTGAATTCGAATTGGTGGCTAGTTCGATTGCGCTACTGCGTACCCACTTACACATTGTTTCAGGAGTGTGGATATAACCCCGAATAGAGAACGGATGGATAAAAATATGTAGAAGAATAGTGATGTTTGTTAAGATGGGAAAACAACCCGGAACAATGCCGTTTAGCGTGACTGGAGAACGTATCTGCGTGATCGTTGTTTTTCTTCTCCGAACATTCAGTTGTAGGCTGCATCACTCAGCTACAGATATCCTCCCTCATCCATTGTGCCACTGTTTTCACACACAAGTATTCTTCCTTCTGACACTAGTCAGCTTTACCAGGCGGATACACAGAAAGCATCTGGAGTGACTCTAGTGTTTTCATCTCACGTAATTTCCTTCAAATAAAATGGATCTCTGGCTTTATTCAGTATTTCAAAGTAATAAATGTGTGAGAAACTGTGTCATACCAGTAATTTTGTCAAAAAGAGGAATATTGATGATCAGTGAGTGGACGGTGTCTACGAGATACATAATAGCTGAGTAGTGCACGGATGAGCGAGAAGAAGAAATCTAGCATCCACAGGTTTGGTGTTCGCACCGCCGTTTTACAAAATCATTGATGTACACAACAGAGGATCCGTGAAGTATATTGGAATGCATATCTATCGCTTCTTAATTCTTAAATTTGGAAGTAGTTCTTCGGAGTTGATGTCGATGAACTTCTCACCAACACAGTAACTCATCTTCAGATTATCCCCACCTGTATGACTCAGACAAACAATCACTATGTGTAATTATGTATATATACTCTTGATGTTCGGTGTCAAGCATTCACCTTGGATGGAGAATTCGCACTCACATGTGTTGATTCTAACAATCTGTTGTTTTGCTTCTACTTTGGGCATAAGAGATATCAACCAAATCACAAGTCACTTCAACAGACTTTAGTATTTATAAGATAAAAAGTGGAAACGTAAACAGAATGCAGAGCATGTGATAACACAGACTAACGTGAACCCAGTACATTCCTCACTCAGTCGAACCAGCGAACTGAAGCATTATGATTGTTTTCCATTCACTAGAATACACTTCCACACAGGTAAACTGGTGACTACAATTCATTGTATGAAAATCAGTACTCTGTAAAATTGAATATAATTCAGGAGGCGCTATTATCATCAACAGTACAATAAAACGTGCAGTTTCGGATACAATGAACAACAGACCAGTAGATATTTAATTAAATTAAATAAATAACTGACTGACTGTAATTCAGTTATGAAGTAAAGCTGTGACTTACTGGACATTCACTCACTAACAAGTGATAAACTACAGCTAATGTCCAGTTTCGTCGTCATAAGTGATGAGGAGTGTGACGGGGTATTGTGGTTATTAACAAACACTGATAGGTTGGTGCTAATCAGTTCAGTAATTTATTAATCCCTCCCACTCGATTAAGCTTGGTCGAACTTACTAATAATCTACACTTAATTCAAATGACTGATCATATTGTAAGAGTGATTGACAATTTGCTACTGCGAGTCTGAATGAGAATCTTAGCTCTGATGTGGTTAATTTAGCATATGGCCTTCGAGGATTCACCTCTTCCAACCACGCTTCAGTCCATGGGAGGAACTACCATGCAGACTTTCTATGCAAATATTCTTATCGTATCATATCACCTTCAGTGGCTGTCATTTGTTGAATTGATTGGATTTTATCAAATAAAATTATTTTACGACGGAAGTATGCTCTACGATAACGGCCGAATTCCTTCCTTATGTCAATGAAATTTACTCTTTTCCCCTTGTTTGCAGAGTACTTAATATACAGGTGTTATTATGAAAGAATCCTAATGTTCACCATAAGTCATAATAATTCAGGTGACTTTTTCCACAATTCTAACAACTAACATGTATTTCTTATTTTCTGCTTGACAGTTTACTCCCTTCTCACAAGCACAGGCTGAGCTTATCTGGATATAAAAGGTGGTACTACTAAGATTGGCAGACTCTCATTAGCGTCAAATCACTGTGGAAATCCATTGCACTAAGCAGAATGAACAAAGTTCGGATTTCAAACACCAAAGTCAAATCGGTGGGTGATTCCATATAGTGAAGAGAATTTGCGTGTCACTGAAAGCATGTGCAACAAGCTTCGGTCTCTTACCGCCAGCTGCCTTCACTCACTACTGAAGATCAATCAGATGACTAGAAAGGATTGGCAAGAAGGAACTCTGGGAACGAACCAAACAGGGACTTATCGCCCAACAGATGTGCAGAATAAAATGGAGATCGATTGGATACAAGGTGAGGAGACTGCTGGGTGGCACCTCACGTTAGGCTCTTAAGCAGAAGTCGAATAGAAAATGACAAATCGGGTGTGGTTCTGAGGTTGTCATGAAAGAGATAAGGATTTATGGTCAATCGAGGAGCCAACTAAAAACAACTGCAGGAGACAGGATGAAATAGAGACAGAGATGTGCTGTTGAAGTCATATGTCTCACTCGCAACCTATATATATTTATATAACCTCTATCGGTACTCCCTTCACTGCTGGACATTGTCACAGCACCTGTCGGCCAACAGAGTCATGTGGAGAAATATGACATGTTGGATCCGGGTAAGAATGACTATGTCCTGGAAGCTATGGATTTCCCTTATAGCACTTTCTCACTACACACAAAGCTCCACAAATCCAAATATGTTTAAAAAAGCCACAGTCGACCAACCCTACACAGATTTTTTTTTTCGAACTTTCGAGTGCAAATGGAGGAATTAACTCGGTCGTCTGATTCGTTATCATTGCATTGTTACTCTTATTCACGAGCTATCATGTTTTATTCTTAGCATTGCATTTTTAATGTTGTTGCTGAGATTTAGGGGAGACCTAGCAGCAGATATCCTCAATAGCAGAATCTCCAATTCCCTGAAGAAGACTTTTCCTGCAGCAAGTCTATGAGTGATATTCTCAACATCGTTTATGTGAACAAAAATCTACGAAATGCAGTGTTTCCGACTTTTATTCGCCTTTAAAATTATTTCTCCAGTTATCAAATATTAATATTGCATACGTTGTAACTGTTTTCTAATCCAATGTAATCTTGTCTCGAAGCCCCTTGTAATCCATATTCGTACCTTCAAGCTTTCATATCAAGTTGAAAATTATTATCTCCTTATCAAACCAAAGTAGACTCAAGTGTTGGCTAATGATCAACAAAACAGGTACTTGTTGCATAGAAGATGATGGCTGTAGACACGTTGGTGACGCAAACCAACGAAAGTGGTTTTAGTATAGTCCTACTCGTCAATTCCATAGGTTTGCTTCTTATAATCACCTGTTAGTCCTGGCTTTGCAAATTGTTTGTAGAGGCGTAGCCACCTCGGTGTTATGCATCAGATTTCTTCTGTGCTCTTAATCAAACTGCATTTATTACTTCTAACCTAATACCTTTCTGAGACTTTATCCTACAATTAGAAGGGCTTGTTTTTTATTTGGGCATCGACGCTCTACTGGTGAGTGCTTCTGATAGGATTTATCAGTAGTGTATAAAGACACGTTCATTACAGCAGGAAAATATCACATAGCTTTCAAACAAAGTGACAAACCACACACCATATCAACAAAAATCTCTCAGTGAATAAGTAAATCTGTTCCGTTTGTGTATGACGAATTCACCTAGCCACCAAAGCTTCTGGCAAGCACAAATCCTCACCCATCATTCTGACATCGACCACAATTTCCTTATTTTGAAGGCGAATGGGAACACGTTGGAATGATTTCTCGGGTTGGCGTAACTAACCTCGCGTCCCCAAACTCCAATCTTTTACCGCTAGTAAACTAGTGAACTGGGCCAAGCTTTTCTGATAAATATACAAGGCGTAAACTCATTTACAAGCTATCACGAATGAAAACAATTATTTTCAGTATCCATAACTAAGGCCATAACTCAATCAAGTCCGAGCTATGCCTCGTTGCATAGTCCGTTTAGGGAAGCCTTCCACAAAACAAGCCACGCTGCTTCACACCAACAAAACACGTAACTTATCACCATCACTGACATGTAACACTTGAATTTCTACTCACATATACTGCTGATGATTGATGTCAGGCACATTCGGGAATTCACATCACATATCTAAACTACTTCAGACGACTTCACCCTAGATTGCTAAGCTCCCTGGCGGATATAATATACATTCCACTTACGGAGATTTTTCAGATGTCTCTGACCCAGGCTAGGTTACCCAGAGACTGGAAAGATGCTTTTATAAGCCCCATCTTTAAAGATGGGAATAGACAGTTAGTATCTAACTACCGGCCTGTAAGTTTGACCTGCATTATAGCAAAGGTGTTAGAAAAACTCATAAGGGACCAGCTCTTAGCTCATACGGAAAAACATGGCTTACTGGCAGTGGAACAGCATGGATTCCGACCAGGACGATCCTGCTTGACAAACTTACTGTTAGCTAGGGAAGATTGGGTCGAGGCCAGGTATAAAAACCATCTACTGGACGTTGTATTTATCGATCTTAGTAAAGCAAGTTTTTGAAACATATCCAGTATATTCGTAGCCTGAATAATATAATCAAAGTCCACTCGGTGCTTGTCCTTCACCCACATAGAAAACCATTTATAAAACCAAAGGATCGTGCGAAACTGAAGACACTCTCGACAGGTTACTTCAAACACCACGACTTCGGCACACAAGGGTCAATACTTAACTCTCTTAGCTCTATCTCACAAGCTCGAGATTTGCGTATGAGGAATGAAGAACGCACCGCACTGGTCAACCCTGCTAGAGTGTGTGCTCTCACAGAAATCCCGAAGAAGCAATTGAATTGCAGAAACCACAGCATTTCTCTCCTCATCGACAAAGGTAGGCTATACAATGGCTCTGCAGACATTCATGAATTATTCAACAAAACATTTGCAGCCAACTACCTCAAGCCTACAGTTACAATAATCGGTATACACCCTACTAATATGACGCAACTTCCATCTTTACCCACACAATAACAAATTAGCACTCGTTGAGTTCACTCATGCCAACATTAACCAAGGCGTTAGAACTCTTAAAAGCTCCAAAGGTTTCGGCACTGACAGCATATCATCGCATTTCTATAAATATGATAGACCTGACATTCCTTTACTACTGCTTAAAATCTCCACAGAAACTCAAACTTACCCGGATAGATGGAAAACCACATTTACTACAACTAGAGACACAAATGTGCGTGGAAAACAGAAGTCAACAACTGCAGGCCAGTCAATATCACACCTATAGCGTCCAGAATTATGGAGAGACTAGTCAAAGATAACATACTCAAGCGTATGCTCAGTTTCAACATTGTAAGTCCAAACCAACATGGATTCCCAAAGTCCCGATCATGTTCAATTTGCCTCCTAGACTTCTTTAAATTTGTGACCAGTAGTCGTGACAGATGACAACTAGTACTCGTCACCTACTTTGACATTTCTAAGGCATTTTACCGCGTCGACCATTTGCTGCTGATACGTGAGCTGAATTCCTTAGGAATACGTGACCAACTATTAGGATGGCTTAAATCATTCCTTAACAACAGGTCCCAAATAGTTAGATTTAGATCTGTGACTTCCAAACCTAGCCCAATCAATTCCGCTACAACTCGAGTTGGCGTTATAGGGCCCCTCATACTTACACTCTATATCAGCGACAAACGCGCTTGCTTGCTTCTCACATGGGAAACCATTCATCTTTGCAGATGACATAAAAGTAGCTCATACATTCCAATGTGATGACCCAGAGTACTTCCAGAATGAATTAGATAAAGTGACTGCTTGGTCATCTTTATGGAATCTACAATTCAATCTGAACAAATGTGGTTGGATCTGCTTCGGCGCACCTTCAATCGACACAAAATTAACGCTTCAATCTGCTAACCCACCAAGACGCTGAAGTGTCATTGACTTAGGTCTGAGGTACTTTAGTGACCTAACATTCTCTGAGCAAGTGACATCACAGACTCGAAAGTCGAGAATGTTCTTAGGATGCATACTCAGGAACTTTCATGACAATGAAGCTAAGCTATTCTATACAAAACTTGTGTAAGGCCACTATTAGAATACTGGACTGAAATGATCCCTCACGTTCAAGGTCCTTGGAAGAGTGAGACACCTGAGGGCTATTTTCACCAGTGTTGGATTGTCGTTTCCTAACCGGTCGTTCACACATTGGCTTTCACGTTCATCCTGCAATTATCCACAACTTATCTTGGTGCACATTGTTCAAAAATGTTGCGTTTCACCTCATTTTTGTTTCCGTTGCTGTTAAAATTAGTTATTTCGTTTGTTTCGAAAGACTTACCACCAGGTCAGTTCATTGATTTCATTGTAATTGTTTTATACTTTGCTTTCATGCGTGGTTTCAGTATTTTAGTTGTTCTTCAGCTGCTTATGTAGAAGTTTTGGAAATTATCCACATGAACATGTTTTGGTGGCAGAAGCTGTTGTTTCCAGTTCACTTGTTGGTTGCCGTTATTGCTGCTGGTTCAATTGATTACCTTATGTGTATAAATCTGGAAAAAACAATGACTTTCACGTCCATATTTACAGCACCCAACAATCTACTAGTCAATCTGGTGAAGACAGCACGATCAGAGTTGATATTAGCAAGGTTTCCGAAGAATATATTAAACGTGGAGAATTTAGAACCTGGGGTGAAGTTGAAAAAGCTTTGAAGCTTTTCGAGAAATGTGTCTATTATCAGTCAACAAGCACCCGATATGTTGTGAGAGAATGTAAATTAAACAAGGATGAACCACATGTGAATTATGAATATGTGGTGTTTGTATGTACTTTTGGAAACAAAATGAAATTGGAAGGTAATCACATACGTCTCAAAAGGTAGGTTATGATTGGTTGTTAATGATTAATGGAGTAGATCTAAATAAATTGGTTGCCCATCAATGATACGTTTCCGTATGAATGCAATGAATTCATAGTCGCATCTGTGTATATGATTCATAATCACTGTTGCACTCGTGAATATTTAATGAAGGATGCCAACGCCCGTAAATTAAATGAGTCCGAATTGTGTATAGTTAAGCCAATGCTGTCTGTTTCGTCCGAACCTGAAAACGTTATTGAAGACATTGCAGAACGATTTAAAAGGAGGATGACGTTCAATGATTTACTAAATATAAGAGCTACTGTGGTTGAAGGTAAGACTTTGAATGACAAGAATAGCCTTTCAGATTGTGGTTTGCGGTCAGTCGTTTTTTCTAGGTTACAACAAGTTGGAAAGTTGATTGTAATTCGGGATGAAAACGATGGCAGAATACAAATAGCTTGTTTCAGTTCGAATAGGCAAATCAAAATTTAACATAAATTCCCAGAGGTTGTGGGTTTCAATTCCACCTACAACACCAATAAAGCCAAGTAGGTGTAAATATTTCCTAAATGCAATATTTGAAGTTATAAACCATTTCAGTTTGTTGTTGCGGAGTGTTATGGCGAAGGCCTCCCGGTGATGTTCTCATGGAGCAGACAAGACAGGCTAAGTGATGTGACAACAATTCTGGATAAGTTTAAGTGCATTATGGGCTCAAAGTCTAATACCGAAACTTTCGTAATGGACTGCACAAAAGCATTAAGGAGCTGCAGTGGAGACAACACACCCACTTCGCAATATAATATTATGCGCATTCCATATTTGTCGTGCAATGCGTAAGAAGGTAAGTGTTGTGAATTTCGAGGATTGCCTTCTCCACTGCACTTGCAACAATCATGAGAACCACTTACATTTGTTAGCCTAGCAGTCAGCTAAGCAGACAATGACACAATGTTAATAGAGATATTTGTTATACACTGAATCCACATAACCCATATTGCACTGCACCAATCAGTGCAAATATATATTAAATCCACTTAGAGATAACCTTTCAACTTACCATAATTCCTGTACAAACACATATACAGTGAAAGACACATATACATGATAACTTCTGTTCCCACAGAAGGTTCTCTTAGCATTTATAATAAGTGATTTCCATGTACTGATAGTATTCGTTTGTCAAATGGTACTGCTCTTCACACGAAAATAGGCTGCATTGATATTCTCAGACGTGGAGTCTTCATTGAATGATACTATGCCGGAAGACGCAGCTTCTACACCAAGTAAACTATTTGTGTAGATGACATCACCCTCCAACTATCCCATCTTTAACTTCTGTTCCCACAGAAGGTTCTCTTAGCATTTATAATAAGTGATTTCCATGTACTGATAGTATTCGTTTGTCAAATGGTACTGCTCTTCACACGAAAATAGGCTGCATTGATATTCTCAGACGTGGAGTCTTCATTGAATGATACTATGCCGGAAGACGCAGCTTCTACACCAAGTAAACTATTTGTGTAGATGACATCACCCTCCAACTATCCCATCTTGCTCATTATAGCGATATTTTGACACAGTCCGCATGAAACACTAATCATTGCAACCAATATGCCAAGAGTGTGTCGCAGTCGGATCACATGAAGCGGACACCAACATGACTAGTCAGAAAATGAGAATCTCGATCAGTCCAGAAAACGTATAACACAATTTTATTAAAACTTATTGACAAACAATTTTTCCAAACGAAATTCCAACCAACGTGCCGGATAAGTCCAGCCGAATACTGTCCATTTGTTATTAGCAGCACTCGCATATGTGACAAGCTGAGGATGGAAAGTATCCAACGATATTTCACATCCAAACTACTTGGGTACGATTGTAAGGAAGAATACATTTCACGGTGCATGAATCCATATTTTGAACCCACCTGGGCCAGACGACTTATTATACACCCAATATTCTTCTTTATAGTCCTATATAAAGTATCATTATCAGACAGTAAGGACATACAATTCTCACCAGAAGGCTCTTACGATCTGCGTAACCAAACTTGCACAGTGACAATAAAAGCCTTTAAATCGACACTCCGCGAAAACTTCTTCACAGTCATGTATTCTAAAATATGGAACAGCCTGACCCTAGAAGTCAGAACTCGCACCTCGGTTATAAGTTTCAGACGCTCTCTGTACAGACTCTTTCATTCTACCGACTACATTAACGAATCAATTACAGATTTCTTTAGTACCTAAAGAACACGTAAAACTTCACTAATCACTCTACAAACGATAAACAGACTAGCCGCATAGATGTAGAAAAAGACTAAGAGAATATAGAGATATACGTGTACTAGACGGCAATGTACAGTGAATATAAACACGTGTATATGCAGACATTACAATTCTATCCGTGTCCATATACCTTTTCTTTCCTCGCTGGCAGTTTGCTGCTCGCCTCGTAGTAGAAAATGCACAGACATGCAGTAAGACTGAAGTTAAACAGGACTTGAAGCCACTCACTTATATATATGCCACATCCTTCAAGCTATCGGCTAGTGATAACTAAACATCTTTAAAACGTCCCGTGTCACCATATCAGGGCGCTGTATAACATCTCATACGAGCAGTATCCATGACCTGAAATCGAGATACAACTGGTCTACGAATAGTTTTCTGTGTCTTGATCAACTTACTCGTACAAAACACCATGCAGCGACAAATGGCGATAATGGATAACTTGACAGTCTGTCGATCGCCGAACTTTCGTGTCCCCGCGAGTGAGATAAGCAAATGATATATTTGCTTGTGATTGGTCAGTTCGTCATCAGAGTTGCGGTGACGTAAAACACCGTTTAGCTGCTTGGTTAAGAAGTCCGCATTTCCCAGGAGCATTTTATCTGACCGGTGGACTTGTTTGCTGAATTCAGTAAATTCATCCCGTACCAAAATCTAAGGACGTGGCAGAAGGGTCAACAATATGCATTCAACGTTCCGAAGAATTGATGACTTTACACAACTACTATTATCGCTTGACCATTATTTTCAGCGGACCTCAAGTCAGTATAAAATACAACACAGCAGTCTGGTTAATCATGATTAGAACGGAATGGTGGACGCAGCATACAAGCGCCCATTTACATTCTATTCTTGTCACGAAGATCGGAAAGCAAGCATCAAACATTACAGTAAGCAGTGCAATACATGTGTAGGCTTAGTGTTTTTGGTCGAAATACACTGGGCATCCATTCATTTTCAGAATTAACCATGAGTTCATTTGGAATAAGCTAGTTAGCCACATCAGTATTGCGAGAATACAGTGAAAATAAGTAAATACCTGCTTCATAAGATTAGGTGATGCATTCAATTGATATGATTGTATTATTAGGAGTCGTCTATGAATTCATTGCGATAATGATACCTGTTATTGTTGTTATTATAGTCACTATGATCATTAACGCTGTTAAAACTGTTATTATTCTCCATAAGGCCGTCATCATTTGTGTCAAGATTCCTGTTCAAGCTTTGGAAATCACTGCATAACTTATTATTAAATAATCTCACCATTTCATGATGCTTCTGAGGTCCTACTAGACGTCGACCGACGACAGTTTGTAAAAACTATTTATCTACTTCTATATATTGTTTGTAAAGTGATTACTTGTAAGTGCTTAAGAGGCAGACATCTGGGAAATTTCCTATTCAAATCATACATGTACTACCCAAGTTAATAATGCTTTCCTTAAACCCCTTTCAGACTTATGGAGAAAAACATATATGCTATGTGCGCAGATGGAACCTACTGACAGTAACAGGGAAGTACTCATCAGATTTATCTGTACAGCTGAAATCTAATTTTTTTGTCATAAACACTCCTCCTTCGGTTGAGATGCGGTTGTGTTCCAGTAGCACTTGTAATACGTGATAGGGCGTCAATTAAGGGTTAACTATTGGGAATTAATGCACCGTCTGGGAAAATTTTGTTGACGCGATTAGATGGACAGATGGTAACGTACTGTCTTCTGTAACTGCGAACCGTAGGCCTTATGTTTTAGGTCAATATCATACCTGCAGTTGTACTGAGTCATGCATCTAACAGCACAGATACTACAGTGTTTTAATCATGGTACATAAAGATATCTAGAAGTCACAGGAGAGCTTTCTCAGGTAGATTTATTTTCGCTTTGTGACTGTGAATCACGAATCAGTTGATGTGTTCCGCTGAGACGACAGAGCATACTAAACGCTTTATATTCTCAATACCTCCTTTTCAAATGTGCACATATTTACTCTATTTGGCTGTAACATAATCTTTTTATCAATAAACTTCTCCGAATATCTACTTTTACTTAGTATTTCAAAGATAACCTCACAACTTGCACGAAGGCTAATATTCAGTCTTATCAAGTAGAATATACAAACGAGTAACGAGGAAAACATTTATTAATGAACTAACATGTAACGCAGAATCAATGACACTGTGGAAATCTTTTTCTTCAGTACCCAACTCCATGGAATCCCCGAAATTAGATGTTACCTGAAAAACAAAATAAGGATTCAAGACATGTAGACAATGTTACCCTATAAATACAAAATTCACTAGAGAGAATATTTAATACTGAGTTAAAGTGTGTAGTTGCATCAGTCAATATTTTTCAGTCAGAGAAAGCCGACTTTGCATCTTCCTGTAAACACCCCGTCTATGTCATAAAACAAGCACAGGCGGACAACAACGAAAGTGGAAAAAGTTAGCTAAATGAACTGGCAGACCTCATCATGTCGATGTCGATGTTCAATACTTTGGACTGCAAAGAAACATCACCAGAATTCGTTGTAATGTGTGTCCTCAGGTGATTCGGAATCTTCTTGACGAAACAGTGAGTATTTCAACTAGTTGTAAGCTGGCCGAAAATTACGGCCGGCTAAGGACACCATTTTTCGCTATTTACGCTAAAACTGCTTCATTTCATCGGCTTTTAGCAGGAATACAAGCGTAAAAGTAAGTGACGCAACGAATACTCACCAAATATTTAGGTTTCTTCAATAAATGTAACGTGTAGGCATCAGCTGACCAAATGACCTAGGACCAATATTCAAATTCGTTTTTACGAGCTAGTGTGAACCAAGTTGATTTCTTCGTGCTCGCTTCTTGCTTGTGAGGTAAAGGTTCCTGGCCTTCGCTATACTTCTGCGTAGTTCACCGTGCCACCCGACTGTCATAGCTTTAGTTGACTCC
Source organism: Trichobilharzia szidati (assembly GCA_944472155.2). Classification (NCBI taxonomy): domain Eukaryota; kingdom Metazoa; phylum Platyhelminthes; class Trematoda; order Strigeidida; family Schistosomatidae; genus Trichobilharzia; species Trichobilharzia szidati. Next base: position 37,183,759 of record OX235279.1, read on the forward strand.
AAAAGGAGGGGTGCTGGGATTAACCACATCTTGTTTGCAGTATGCGTTGTGTTAAGACCGTGTTGCTACTGCGAATGGGGTTGATCCTTTCACCAGTTAGTCCTCCGGTGTTGTCAACAAAAGAAAAGAGATAATAATAACAAAAGACATGATTAGCGTAGGTCATGTAAACTAAAAGAAAGAAAAAGATAAAAAGACAACGTAAAAACAGACAGCTAGTGAAATTTGAAGTTGACATATACATACATATATATATATATACATTAAGCGCAAGTATAGCAGTTAGAATAGTGAGGGGAGTAAGACAATACAGAATGTGAAGTAAAATGATGAGCTCAGATGTCTACTCGTTAATGGAGTATGATATTTTAAGGGGATAGGCCACTTGGATGCAGTACTTGTGTCGCTGCATGATTGTTCAGCATTCGTTTAAGCTGTCCACAGAGGGTGCCGTAGCTACACCTGCCAACAAGGAATTCCACGGACGACAAACCCGTAGTGAAAACAAATGCGATTTCCGCGAGAAAGCCCATACCCTACTTAATGGTTGATCACCTTTGTTTGGGTGATTCTGGTCATATGCAATATAACAGACAGCTTAGGTCACCCCTTAGCCGGCGGGAGCAAAGTGTGATAAGACCGAATTTCCTTAGCCGTTCATCATACGGTTTGCTTTCGGAAACCCATCGCTCCTTATGTCCATCTTTCGACATTTTTGGAAACGTCAGCGAATATTCTAAGCAGTGAGGTGCAACAATATCGCGCACTTCACGATGTCACCCAACATATCTTTAATACAACCTTAACTGAGGACGGTAGTCTGCGAAAAAGATGAGGCCACTGTGCAAGTTGCGTATAGTTTAAAGTAGGTTTACTTGTTATACATCAAGATTTAATTTGTCTGTGTTTTGCACACTCAAGTGATAAGGAGATGTTTAAACAACCCTTATTTTAATAACAGACTGTTAGTTTTAAAGTACTTTGACATTGTGATAATCACTGTTATCTTTTAAGTCTGTCTGTGAGATGTATCAAGCTGATGGCTCCATAGTGAACGTTTCAACTACATTTAATGGCATGTCTTATAAGTAGAAACCAAAAATGAATTCGTAGTTTATCCTGCATCTGAGTAACTCGTAAATAAATATGAACCAAATCCATACTTGAGGTGTACCACAGTCCTCGAGACGTTAATGAGAAGGTAGAAATGAGGAAAACATGGTATTTGATAAACTACGTTTCAGTCGACTGTAGTTAAATGCAAACAGAGAGCAGTTGTACTTGAAGCATTCCATCGGTGTGGAAACACTAAACTGCAGAATTTATTTCTCATAGAGGCCTGTATGAAATTATGTCGCGTAATAGACATAAGTGTTTTGTGAGTGGTGATTTCAAAAAGTGACTTAGTGTCATTGTTGTTTCTTCAAATAGTTATTAACACTGAGTTCTTACTCTTAAAAGTAAGTGTTATCGTGAGAATACAATTTGTTGTAGAATTTAGTAACCAATTAAAAACCATTTCATAGGAATGGTTCTGATTTTTACTTCAACCCTTTGTATTATTTAGATTGTTATATATGCAAACGCTCTGTGGTCGATGGTTGTCACATGCATCCAGTCAGATGGATTGGAAATTCACCATTGACACAAGCACAGGACACATATGCTTTCCTTCAGAAACCCAAGTGTGTGTGTGGACAGCCGTTTTATGAGCACGCAGCAAAATCCGCCCCGGCGGAATGGATCAAGATTTTAAGATTCCGAATCCGTGGTGCAGGCCTGGGTGCTTATGCCAATGCAGACATACAGTGTTGTGGCACAGTTTTTTTTCCATGAGGTGGACAAACTGCGTACTTGGACGAAATGAGTACTTCTGAGCAAGTCGAAGTAGCTCTTTGGATTTGTATTACTCAAGTTTCTGTGACATTTTCGCCTGCACACAAAGTCTCAGGAATTGATATAAGTATGAAACTTCGGCACTGTGGTGGTAGAATATAACTCCATTATGGATAGGATTTCATCTGGATAAATCACACAGTGATGTTATACAGTAATATTAACTGATGACCACGTTTCGAGCACAAACTATTGCCACTCATAATCATATCAAGTTCTTGATAGTTGGGTACCATTTACATCAATCGAAGTGACTGTCGTCCTGTGTTTAGATCTCACTTCGATCTGGCTAGCAAGCACTACTACTGGTTGATGCCAGTGTTGTCCAACTATTCAATCATGTCAATTAACCAGTTAGACATACATACATACTACTTGAGAATGACAGTTAGTATCGACTTGTGCACATACTTCCGTAGACATTGATAATATCAAGTATAACAGCCTTAGTTAATTTTAAACATACAGAACGGCGGAAAAAAGGCTGTTATACTTGATATTATCAATGTCTACGGAAGTATGTGCACAAGTCGATACTAACTGTCATTCTCAAGTAGTATGGATGTATGTCTAACTGGTTAATTGACATGATTGAATAGTTGGACAACACTGGCATCAACCAGTAGTAGTGCTTGCTAGCCAGATCGAAGTGAGATCTAAACACAGGACGACAGTCACTTCGATTGATGTAAATGGTACCCAACTATCAAGAACTTGATATGATTATGAGTGGCAATAGTTTGTGCTCGAAACGTGGTCATCAGTTAATATTACTGTATAACATCACTGTGTGATTTATCCAGATGAAATCCTATCCATAATGGAGTTATATTCTACCACCACAGTGCCGAAGTTTCATACTTATATCAATTCCTGAGACTTTGTGTGCAGGCGAAAATGTCACAGAAACTTGAGTAATACAAATCCAAAGAGCTACTTCGACTTGCTCAGAAGTACTCATTTCGTCCAAGTACGCAATTTGTCCACCTCATGGAAAAAAACTGTGCCACAACACTGTATGTCTGCATTGGCATAAGCACCCAGGCCTGCACCACGGATTCGGAATCTTAAAATCTTGATCCATTCCGCCGGGGCGGATTTTGCTGCGTGCTCATAAAACGGCTGTCCACATACACACTTGGGTTTCTGAAGGAAAGCATATGTGTCCTGTGGTTGTTTACAATGGCCAATGGTAAACCTCCATGTGACAACCATCGACCACAGAGCGTTTGCATATATAACAATCTAAATAATACAAAGGGTTGAAGTAAAAATCAGAACCATTCCTATGAAATGGTTTTTAATTGGTTACTAAATTCTACAACAAATTGTATTCTCACGATAACACTTACTTTTAAGAGTAAGAACTCAGTGTTAATAACTATTTGAAGAAACAACAATGACACTAAGTCACTTTTTGAAATCACCACTCACAAAACACTTATGTCTATTACGCGACATAATTTCATACAGGCCTCTATGAGAAATAAATTCTGCAGTTTAGTGTTTCCACACCGATGGAATGCTTCAAGTACAACTGCTCTCTGTTTGCATTTAACTACAGTCGACTGAAACGTAGTTTATCAAATACCATGTTTTCCTCATTTCTACCTTCTCATTAACGTCTCGAGGACTGTGGTACACCTCAAGTATGGATTTGGTTCATATTTATTTACGAGTTACTCAGATGCAGGATAAACTACGAATTCATTTTTGGTTTCTACTTATAAGACATGCCATTAAATGTAGTTGAAACGTTCACTATGGAGCCATCAGCTTGATACATCTCACAGACAGACTTAAAAGATAACAGTGATTATCACAATGTCAAAGTACTTTAAAACTAACAGTCTGTTATTAAAATAAGGGTTGTTTAAACATCTCCTTATCACTTGAGTGTGCAAAACACAGACAAATTAAATCTTGATGTATAACAAGTAAACCTACTTTAAACTATATGAAACTTAAACAGGTACCTATCATCCTCGGGGATCTTCAGATCTGTGACATAATTTGGTCATTCACTGTTTCGCTTTGGGTAACGACTTTCCATAAATTGGTCACCTTTATTATTTTCAGTTGTCACCTTTGGAATCTGTGAGATCCATCAGTTTAAGTTTTCCGGGGTGGGCTTCTGCTTCACCTGAGATTCCAACAGTTGTCCCACTGCGTCCTCTTCGTAACTCAGGCGTCCACTCATCTCCACTGTCTAAGCAAGCAGTTCTTATCACTACCTAAAGATATTGCGGACTTTCTTTTTCTCTTTATCTACTTAAATAATGAAGAATCATTTTAAAATCTGCATACCTTTTAACTGTGGTGCGACTAAAGGTTTCGGTACTCCAAGCTTCCTCAAGCTTTCCGATGATTTTTCAAGTGTGCTGGAAACAGATGCCTTCAGCTTATTCATCAGAGAACTCAAAAGAATTAATTCACATTTGTCAAAGCAAAGCAAAGCAAAGCAAAACTGAGGTCAAAATGTAACAAGAATAGTTGGAATGAATTCTCCATTATATTTCGAAATGAATTTTCACATCACATTATTATTCACTTTTCTCCACAAGGAAGGAGATAGGAGGTAATTCCGTCAACATGATGTGTAGCCGACTCATTTTCAGGTAGCTATCAACATTACTTAGTATCGTCCACAGGTTACCATGAATTTGAAAAACTAACGTTGTCATTTACGAGATAATTGATATTATTTACTCTCTCCTCTTCGCAGGGTTCTCTAACTTTCGTCCTTAGTGAAGGACAAGCACCGAGTGGACTTTGATTATATTATTCAGGCTACGAATATACTGGATATATTTCAAAAACTTGCTTCTCTACCTCGTAACGCTGACCAAACTTACATCTTCAGATGACACTAATTAACACCTCACTGAAAACTGGTTCAAAGTAAATGTAACCACAGTCCGAGACCCATAAGCTACAACTGTAGTCACGGCTTTAGTCATTAAAAGCATAACATACATAACAGCATGCGAGAAGAAATCCTTATGGCTGATGAACCAGAAATTTCAAAGTCAATCTAGAAAACACCAGCTACATGCCGTAAAAACTTCTGGTCAACTTATTAGGAACAAAATCTCGTTAAAAACTAAGCACCAGAGGCAACGTTGGACATAACCCTAGAAAGCTACACATACTACTCATATGAACTGAATATTTCTGATGTTATTTTATGTTAAGAACTTTCCTGTTGTATGCTCGTCGGGAAATTATAATGAAGTTAAATGTCGATAAGAGCAATCATCCACTGTGGAGCAACTCGACAAAGGATTAGGCCACGATGGATACTTAGGGCATAATAAGATATGACATTGCATTGTCACCATGGTTTAGGCAGGTGGAATTACTCCCCATGGAGGAACTCTTCCATCAAAGTCAAACCTCAGAAACATTGTGTCACAAACATTTCCAACTTAATGATGTGAGAACATGACCAAATGTTTAGGCTTTGAATTCCGCTTACTTAGTTGACTGGCTTTCAACTGAAGTGAACTGAAGTGCAGCAGTTCAACCTGCCACACACCATCTAGAATATGAAGCACCTGCAAAATGACAAAAAACCAAGATCCAAAGAACTACACAGAAAAACCAAAAATAAATGGGAGGTCCCAAAGAGTGAATGCATCTCTAGCATTGGAAATGATTTTGAGCCATATCACAAACAGTCTCCAGTCATTGGTTCTTAGCACCTCAACGACCCTAACAAGGCAATCCATACCTTCCTACATGGCTAATTCTATGTGCATCTAGGTGATTCCCTACTTTCTACAGTAAGCGAAACAAATACCTCCAAGAGCCCTAACTGACTGAGTTTACAAAAACAAACAGGTAAACCATGGTTCAATTGATGGTAACATGTTTTATCTACTCGGTTGTCAGCCACACTAGTCGTGCGTATGTCTGAGTGACATCATCCAGTAGTCTAAGCTGAACTAAGTGTTGCACGACTCCTGCTGCCCACCAAAAGACGTATGTACTACATGGAAGTTAACTACGTGTTGAGATCAGAAGATTTGAAGAGGCTGGCTATCTCCGACCATGCGTGTCCACGTTCCGTCAATCATCCTAGATGGTAAAATAATGCGAGCAATGGCGAGGTTAGAGCTACACAACATCATGCATTAACACTAATACAATAACAAGAGTAAGTGAATCCATGAGGCTATAAAACATGGTTGTTAATGGGTATAGACTTAACTCCACTCATACCTGGGTACATCTGCATTAGAGCAGACAGAGTAAGTAGCCGGAAAGGTGTGGGGGGGGGTCGCTCTATACATTCGAGATGACATAGGAATTAGGTCGACGTTGTCGGAAGCTCATGACAGTGGCACCTGTGAAACCGTAGGTTGTGTCATTAACTTGAACAAAGGCACTGTAACGATGGGGGTTATTTATAGAAGTCCTACCAGCCAAGCTGACAATTTCGTTATAAATCACCTCAGGACGTGGAGTAGAAAGAATAAGTGTCTAATAGTAGGTGATTTTAATGCCCCGCATATTAATTGGGAGGAATTAACATCAACTACTTCGTACAATTGTTTCAATAGGGAACTAGTACTGGCAGTACTTGAATGCGCACTTGTGCAGCATATGGATGCACCAACAAGATACCATCCTGAACATGATCCATCCACTCTAGACTTGGTGCTAACACACCAGAAGGAGGATGTTGGTAACATTAGGTGCCTGGCGCCGCTAGGCAGTAGTGACCACATAGTTATTACTTTTATGTTCAGGATCCAGGCCGTCATACATAGGTCAACAGCCGCTCGCAATCCGAAATGCAGCAACGCTAGCTAACTGGTCTGTTAACACACACCAGACTGTCGATGAGGCTTGGATGGGATTTAGGGATACACTAGAGTGCGTCACTGCACCCTTTGTACCTTGGTCTACGCCTCGAAAATTATCTCATAAACCACCTTGGATTAGTAATGAAATAAGGAGGTTACTAAGAAAACGAAAGAACTTATGGGACCGGTTTGCTGTGACTGGAAGGAATGAGTTTCGGGTAGAATACCGCAAAGTTCGAAACCTTTGCAAGTTTGAGATTGACAAAAGTCGTATAGAGTATGAGAGACAGTTAGTACTGGATTGTGTGCATTATCCAAAAAGACTGTTCTCGTATATCAAACGTAGGACTAAAACTAGTAGTGGCATACCGTCCCTCATTAGCAACACAGGAGAGGCTGCAGAATCGGACGAAACAAAAGCTGAGGTGCTCTCCGAATATTTCTGTGATGTTTTTTCGTCTAATCGTACCACCCAGGGGTGTAACGAGGTAACTGGTGTAGCCCCTAAAATGCCCCCAATTGTGGTAGAGGATGTAATGGTTCTGAAACTACTGTCTAAGTTGAAGCCAGGTAAATCACCTGGACCAGACGGACTTCACCCTAGATTGCTAAGCTCCCTGGCGGATATAATATACATTCCACTTACGGAGATTTTTCAGATGTCTCTGACCCAGGCTAGGTTACCCAGAGACTGGAAAGATGCTTTTATAAGCCCCATCTTCAAAGATGGGAATAGACAGTTAGTATCTAACTACCGGCCTGTAAGTCTGACCTGCATTATAGCAAAGGTGTTAGAAAAACTCATAAGGGACCAGCTCTTAGCTAATACGGAAAAACATGGCTTACTGGCAGTGGAACAGCATGGATTCCGACCAGGACGATCCTGCTTGACAAACTTACTGTTAGCTAGGGAAGATTGGGTCGAGGCCAGGGATAAAAACCATCTACTGGACGTTGTATTCATCGATCTTAGTAAAGCATTCGATAAGGTATCCCACTTAGGTCTTCTTAGTAAACTTAAACATTTTGGATTGGACCAACGCTTATGCGAGTGGTTTAGTGACTACCTGATGGATAGGAGACAGAAGGTAAGGGTTAATGGTGTACTGTCAGGGTGGAAAGCAGTACTAAGTGGAGTATCTCAGGGAACGGTACTGGGCCCCCTGCTATTCTTATTATACGTAAATGAAGTGCCAAAAATTCTTACCTCATCTTCCTTACTATTTGCGGACGATATTAAGATATGGAAAACCGTAAATAGTAGCGATGATAGGTTGGTACTACAAAACGATCTAGACAAATTAACCGAATGGGCTAACCTTTGGAGTCTGGAAATTAATTCCAAGAAAAGCGCAGTAATGCACCTAGGTCAGAAGTCTTACACGTCGTACTCCATGGGGGACACAGAACTGCCAGATGTTAGGGAACAAAAGGACTTGGGAATTATTGTTAGCCATGACTTAAAAACAACGGCGAACTGTAATCGAGCCGCAGCTAAGGCTTTTCGAATGCTATGGGCACTTCGAAGATCTTTCAAACGATTAGACGAGGGTATGTTCCAAGTACTCTATGCAACATATGTCAGGCCTCATCTAGAGTACTGCATACAAGCGGCGAGTCCATGCTTCAAAAAGGAGGCGCATACCCTGGAAAGAGTACAGAGGGTAGGTGTGGCGACCTAAAAACATATCAAATTATATGTTCACGAAAAAAAGAAGGAATTCAACCTGAAACCTTGAACCGCGCGCAAGGAACAAATCGTTCGCCCTCTCTCCGGCTGTTCGCCCAGCACATCTGCTGACCAACGCTGTCTCGCACTGGTTGACACATCCCCGTCAAGAACTTTGCTCCTATCTGCCTTACTCTACGTGGAGACTTCCGACGGTTGACAGCGCTAAGTTGTAGTGGAGAATTTGTATAATCAAGAGAAGGACAATTACATTCCGATAATTTCGTACGTCTATAATTTGTGTATTTTGTGACTGTTATAGTTTTCTACAAATAACCTCAGTCCTTTTTTTGTGTATATTAACTTAAGTGAACTGAATATTTTATATATACGTATTTGTTAGTACTTGTTCTGTCCTTTTAATTGCGTTTATATACTTACCTAGCTACTAGGTCCACTACACTTAATTGGTGAGCCCGTTTTGGAACATCGATTGTTTTCACGTATCTATATACTTATTTTTGCTATTTTGTACTTTCATTGCAAGTTTTTGTTGGTGGTCTCATATTTGTATTCCCCTTTGTATCAATATTCTCACAATTGTACTACAAATCGTCGATAGCAGTCCCTCCGGACTTCTAAGAGGGGGAGCCGTGTGGCGACCTAAAAACATATCAAATTATATGTTCACGAAAAAAAGAAGGAATTCAACCTGAAACCTTGAACCGCGCGCAAGGAACAAATCGTTCGCCCTCTCTCCGGCTGTTCGCCCAGCACATCTGCTGACCAACGCTGTCTCGCACTGGTTGACACATCCCCGTCAAGAACTTTGCTCCTATCTGCCTTACTCTACGTGGAGACTTCCGACGGTTGACAGCGCTAAGTTGTAGTGGAGAATTTGTATAATCAAGAGAAGGACAATTACATTCCGATAATTTCGTACGTCTATAATTTGTGTATTTTGTGACTGTTATAGTTTTCTACAAATAACCTCAGTCCTTTTTTTGTGTATATTAACTTAAGTGAACTGAATATTTTATATATACGTATTTGTTAGTACTTGTTCTGTCCTTTTAATTGCGTTTATATACTTACCTAGCTACTAGGTCCACTACATAGGAACAAAATTAGTTAATGGCATCTCACACCTTCCTTATGATAAGAGGATGGAGCATTTAAATCTCTTCCCATTATCATATCGAAGGAGGAGAGGCGATTTAATTTTGGCTTACCGTATATTCAAGGGTGAATTAGGGATTGACCTTTCAAACCTTTTCTCCCCCTCTAGAATAAATTTACGGGGTCACCAGAAGAAGGTGCTCAAACCAAGGTCGAATAAAATACGTTTGGAGTTTAGATTCTCTCACAGAGTGGTCAACGACTGGAACTCCTTACCTGATTCAGTTGTAGCAGCTCCATCGGTGAACGCTTTCAAAGAGAAACTGGATCTCTGCAGAGATATATATCGCGAGGATTAACATAGGCAACAAGAGCCTTCTATCCTTATAATCTGAATCTGAATCTAAAACTGCATCGATTGAAATGGCCCGGACATGTCTTACGTATACGAAGCTATCGTCTTGCTGATTGAGCAACGTTGGCTAAAGAGGTTGTCTGGGAAAGAGTTGAGGGCACTGACACCAACTAGTCAATCTTATCTCCAAGTGGTACCACAGACAGAGAGGGGATCTAATCACAATGTTTAAAACGTCGATATATGCCTGACTTCTCCTTTCTTTGCCCTCCCATCCAGTGGAGATATCCAAGAGGACATAACGTAGATTTTCAACAACCAGGAACGAACTATAAAGCTGTGGAATACTGCTTCTCCCACCGAGACATTAACACTCAAAACTGACTCCCAAAACAAGTAATGGCTGTGTCATCAACTGACTAATTGAGTGGATGAGTGGGAGACACAGATACACTGTGGGAAAGTGTTAACACAGGCTCGAATACCCGTACACTTCATTACCATCCTGAATCCGAACAGATGGCTTTCGGTTCCCATATCTCTAAGAGTTGTAAAAAGTGTCCAAGTTAAAACCAAGACAAGCGTTCCATAAATCACTCGGAATAACACCATAATACGCGTACAAAACATCGTTAGAGAATATCCGATGACATAACATTAGCGAAGTGTGTGTGTGTGTCATTAAATGCACAGTAGGGATATACATGATGACACACGACCTACTAACTTATGCTACCCAGCTGTCAAAACCGTCGGGCATACTTTGACAATTTTATACACAAGATGCGAGGGAAGCATATGCGTATTCACAAGTTTACCACACGCTGGACAAATCTACGCAGTAAAATCGAAACACTCACCATCACGCCTCTCTTACCCTCTTAAAACCATACATTTACTTGACCTTCTCGGCATCTGCAGGTGATATTTCTACAAAGAAGATAAGAAGAATTAAAATGTACACAAACTAGTGAATATCTTCAGCAGTTCTAGGTTCTCCAATATGCGTTGTCTACGCAAATTCTCCGTATCAAAAAGTCAAGTATACCCGAACGAAACAGAAACCGAGTAATGAGTACTTAGACAATATTCAATATCCAGTGGTGTGTAGTGAACTTCAACATGCAATACCCTGTACGCGATCTACTGCAAGCCACATTATCTCTTTGAGGTGACTCCATGGTTTTGGGTCGGAAACCCCTGTTCTTCAGTAATCTTCAATGAACATTTCCTATCACCCAACTAAATTAAATTACCTTGATTTCAAAGGAAGTGACGCGATGATTACGGGTCTGACGGATGAGTTGTGAGGTTGTCAGTCGACATTTTAGCAGGAGAATGGCGTTTCTCTCAAACGCTCAGCAGCCAGCTACACTTCCACTCTTCTCCTGGAGGGGAGGATATAATATATTGGCTCCAAAAGGTTGAGAAAATATGGCTGGGAAAATATGGCTCTTAATACGTTTAATCCTACTCCAAAAATATGGTGGAGATATGTGGATGACACTTTCACAGTGTTAAAAGCAGAACATATCTCTAGCTTCTTGACACACATAAACTCACTAGTGGAGGGAATAAAATTCACATTTGAAGCCGAAAATGAACAAGGAGAATTAGCTATGTTAGATTGTAAAATAAAACGAATAGAAGAAGGCAAACTACACACTAGTGTTTATAGAAAACCAGCGCATTCTAATAGATATTTGGACTTTAATTCATCTCATCCTTTAACTGTTAAGGCAGGCTTAGTTAAGTGTCGAACAAACCGAGCAATGGCACTAAGTAGCACAAAAAAAGACCTAAATGATGAAATAAAACAGATAGAAAAGGCGTTGGTTTTAAATAACTATCCTCTAAATTCATTAGGAAGATTGAAAAACGCCAAAAGAAAAATAAAAAGAATCGTGAAACTAGTGATAATAACATAAATAAGACAGAATATAAGTCATCTACAGTTATACCATACAAAGAGGGGACATCTGAGACCCTACGTAGGATTCTAAATAAAGCAGGAATTAGGGTGGCATTTAAACCTACAAACTCACTCAGGGACAAGCTCTGTAGGTTAAAGGACCCAGTGAACCCAATTAGACAAAATAATATGATTTACAAAGTACCCTGCAATGACAGTGAGGTCAACTACATAGGTCAAACTAGTAGGTCAGGGGTAGTCAGATTGCCAGAACATAAGAATTTAGCTAAGGTAAGAATGGTTCATCCAGAGAAGATGAGTAATTTAGAAAAAAGCCCGGCAATTGCAATGCATGCATTAACACACAACCACACAATAGGGTGGGAGAGAGTTAACACTCTAAAAAGTAATCTATGTAGGTGGAGAGAGAGGTTGATTACTGAATCTTTGTTCATCGAATCTACACCCAACACATGCAATAGGAATGAATCATCACTCATACCCGAAATATGGAAAATAATACTACCAATCAAATCAAGTGAAAATCAAGTGAAAAACAATGGAACTATATAAATGAATTTAGGAAGTCGTGTGATTACCTTGATATGATTATGAGCAATAAATTGTGCTCGAAACGTCATCAGTAAATATTACTGTATAACACTGTGAGACTCTATCAAAATAAAATTTACCCATAATGGTAGAACAAGATATATCAGCGAAAAATGTTGTTTTCAATTAAATCTTCTTCAGGCTTTACTTTGATTTACATAGACTTTTATACAAAAATTTCAACCAGTGGCGGTGCTTTTGTGGAGCGAATTATAATAATGTGGTAGATGATTTGGACGTAGTTAATAACGATGATTATAATGATAACAAAACATTGATATGCAGGTGGCGATAAGAATATCAAAGGTAGTAATATGAGTGAATGTAGACAATTCAATAAACAAATTAGGTCACATCTTAAAATCTGTGTATTACTAAATTTAGGTCAAGTGGACTGATAATCGGTGTTCACATAAATATCATAAAAGTACGAAGGAAATGGAAAATAAGTAAGGGCGGGTGGAGCGTTTTGATCAGAATTTGCCTAGGCAAGCAAGGGAGATACAAAGGTATAACAAACTTCTTTTGTCTGAAAAGACTAAGATTGCTCTCGAATTAATTCCCATAGCTTCTTCGGCCATGTGTTAAAGGCAGGTTCGAATTCCGTACGAAAGGCTCGATGGAATACGATAGATAACTTTGAGGGCACTGCTTCCGCCCATTTGATGACTGCTACCAATCAAATGAGCCTAAATAGAACTTCTTATAGATTTTATTTGACCTTTTCCGAACCATGAAGAAAGATGTTCATTGATGCGTTTGTTAAGCTGTTCAGTTGTTCGCAACTAAATTTGCAGATACACATAGAAGTGGCACAGCTAGGTAGCTTGTCTTTCACTTGAGCAACCATAATTATTTTCCTTCACGTTCCCAGTGGAACATAGGGATTCAAGCTAATAGCTTGAAGTTTCCGTAGCAGTGTTTATTTTACAGGATGGGGTTGCTAGCCTCATGCCCAACCATTCCTCTTCACCAGCATTATTTCTGGCTTAGCGAGGTAAAGGAGTGCGTCGGCCGGGGATCGAACTCCGGACCATGTGCATGGTCGGCGAGCGTCCTAACCTCTATTCCACCGACGCACGAGCAACCATAATTGGCTGGCTGGAAAGTGACAAACAAAGGGTGGCGGTAGTATAAGTCCATTTTGATCACTCTCGATAATCTCAATCGCAATAATCACAATTTCTCCACGCCCTGAGGATTGATTCCCTGTCCACATGAAGGTGGGGGAAGTTGCACAGATCTACACTAAGACTGCAGTTGAACAGGACTTGAAGCCACTTACTTATATATCATCCTCCAACGTTTTGGCTAGTAATAGTCCAACATCCTTGAGAAATCCACTGTCACCATAACATGACGCTGTACAGCATCCTATACAAGCAGTATCCATAGTTGCGAAGACAATATTTCTATATTTCTCAATGTGCTCTATTGAATGACTAGTGAGCAGATTGCGCCCTCAAACTAAATTCAAAATGACAGCAGCAATGTAATTTCACCACCATTACATAAATTTTTGTGAGTTAAATAATACTTATCCATGCCTGTAAAACTGGTGTGTCCTACATAGATAGGAACAAATATAAATTACTATTAGCTGGAGTCCCTCATGTTCACAAAGTGAGAATACATTATTATAAGATGCAATTTATTGTCATACGAGGGAAATGACCTCGAGCTTTATTTTTTCCCAAGTATCTGTAATCCATCCAATACATACTTGGGTATTATTTTGTTAATGCGAAGTCAATATCTCTATATTTGTTGATGTGGTCCACTGAATCACCAGTTATCAGATCTTCCCCAGCAACCATGTAATTTAACCACAAATTAAATTTATGTAATTTAGATAATACTTATCCATGCCTGTACAACTGGTGTGTCCTACAAAGGTAGGAATAAATATGTACCGCATTATATTATCATTACTAAATATGCTTACTAATCGTATGTGTAATTTATCGAATTGATGATGCCCGTAAACTGGCGTCCGTCATGTACAAAAAATGAGAATATATTTTCATTATATTAATTAGACAGGTGACTGATACGTGTAATAATGAATTGTCAAGTTAGGTTCGTGGGTAGATTAACAAAGATTTTGGCTTGTGGAAATATTGTGTCGTCCGAAAACGAAAAAGTGGAGCCACGTGGAGGAACCTTTGATATTGATGAAGCCCCAAGCTTTTCACAGAAGAATGTGGACCTACTATTCCCGGCATGCCTGTCGTTCGTTAACCTCCAGTGTCTGAACTCAATTCGGACTACTCAGTGTGGAGCAAACGCATGCAGGATTCCCTCAATGTAGCACCAGCAGGTCACCACTACATGCGAATCGCCAATTCGATAGCAGATGAAGCCTACACAGGAGCCTACGCTGCTGGTTTTTGTAGCACGAATCCCCCTAGCAAAACTGAAGCACAAGATATGTACAAGATATGTTGGACAAAAGTATATTCGCACCCTCTTCTTCGCCATTGGCGTCAGCCATCACCTTGGTCAGAAAGAAAGACAGCTCTATCCGAATGTATATTGACTACTGCAAACTGAATGCCGTGACCAGCCGTGACTCCTTCCCCATTCCGAGCATTGATGCAACTCTCGGTGCACTTACTGGCTCTCAACGGCTCTCTACTTTAGATCTGGCATCCCGGTGCTGGCAAGTAGAAGTGCACTCGAACGATTGTCGTAAGACTGCGTCGGTGTCACGACGGTTAGGACGCTCGCCGACCATGCACATGGTCCGGGGTTCGGTTCGGCCGACGGACACCTGATTTCAATGGTCGGCCTGCTAAATTTTGGCTACCGTTATCACATGCTGAAAATTCCATACTTGTACCAAAATACTCTGTGGAATCAAACTATGATTGACAAGATTCATACTCCTGAGTGGCCTGTACGAATTCCGCACAACGCCCTCCGTACTATGTAACGCTCCCGCCACATTTCAATGCTTGATGCAGGTAGCCCGTGACATGTTGGTTCCGCATAAGTTTCCAATGTATCTTGACGATATCACTGTACATGAGAAGTTCCCAGAGGATCATACTGATAACATACAGACTGTCCATACGAGCTTAAGAACAAATAAATTGAAGTTGAAGCCTTCTGGAAGCTCCTTTCTCCGGAGGGAAGTCACATTTTCGGGCCACCGTATCTCACCAAATTGCATCCAAACAGACCCAGAGAATGGCCCATGCCCCAGTCTTGTGAAGAAGTTCATAGCTTCCTAGGGTTCGCATTATACTATCTACGTTTCGTCTCTGCTTTCTGCACCCTTGCCTCGCCTCTGCATCGACTGACAGAAGAGGGCCGTAAATTTGTATGGACTAACGAATGCCAACATGAGTTCGACGAGTTAAAGAGGAACCTGACGTCACCTGTTATCCCTGTGTTTACAGACACGTCGCCATTAGCTGGTTCTTTTATTTCGGACTCCGATGCGAGCACCAATGCTAAATGGACTGTCCTTTCCTGAGCAGTAACGAAAGGTCGAGAGCATAATATTGCACATGCCAGTCGAAAGCTAGACAAACGTGAAACACGGTATCCGACTACACGAAGGGAAATGCTTACCCTGTGCATTTCTCCAAACACTTTCGACATTATCTGCCTGGGAGCTCCTTTCGAGTACGCGCTGACCACCGCGCACTGCAATGGCTCCAGATATTCTATGAACCAGAAGGCCAGGTGACTCGTTGGCAAGGACGTTTACGAGGATTCGGTATCACCTGCGAGTATCTTCCAGGACCTCCATGTGCTGATGCCAATGCTCTCCCTTCATCTCTCTCTCTCGATTGACAGATTGTGTTTCAACAGTAAGTGCTATGCTTGATACGGGGATGGATGTCGACTGGGCCTCACTACAAGCAACTGATGCTGACATACAGCCTATTTACTCCCACCAACCTCATGGGAATGATAAACCTTCGAACAAGGAATTATGGGATTTATCCGACACAACACGTAGTATGTGTACTAAATAGGGTGTGCTACGACTGATAAACGACGTCTTATTTATAGTGGAGCCATCTACACCGCATCGTCTTCTAGTCTCACGTGTAAGAGTTCGAGAGGTGATCCAACTTGAACACAATCAACTGGCTCATGCTCGTCAACGGAATCTGAACACGGCACTACTTCATCATGACGTCATTGAGTTCTGCCGCCGCGTTACGTGTGGCAAAATCAAGAAGCCTCCTTAAATGCCACAAGCACCCGTAGTGCTCAGGCTAACTGACGTCCCTAACCACAGTTCACGCGCGGACCAATGTATTCAATGAAAGTTTATGTCTGGCCTCGTAGATCGTCAGTCCCAGCAGGATAGTGTCCCGAGTTTTCCGCCGCATGGCGAGGGCCATATGAGATCGTCCAACATTGACCACCAACCACGTATGTTCTTCGCGACCAGTAACGACCTCAAGTCAACGCTATCACCGCCCATTAAAACCAACTGAAACCGCAGCATCCAGCCAGCCTAAAAAACAGCCAAACACATCCCAACCACCACCTCCCACCTATCACTACGAGGTGCCAGCTGAAGGAGGCAACGTATATCCAACACCACAACCAGGTACCGATGACTGTGCCTTAAGAGGAGAGGAGCCGATGTAACGAAAAAGAATCCATTATAGATAGAGTACTGTACACTGCTTTCTTTCCTCTCTCCTTCAGGAAAACACTGAGGAGTCTATTCCGTGGGACAGGAGGTACAACGTCTATCAGGACTCAATATCAGTGATGACAATTAGACTGTTTTGTTTGTGGGCCGTTGACCTGCGCCCTCCGATTTCCGCCATTCCACTGAACACACGCCTTTGCCGAGCTCCCGTCCTGATTCTCTCCCTGATGTGACTATTTCTCATTGTGCTACATATGATGGCGTCATCGTGTTCTGCACAAATATCTGTACTCAGTTTATTTAACAACATACATCTGCCTTGAACAAATACTTGCAAGTCGTCTCACAAATAGAACTGCAAACCAGAGGGATTGGCTTCTAGAGCAAGTAACTGCGGAACTAACATAGGCGAAAAGTAGCCTATCTCATGAAAACTGAAAGACAATGAAATTTGTTAGTTTGCATCAAACTCCACCAGTCACTTTAATAGACATAATTTCAACACATTTTCCTATGGATGAAATTACGCACACTCAGAAATTGGTTTGGCTAGTAGTGCACCTTGAATGTTTGAAATTTCGTTTTAATGCATTCTTGGCGTCGCGCCTTCACTGAGCTCCCGGTGTGACTGCTCGCCCCTCATTGTGTTATCATGGGGCACACTGTTGGGCTTGCTATCTGACCCAGTTATAAGGTGAGTTGTACAATTTTCCTATCTATTAAATTTGACACTCAATATGTGACATTTAAAATATAATCCTTGTCTTAGTACACTATCCAGTCACAAGGTTTCTTACTTCGAGGTTGTGTTAATAGGTACTAACACGTTAGGTAGAGCACTGATCAGGGTTACCCAAGGAAAGTGAGTTTAGTAGGTGCTGACGTTTAGAACTATCTAGAGGTTGACATCGGGATTTGCAGGCCTATCACTGAAAACCTCGATAAGGAATTGGGCGATATTTTCGTGACATGTACGAGGATGTTATTCAGCGTGTTTTTTTGCACTGTTTGACGTCGGTGGAAGTGACTTCAATCTAGGTGGTGTTACTTTGAACTCTTCTGATTACTTGATAAGAATTACCCATCGTCATAATGACGGTCGTTCGTTTGGAAAGCCATTGTCTAGAGTTACCTATAAATCTACTGAAAGTTTGCATCGCCTCATTGTCCTTATTGATATTAAGCTTATGGAAATGAAGTTAGTGTGGAGTAATTTTGGATAGTTACCTCTGTTTTGATGGATATTAGAGTTTGCAAACACCCAGATTATGACACGCTCTGAAGGCTTGAAGCTTGTGGAAATCCGGTTATTTCTGCATGATGAAGGTGAGATGTGGAGAAAGCAGACGAGTAAAGATTAAGTATGGCGCCACCAGAAGACCACGATAGATAATCATGTCACTTGTTAAGAGTGTAGTGTAAGTTCCGCGTAAAGAGAGTGCTCCTGGCCTCCCTTATCTACAACTAATGTCTGCGGTTGAAGTTAAAGGTTAGATAATGGTATTGTTTACATCAGAGTTACTAGTTAGTATCACGGACATAATTGAAATAGGAGGTATGAATAACATTGGGTCATATCATCAAGCAGTATAAACATTCAAATACATAATCTAGCAACATGTGCTTATACACTCCTTTATTGGAATGGCTACTTTGAAGTTATTTCGTGTCCGGTATAGTTACTGTCCATCGAAAAAATAATGATTTTTATCTTCCAAACCAAAGTGCAACATCTGGATCCCTTGCACCAATATAATTTCTTTATATCTATCTAACTGATAGGTGATGTGCAAATTAAGTCCAGTACACGTTGAAATCTGGGTCGAAATGGTGGTAGACAGACAGCAGATCCAAATGCAAACTGATCCCTTATCACTACCAAATCTTCGGCATCATCGCTGCTAGCCGATATCGGTAACCTTGTGCATGACTGAAACTATGACTACGCGGAGAAATCACATTCGACATCATTCCATCAATGAATTATGAACACACATGAAGAAGATCCGGGAGCTGATAG